>CM037851.1:83680288-84276174 GCA_021234595.1 Delia radicum
CTTCTATACCTTCTATACCTTCTATACCTTCTATACCTTCTATACCTTCTATACCTGCTATACCTTCTATACCTTCCATACCTTCTATACCTTCTATACCTTCTATACCTTCTATACCTTCTATACCTTCTATACCTTCTATACCTGCTATACCTGCTATACCTTCTATACCTTCTATACCTTCTATACCTGCTATACCATATATACCTTCCATACCTTCTATACCTTCTATACCTTCTATACCTTCTATACCTGCTATACCTTCTATACCTTCTATACCTTCTATACCTTCTATACCTTCTATACCTTCTATACCTGCTATACCTTCTATACCTTCTATACCTTCTATACCTTCTATACCTTCTATACCTTCGAGCGAGCTTTCTGTTCACTGGCGTGCAAATAAAAAGCATGGATGACTGCAACCTTGTTTAGAGATTGGATGGATAATTGTGCTGTTCCCGAACTAACATAACAAATATCTCTAGAAATTCTAATAACAAAGTCCCTGAAGATTTCCTTAGGCAGGAATGAAATCCGGATAGGGACACGCCTACATTAGATTGCTTTTCACAATTTTGTTAAATAAGTTTTGGGACTTTAGCACATTTAATTACTATAAATGCAATTAATGTTTGTCCGATGAAAATAAATTTAAATAACAAATATGCAGGTGCTTGTGCAAATTTAAATGTAACTGACAGTAATAGAAAACATATGATTTTCTATTGTTGATTTACTTGAATAAACGTCACTACATTGCTAGGTCTGTCAAAAAAACAGAGTAGTATTTGGAAGATGACAAAGCCAATTGTGACAATTTTTTGTTGTTGTTTTAGTTTTTTCTTTGATATTTTAAATTTTGAATCTCGCTCCTAGACGAGGACAAGAAATTCTCATTGAGTTTGTGATTTAACATAACAAATATCTCTAGAAATTCTAATAACAAAGTCCCCTGAAGATTTCCTTAGGCAGGAATGAAATCCGGATAGGGACACGCCTACATTAGATTGCTTTTCACAATTTGTTAAATAAGTTTTGGGACTTTAGCACATTTAATTACTATAAATGCAATCAATGTTTGTCCCGATGAAAATAAATTTAAATAACAAATATGCAGGTGCTTGTGCAAATTTAAATGTAACTGACAGTAATAGAAAACATATGATTTTCTATTGTTGATTTACTTGAATAAACGTCACTACATTGCTAGGTCTGTCAAAAAAAACAGAGTAGTATTTGGAAGATGACAAAGCCAATTGTGACAATTTTTTGTTGTTGTTTTAGTTTTTTCTTTGATATTTTAAATTTGAATCTCGCTCCTAGACGAGGACAAGAAATTCTCATTGAGTTTGTGATTTAACATAACAAATATCTCTAGAAATTCTAATAACAAAGTCCCCTGAAGATTTCCTTAGGCAGGAATGAAATCCGGATAGGGACACGCCTACATTAGATTGCTTTTCACAATTTGTTAAATAAGTTTTGGGACTTTAGCACATTTAATTACTATAAATGCAATTAATGTTTGTCCCGATGAAAATAAATTTAAATAACAAATATGCAGGTGCTTGTGCAAATTTAAATGTAACTGACAGTAATAGAAAACATATGATTTTCTATTGTTGATTTACTTGAATAAACGTCACTACATTGCTAGGTCTGTCAAAAAAAACAGAGTAGTATTTGGAAGATGACAAAGCCAATTGTGACAATTTTTTGTTGTTGTTTTAGTTTTTTCTTTGATATTTTAAATTTTGAATCTCGCTCCTAGACGAGGACAAGAAATTCTCATTGAGTTTGTGATTTAACATAACAAATATCTCTAGAAATTCTAATAACAAAGTCCCCTGAAGATTTCCTTAGGCAGGAATGAAATCCGGATAGGGACACGCCTACATTAGATTGCTTTTCACAATTTGTTAAATAAGTTTTGGGACTTTAGCACATTTAATTACTATAAATGCAAAGGCTTATTGTTCTTCAAAAAATATTGATTTTAAAATGCTGTTGTTACTTGACAATGCACCAGGTCATCCTGTTTTTTCAGACGATTATTCGGAAAATATTAATACCACAATCCTCCAAATACCACATCTGTGATACAACCAATGGACCAAGGTGTTATATCCAACTTCAAGTCATACTATTTGCGACGAACTTTTAATCAACTTCTAAAAGCTACTGACGGAGATAATTTGCCTTCCATGAAAGATTTTTGGAAGAATTACAACATCATGATGGCTATTGAAAATATAAACCTATCTTGGAAAGAAGTAAAAGAATCATTCATTACCGGAACTTGGCGTCAATTATGGCCAGAATGTATTCTCAAAGATATGGAAGATATTAATGATGTTGCACACGTATGTAAAGAACTTGCAGAATCAGCCAGAAATGCAAATTTTTATGGAATGGAAGAACAAGATATAAATGAACTCCTTTTATACGACGAAGAGCTTAATAACGAAAGTTTGATAGCAATTCAATGTAACAATGAGTTGGACGATGAAACACTTCCGTTTGAGGTCGAAGCAGAAGAAAAAAAGCTTACTGCTGCTAAAATTTCTGAAGCGATGCAGTTGATATCGCAAGCAATAGATATTTTTGTAAACAATGATCCAGACGAAGATCGGAACGATTTATGTACCATCGGAAAGGTATAATACGTCCCCATATACTTACCCATTTCAAGCTATCTTAAAATTTTGTATTTTTTCATCTTCTTTTATTAAAAATTCGCAACTAAAAAACTAATAAAACCTCCAAGTTTAAGTTTAACCAAGTTAATATATTAACAGAGTCGTATTATACCTTAAATGAAAGCTCAATATCTTGTTTATAAATTACTGGCCTCAAAACATACCCATAATACAGATAATTTTTTTAATATATAAAAAGACAGGAAAATTTAAAAAAAAAATACCAAATGTTAAACTGACTCGTAATGCGTTAATGAATGGGGACATATTACTCTTTGGAAAGATATTTAAAACACCTTTTCGGTGATGCCTAAATGATGCAGATCCATTCACAACTTTTGTATAAAATCGCAAAACAAAACTTCAAATTTGAAAAAATTTGGAAAAAAAAACTAAAAAAACTTTTTTATATACGAGAATATAGGAAAGGTAATAATATATGACAATATATGAACATTCATAATTTTTTTTTCACACACGAAGATATGTTTTAGTCCCTAACGTAGCCGGATTTTTAAATTTTTGATTTGCATTAAAATGGTACGAGGGTAAACAATTAAAAAATGAAAAAAAAACACCCAAAAAAACTTTATTTTTCTTTTTCAAAAATTTAAAAATTGGTTAGGAGCTATATTTTTTAGTACTCTACAAAACATAAAAAAACCATTGAAAATCGTTCAAAAACGAGGGGCAGAAAAACTAAGCATTTTTTGTTTGCAATCCTAGAAATTTGGTTCGGGAATCTCGGTACTTTTAAGAATACAATTTAGAACAAAAAGTTAAATATTCCACATTTTGTATGTAGCAGTTAACAATTAAAATAAAATTTTAAGGAAAAAAATTATCTTAAATTCAACTTTCACCTTAAATTAGACATTTAAAGTCACTCTAAACCGCTCTTAAAAACTGTTGCCATCCATCTTAAAAATCGACATATATGGATCCATACACATTAGGGCGGGTCGAAGAAAATCGTATTCTAGGGATCAAAATAAGAAACTTTGCCGAAGGAACCATACCTCTAAAACGAATTCTGATGTCCCGACTTTTGACCCGTAGGGTAAAATTTTGAAAACTTTGATATTTCAGAAAGTAGGAGGAATCTCTCCAAGATTATGGGAGCTACTTCTTCTCCGGGAGACATGCTAGCAGATTAATGCATAACCGTTAAGGGGTTAAAATTTAAGTTGAAATAGGGCCTTTTTAGTCGTGTTTTTATAGCAAAATGTGCAAATCTCGGGATAGAGATATTTCGTAAAGTAGGAGGAGTCTTTCCAAGATTAGGGTCTCTATTTCTTCTCCGGAAGACGCTCTAGCAGATTAATGTATAAATTATATTCGATTGGGTTGGATTCGATTGTGGCACTCTAAATGGGTCAAAGTGGGATTTTTCAAAATTTCACCCTACGGGTCAAAAGTCGGGACATCAGAATTCGTTTTAGAGGTATGGTTCCTTCGGCAAAGTTTCTTATTTTGATCCCTAGAATACGATTTTCCTTGAACGTTGAGCGATTTTTTTTGCCTCCATACAAATCGACCCGGCCTAATACGCATGCTTAATATTTGTTCATATAATGGATCATATATATTCATGTGTGAATTAACAAAAATTGAAGTAATATCTACATATATAGTCATACATGTCCATACATTTCCATACATGGTCGTATGTGTACATTGAGGAAAATTGTGGAAATATTAACATTTATGATCACATATGAATCCTAAATGGTGGTATATGGACATTTATGACCTCGAATGACTTTATACATGAGCATGAGTTCATATTTTTGAATTTGTTGATTTTTAACCGGGATTATAAAAATTGTTCAAAAACACTTTCAGTTACCAAATATTGTCAGACTCTATTGATTCTGTAATTCTTCTAAGTTTTTTGTTCATTATTTTAAGCTTACAATTTGTTATATAAACTTATTTTTACTAAACTCTAAGATTTAAAGGAATCGTAATTAAAAAAAAATCAATTTCTCTCAGACTTAAGAAAAATTAAGAACTCTACACTGCGAGAATTTTTTTGGGCGAGTTTTAAAGAAATTTTTCACTAAACAGATGAACTTTCTTCAAGAACTGAATGAAAAAATTCTTAAACGTTATGAAAAAGCTTCATAGTTTTTATGAAACTAATAAAATATTATTAGGCGTATGCAATTTTTAATTAATTAAATTGTTCATTAAATTTTGTGAATAATTGCATTAATTTAATTAAAAGCTTGAATGAACGAGTTCCAGGGACACTTCATAGATCTAATGCAAAAATGTTCTGATATCAAGCAGACAATTCTCTCAGTGTAAAAAACCACAGCTTTATAAAGGGAGACTTATTTTTATAAAAAATTGCAGGTCATATTAAACACTTTGAATACAAAAAATATGATTTAATATGAAAAATGCTGTAACAGAAAAACCTATTCCATATTTAATGCCCAGACGCAAGGGGCTGTCGACGACATTTTTTAAAATCAACTCAAAAAGTAGGTAAAAGGGTAAAGAAAAAAAATCGGAGCTATGCCACTAAACTAAACTTTATTTCAAATCGGTTAGGTGGCCCTAAATTATACTTTGGTCCTAAAAAGTGGACATATTTAGCAAACTGATGACATAAATATTTGTAGATTTCGTAAAGTTAACTTGCCTTGCTAATATTATAAGTTTTGATGATTTTTTGTACATACAGCTGCGGTCAATAAAATAGTAGGGCTTTAAACATTGCTCTTTAATGTTGTGCCATATATCCATTTTATCTTTAGATGATTAGAAATTGAAATACCCAGCCAGAAATTGCCAATGGTCTGAAAAATCAAGCACTGGCAGAGCACTTTTTTCCAATGATCCAACAAAAAAAGTGCTGGCAAAGCACTGATTTACAACGCTCTGCCAACGTTAGTAAAAAGTGCTTTGCCAGTGCTTAATTAACAAAATTTACAACAGTAAAAATAATTAAAACACTGACCCAGCTCTGGCTTAGAACGCTCTGCCAACGTAAAAAGTGCTTTGCCAGTACTTGATTTACAAAATTTACAATCGTAAAAATAAAAAAGCACTGGCACAGTACTGACTTAGAACGCTTTCCCAACATTGGCAAAAAGTGCATTGCCAGTACTTATTTACAAAATTATCAACCGTTAACTTAATAAAAAAACAGTGGCACATCCCTTTTTCGCAACAAGAGTGGAAAAATTCAAAACTAAATTGCAATTTATGATTTGAAGTTAAGAATATTAATGTCTCCTATTATAGTCAGCACAAAGTATAGTTTTTGTACTAAAATTTTACTTAAGAAATTTATTTTCAAATTTCTTTCTTTAGTAAAATTGTAGTAAAAAATCGTGCTAACTTGTCACAAAAATAATTTTATAAAAAAAATATTCAGTTATTTTGTAATTACCTTAGCTGAAGCAAGCCTATTTTTATTTCTGTTCAAATTACTAAAATCATTCAATAATAAATAATACAACTCTTTACTGAAGTGAATTACTAAGTAGGCCTTTATTGGTCGTTTTTGGTTTTGGTACTGGCAAAGCGCTTATTGCCAGTGCTTTGCCAACGTTTTAAAAAAGAAACGGCCAAGCCCTGCCCGGTGTTATCATGTTGGGGTTGGCAAAGCACTTAAATCTTCAGATATCCAACGCTCATACCACCGTTGAAAGCACTGGGCCAATGCTTTGCCGTTCGTATTTTTCTGGCTGGGTAGTTTCGCACAAGTAGAAATGTGGTTACTTTATTTCAGCACAAAATCCAATTACAATACATACTGTTTTTTTGGTGTCTTTTCACGCATTTTTAACCAAAAAATACCGCTAGTTAACGCATTATACAGTTTTTTTATCTAACTGGCTCTAAATTCATGAAAATTCAAATTGACCCATCCCTCTCTATAATTATATAATGTATTCTCAATGCAGAATTAAAAAGAATAATAACACAATTTGGCATCAAAGAAATTAATAAGGTTCTGACCATCAATTCTATATACAGTAGACTCGCGGTAACGTGAACTATTAAAACCTGAGCGTGATCACGTTTGCGAAGTTGTTCATGTTTACGGAGGTGTAACTTTTTACATCTTCAAAATAAAATAGACATAGACGGTGCTATGAATACCTCGTTAGAGTGAACACCAGAATGTTTACATTGACTACTCTGTAGAGTGAACACTAATGAACCTCTATAGAGTGAACATACTTTATAGTGAGTTTTTAGGTTTGGCGAAGTAAAAAAAACAATGAAAAAGAGTATAAAAATTAAAGAGAACATAAAATAACGGTAAAGTAACGATTCTTTTAGAGTAAGTTGACAAGTTACTCTCACAAATGATGATGAAGACAATGGCGAAACACCAGCAAACACGAATCCGATATCAGCTGCTGAAGCCATTAAGGTTTTTGATAAGGGTATCGAATGGGCTGAGGCTAATACTACAAATTTCGCGAATATACAAGCTCTACATTGCCTTCGCGATCAAGCAGTGCAAATATCGGTAAACAAACCAAAGAAACAAACAACTATAACTAATTTTTTTCCAGTCATAAATTTAAACTTTAATATTACATGGAAATAAATAAAATGTATAACCTATAAATGCATTTAAAATAAATAAATTAGTTTTTTTAATTAAAAAAAAATTCAACCTTGATTTAGTGAACAACCTGGGTGTAGTGAAATCGCTCTGCAAAAATTAGTTCACTCTACCCAGACAGCACTGTAGTCATTTTTGTATAAATTTACAATAAAATCGAGGCACAAATGACATGTCAAAGGAAATTCAACTCGTAACGGTTTTATCGGTTTGTAGTAAAGTTTGAAATTACTACAGACACGAACCACGTAGTACTGTATAAATAAAATATTTGTAATAGCAGAATGTGTTGCCAGAAAAGTTTTTGCTCATTTTCATAATTTTGCAACTTAAAGTCCAAAAATATTCCCAAAATCATGGTTGAATTCCCAAATTTGTTCCCAATTCAGTTTTTAATGAAGTTTAAAAAATCCACATTTTATGTAAAAACTAAGTTAACCCGACGACAAATGAGCAAATGATTCGGAAACGAATAAGGCTTTTAAAAAAGATTCTATTTTTGGAGTCCAGAATTATTCAAATAATATATATATTTTGATACGATCGACGATATGTGTGTTACCTTAGAGGCCTAGTTTTTGGGATGTCAATTAAACTTACAAGGGAATTATACCGACCCGGACCGACAGATCTTAATGAACTTCGGATATGTTGTAGAGAATAAAAATTTAAAGAACCGGTGTTTTTTTTAGTTGCCCATTCTCATGTTTTGGCGTTACTAAGTGCGGTCCTTTTTACTTTTTTTTAGGTTTATTGCGTTCTGTTTAAAGTAACTATAGACAAATTTGGTATCAATTGAAAGAGTTTTTGAAGACGCATTCACTTGTGCAAAAATAATGTCTAAAGACTTTCAAGTATTTTTGTTATTCAAAAAAATGTGTTTTGAGCATGAATGGTAACGCTATTTTAGGGGTAAACGGTATTTTACTTATTTGGGTATCGGTATTTTAGCGGTAACGCTATTTTAGTTTATTCCGGTAACGGTATTTTAAGGATAAAGCTATTTCAATTATTACGGTAATGCTATTTTAGCGATAACGGTATTTTAATTATTTCGTTAACTGTATTTTTAGTCCGGTGAAAATAAACATTTCAAATTGCATTAACTCGCATAAAGCTGAAAATTGGCATAGACCTTCAGTTCACGAATACAAATAATATGTGAAAAGTCCCCGTTGATCCGATGCTTGCTAAAAAAGATATTCGAGGTCAAAGGTCAAAAATATACGTTTTTTGCATTTTTTTCGTAAACGGTAAATATATCGCGAAAATGGTTAAAGTAAAAGTTGTAGATTATTAAATTTCCTACAAAAAACGTTCTTATACTTTTTTGCTACGACCCACCATTCCAGAGATATTCCCGTTTGAAATACTGGATTGGATGCCTACGCCGCCTGCATACAGAATTATACGTTAAAAAAATAATTTTTTTTGTTTGTTTCTGTTATACATTCAAAATTTAATCTATATGTACAGTCTACAGCTGGTATAACCTTGAGCGGCAGCTGGTTTCTACTCCATATTTTAAGCATGAGTAGCTCTATAAAAGTTCATGACGAGAAAGTACCTGTAGACCCTGTATTGCTATTTCAACGTATGAGTATCACTAAGGCATTTGATGATGAAATCGAAAAATTCTTCGAATATGAATTAGCTCCTTACCCATTATCACTCTTCGATGCAATTGGAATGCGTAAAACACAAAAGTCAGCTATATATGATTGCTTTCAACCCGTGATCATTGAAATTGACAGCACCAATACAAATTACATCATTGATGGTGGATATCTTTTACACCGCGTTGTGTGGGATCAAGGAGAATTATTTAGCTCTATTTTTGATAAATACGTTCAGTATATACATAGACATTTTGGTCAAAAAGTGACAATTGTATTTGATGGTTATTCTGATAATAAAAAAAATATTAAAGCTGCAGAACAACACCTTCGATCTACAAAAACATCTTCATCTGCGGATTTTGTTTTTGATGAATATATGGCTGTTCCAACCAATCAACAAAAATTCCTGGCTAATACTCACAACAAGTCGCGCTTTATTTCAATTTTATGTGATAAATTTAAAGCTGCAAACATTTCAGTGAAACAAGCTGATAACGACGCTGATGTTCTAATCATTGAAACAGCAATAGAACAATTTAATACAACAAATTTAACTATTGTTGTTGGTGAAGATGTGGATTTATTAATACTACTCACTGCGCGCGTTCCAGTTGATGAGATTATATATTTTTTAAAACCTGGAAAGGCCGGACAACAAACAAATATTTATTCATCGAAAAGTTTATCTGCCTATCCCAAATGTGAAAAAAATATCTTATTTTTACATGCAATAACTGGCTGCGACACTACTTCAGCATTTTTTAAAAGGGGTAAAACATCAGTCTTCAAATTATGTGAAAAACGTAATGATTTAATTAATTACGCGGAAGTATTTAAAGACATCAATTCTTCTTCACAACTCATCGTCTCAAATGGAATTCGCTTTCTTCTTGCAATGTATGGAGCTCCAAAAACAATTGATTGTCTCGATAAATACAGATATTTAAGTTTTGTAAAAAATACCCGAAATAATAAAAGGGTAGAATTATCTTGCCTTCCACCAACATCTGCCGCTGCTTACCAACATTTATGTCGAGTGTATTATCAAATCCAAGTGTGGCTAGGCAATGAATTGAATCCGGTAGACTGGGGTTGGACATTAGTAGATAATACTTTGGTGCCAATTCATACTTTACTCCCACCTGCTCCAGAAAAACTTCTGAACACCATTTTTTGCAACTGCAAAAAAGGTTGCAGTGGAAACTGTGGCTGCAAAAAAGTTGGATTGTTTTGCTCAGTAGCATGCACTAATTGTCAAGGTCAGTCTTGCTCTAATACTATATCAATTGCCTCAGGTGAAAATTTAAATGATATCGACGAAGAATCATCTGATGAATTTTTATTTGAACAATGTACAGATATACAAGAAGAAGTAGAAGAAAACCAAGGAGAAAACGAATACATTATAGTTGAAGTTGAGCTCGAAGATTATCAGTCAGATTAAAATTTTTTTTTTTAAATCAATTCACATAATTTTATGAAATAATTTCCAATAATACCATATTTTATTTCATATTGTATTTTTTAATAATACACACTAAACACTGAATCACGTCTGGTGGAATATTCCTATCGGGGAGACCACGTTAAAAAAAAAGCGCCGAGCACACTACCTCATAAGTGGTGCGGAAATGTGTGCATATTACGCAGAGTACGGCTCTTCCTACTTTTGGGATCGCCATATCTCTGGAATGGTAGTATAAGAACGTTTTTTGTAGGAAATTTAATAATCTACAACTTTTACTTTAACCATTTTCGCGATATATTTACCGTTTACGAAAAAAATGCAAAAAACGTATATATTTTTGACCTTTGACCTCGAATATCTTTTTTAGCAAGCATCGGATCAACGGGGACTTTTCACATATTATTTGTATTCGTGAACTGAAGGTCTATGCCAATTTTCAGCTTTATGCGAGTTAATGCAAGGTTAGCCTTTTTTTGTGTCTATTTTGACTGGACTATTTAAGGATATTGATATTTTAGATATATCGGTATCAGTAACGGTATTTTTATATTTAATATGGAATTTTTATCGAGTAAACTAAATTAATTTTTGTTTTAAATAAAACTTTCAGACGTTCTCATTCGCCAATTTCTTTTATTTGCCCATAAAAATTGATTGGACAAAGGTTTTATTGGCAATTCAGAATAAAGTAATTAAAATCAGAAAGAATCATTCAAAATTGCTCGAAAAAACAAAACTAGAATGTCCAACTCTAAAAAGATTTTGAATTTCAAATAGGTTTTGGTTTTTTTTTTTTTTTTTTTTTTTTTTTTGATGAATTGCAATAGGCTAATGCAAAATCCAGCAGGGGTTTTACTAACATTTGCAATTTACTTTTATTTTCGGGATTTAAATTTCAAATACCTTGTATAGTGTTTAAATTTAGAAAGTTTACGAGTTCATATATACATAGTTTACACGAATCCGCTTATTATTGATATTTATAAACAATATTTTTTCGAGTTTTATTAGTTTTTTTTGTTCACATCGAGATTATTTTAATGTTATTTTTCAACCTCCGTATATTTACAAAAATTAGTGTCCGATTGAACTCACTTTTTTGGCCGAAGCCGCACTTCCGACAGATTTTAAATTTACTTTTTAATTTGAATAAAACGTGAAATTCGGTTAATTTTGACAAAGAAATTTATTTTAAAGTAAAACAAAAAATATTTAAACCTGAATAAATCTCAAAAAAAAAAGCTAATTTACAATTTTCTTTCAAAAATATGAAATAATAAGATAAATTTTTTTTTAATGTTTTCTGAAAAAAATGGGAATGCTTAAACTTTGTTGTTTTTAATAAAATATATAACAAATTTAAAACAAATTCTTGTGTTTGTACTCAAAATTAAAGAATTTATTCAGAAAATGTACTCAATTTCTTCAAATACAAAGAGTTCGGTCAAAATTTGGCCAAAGGCCGAATACTCGGTCGGACACTAACAAAAATAAAGCAAATCAAACATATCAGCTAGGTTGATACTAGTATTTCGATCTGGCTATATTTTTGATACTAAACTTAAAAAAAAATATGTAAATGTATATTAAAAAATAAATTAGTAATAGTATTAAAGTATAGAAATGCGTAAAAAGTAAATCGCCACATCCATTCTTAAATTATCTCTACCACATTTGATTTAGCCAACCGAGAGTCAACAATTACGATATCTTCTCGTTGTTTACGAGGCTTAAATTCTTGCGGCTTTAATGAATTATGTCGAGCCATATGACGTTTCAGACGTGTTGAATTATTAAAACCTTTATCACATTGATCGCACTGATATGGCAAAACATTTAAATGAAGACGTTTATGTGCTGCTAAATTACTCGATATCCGGAAAGGACGTTCACAAATATCACATTTAAATGGATATTCATTGGTATGTAGCAGCATATGACGTTTATAGCCTGATAATTGCGTTAAACCTTTACCGCATACTTCACATTCATAAGGCTTTTTATCGTCATGTGATTGCAGGTGAAGTTTAAGCGAATGATTTTCACGATATGATTTACCGCAGATATGACAACTAAATGGTCTTTCACCGGTGTGTAGCATAAGATGAAGTTTCTTTTGTTCAGCTGTATGAAAAGTCTTATCACATAATTCACAGGCATATGGTCGTATATCCGAATGTTTACGTTCATGGACACGCAGACTCGTTGAGGTACGATAATGTTGACCACACGTCGTACATTTGTAACGTTTCTCATCACTGTGCGTTAGCATGTGTACATTGTAATGGGTCTTTGTTCGTGATCTTTTGCCGCAGATTTTGCAAACATGTGGCTTTTCTCCCGTATGCATGTAACTATGTTCACGCAGGCGACACATTTTATCGAAAAGTTTACCGCAGTATTCACATGTTAGGTCGGCTTCAGTTAAACCGTTTGTCTGGAACGAAAATTAAATAAAATTAATAAATATTATGATGTGAGCAAGATTGTTCGAGTTCAAGATCATTTGTTTTTTGTTAAACAAAAAACCGTGCAATATTTATTTATTACTCAAAAAAGTTTTTGCCCGCTTTCTTATAGCAGACTTTATCTACCGACAGGTCCTTTTTTGGTTTTGGTTTTAATTTTTAAAATTTAAAAGTAAAACATTTATTAATAAATATTGATATATTGTTCTTTACTTAAAATGCGTTTAACATAACACTGGATCACCTTAAATTGCTTGCTGTTATAAAAATAGTTAAACTCGAATGATTTTGCTCTCCTGATTTAAAATCGGTTTTCAAATAAAATCGCGATTGAAAATTCAACACTATATACTTGTTTTTGGACTTTCAAATTTCAAAAATTATGTTGTTTTATCTGAATTTTTAATCTTTGCAATCAAAATGAAAATTATTTAATTATACTCTATATTTCTTTATTAGGTCATTGTTCTAACAAATAATCTATAGAGTTTTTTGTTTTCAAATTTATTAATTGACCACTTTCAGGACTGTGTTGATAGATCTATTTCCGGAATTTTTTAGGTTTCCATCATCAGAACACGTTTCGAAAGAAGTGACAAACCCATGCAAAACATCAAACATTCATATTAACTAGTTTTCTCACTAAATGAGAACTAATATATGAGCTCGAAGTTAAAGATTATCACCATTGATCAAACATAAATTGAAAACTTGTTTGTTATGTGCAAGGTCTACCTTTGGTAGATATACAATACACGTTTTTTGTTTTTATTCTCCTTTTTATTTTCACACATAGTACACGTCTTAGAACTGATGAACATTTCTTTAATCCAATTTTGCTAATATATGGAAAAAGGCTTCATTAAGGACATTTTTAATTAGTAGAGCGCGCTCTAGTTTAAATACTTGAAACCAGAGTGGAAAACTTGGAGGATAATGAATCAGTGAACGGAATGAAAGGATTCGTTTTTATTGTACATTCATACATTCATTGCTTTTTCCATGCATTTATTCATTCAGTAACAACAAAAAATAATGCTATTGCTATTTTATACATTCATTGCCATACAAAAAGGCAATCATTAATTGCTTTTTTTACACTCTTTTTTATAATGCCGTTACATGTCAAGCAACGTAATGAAGTGATGACGCATTAAAAAAATAAAACCAATCACACAATTCGATTAATATTCGTTGACCTGATGAAGAACGTATTATTTTTCATACCGCGGTAGATAAAATCGAGTTTCAATATTTGTTAATTTAATTAGTTTTCAATATTTGCTGATTCAATTAAAAGTTTAATTGAATTCGGTCCTATTAAGGATATTTTAGTATCAATTGAAATAATTTGTAACTATTTAATGGGTTTTATTTTCAATTAATGTTTTAAGCATATCTATTAAAAATTTAATTGCATATCTATTAAAAATTTAAGCATATCTATTAAAAATTTTATCAGATAAATTTTTAGTAAAAAAAAAAAAAAAAAAAAAAAAAAAAAAAAAAAAAAAAACTTAAAAAATCGCTAAAATTGGAAATAATTGCCAAAATTAAAACAATTCCAAAAATCAAGAATATTGTAAAATAAATATAAAAAACTCAAAACTTCAAAAAATCATCAAAATTAAAATAAAAAAACAGTTAATAGTTTTTTTTTTCAAAATTAAAAAAAAAATCTCCAAAATTAAAAAAAAACTTGCGTAAATTAAAAAACGCGAAAATTATAAACAAATTTTAAAAATTGCGACACAATTGTCAAAATTAAAACAGAGGGCCAAAAAACGGTAAAATTGGAAAAAATCGTCGAAATTTAAAATAATTGCTAAAACTTCAAAAAAAATATATCTATGTTTAAAAAATATATTTAACCCTCAGGGCAGTCTTCATAAAATTTACTACAAATGCGTCAAATGAGCGTTTTATACTTAGAAATTAATATATTCCGATAGAAAAATAAATTTGCTAAATATTTTGCAAAGGAATTTTTCGTGAGCCGTCCACGGTTTGGAAGCGAGAAAGCTTCAAAATTTCGTAGAATTTAAAAACCAAATTTGTTTTAAAAAAACTTAGTTTTCAAAAATCTAAAAAACCAATTTAAGTTTTCTAAAAACTCTTTATAACAAAATATAAGTAAGATTGAAGCATTATCTGTAATACTAAGTCCTTACTTTGGTACAAGGACTCACAGGATTTTATCAGGATTCCTCTAAAGGATATCATCTTGGGTTATAAACTAATAGACGGATTTTTATAAAATTTTGCAGAAAGAGTATTAATAGCAAAGCGTTGAAGTTTGCACAATATAATTGAAGTTTGCACAATATAAATTGAAGTTTCGATACTTTTTCGTCTAACTTCGCTTTTTCAAAAAACAAAAGTCGCTATATCTTCTCAAATAGGAGCAGAAAAAAAATTGTTTTTCGAGCGTGGTTATAGTAAATTGATAAGAGAAATATTTTTTGTCCAAAACTTCTCTTTTATATGCATTAGTTTCTAAAATGCACCCTAAAATATTTTGGCTCATACCGCCTTAATTAGGCAACGATAAACAATTTTGTTGAAGAACTTATTATTTGTTTTTCGAGTGGAGCACATAGTATGAATTTCGTTGCAAAACATCCTTTGCCAGTTAGAAGGTTACAAAATAAAAAAAACAAGTCATGTTGACTCCTTTTGGGCAGAGTAGGTTAAAAAAAAAATTCAAAAAGGTGAAATTTTAAAAGAAAAAATGTAAATGTGGAATTGATCCTACAAAAGTGATCAAATAATATCTGGAATAAGTTGGAGCAAAAATTTGTAGCAATTGATCAAAGATGTCAAAAAAAAAAGTTAGTGACTGGTCAAAAGGATTGGTCAAAAGGACTAGTGTTAAAAGCATTTCATTATAACAGCAAGGAATATGCAAAAGAGGAAGAACAATCTTAGCTTTTAGCGAGTTGTTCTGCGGCTTGTCTTCGTTCTGCAGTTGTTGAATTTCTGCTGTTATTGTGGGAAATTGATTCCTGTTTATATGGAAATTCCAGCGTTTGTAGACAGACACTAGTAACATAGCAAATACCGACGTTACCAAGGAATATGACACATTCCTTGCCGTTACTACTGTCTGCAAACGCTGGAACTTCCATATAAACAGGAACGTACTTCCCACAACAACAACAGAAATTCAAAAACTAAAGAAAACCAATAATTGCAGAACGAAAACAAGCCGCGAAACATCTCGCCAAAAGCTAAGGTAGTCCTTCCTCTTTTACATATACCTTGATAGAACTTTAAAAAAAAAAAAGATTTTAATACTTTTTTTATTTTGTCTACCTTAGTAAATCTTCTCTTAATTGTTTTTGGCAGTAATTCATCATTGACTTCTACAGTAGTTTCCACATTCTCTTGTGTCTCAATATTTTCATAATCTTCGTTGCTTTGTTTCGAATCTTCAAAACCTCTAAGAGCTTCGCCAGAATCACTATTGTGTTCTAGTTCTTCGGTGTTAGTTGTAATTATGAAACCACCATCTTCATCAACAATTTCATATCTTGAATCGGTTTCATCATCATCATCATTATCATCTTCAGTTTTAATATCATTTTCTACTATCGAATCTGGTAAAATATTTTCCTCTGCTATGGGATCTGATATATTTTGCTCCGATATATATTCTTCATCTACGACAATTTCTTCTTTTGCCACAATATCAGTCATGACCGATTCGGATACTTCTTCTATTTCTAACCATTCTTCAGTCTCATCTATTTCATAATCTGGATTTTGTTCTTCTACACCTCCAACATCAATTTCTTGTTCGACAAACTGTTCAGTGCCCACAACTTTAATAAGTTCACGGGCTTTTTGCTCCTCTTCAGCTTTTATTTTTAAACGTTCTCGAAAGGCTTTATCATTTTGTAGCACCATTTCTTTAAATAAATATGACTGCAGTAAATGTTCCACACAACTGTTACATATGTGTTCGGGCATACCATAATCGCGATTTTCCACAAAGCATTCCAATGTTGTACAATAATTGAGCAATCCAGCCAGTGTAGTCGACTCATCGTCAATTACTGTTTCATCTTGCAAATGCTTATAGTCTCCACATTCTCTACTGCATGCACGGCAGTCAACTTTTAATACCAAAGTCATGCTTTATGTATTTTTTTAAATAAAATAATTATTTTTTATTTCTTTGACTGAGTAAAATTATTTTTTTTTTTATCAAATCTAAAAACAAGCGAAAATTGTAAACGGCTTGACTTTTTCTTACCAGCTGTCAGTTGAGTTAGTTATTCACAATAGTTATGAACAGCGTTGTATTTTTGATACACCTTAAGAAAATGGTGTACTTAAAAGTAAAACGTTCAGTACTTATACGTTTAGTATTTATTCCAAAAGATAAAACATGCGGAGAAGAAAAACAAAACAATTTTAATAATAGAATAAAGAGATGTTTCTACATTATTATTGCAGAGAAAATAACCAAAATTAAAAGAAAAAATATTAAAAAATTTCAAAAATCTACTAAATATAAAATTTTGTTCTAAATTGAAAAAAAACACTCAAATTGAAAAATTTTCGAAAAACGCCAAAAAAATCTATAATATTTAAACAAACAAAATAAAAATCACTTGTGAAGTTTAGACTTCTCTACGGGCTGTTGATGGTCTTTTTAATAAATCGATATAAATAAAAACAATTTACATCACCTTTCACTCAACGTTTCGTTGGTTGTTTTTTCCAACTTCATCAGGTGTTAATGTTTATTAAATTCTGGCAAATAGATAACAAAATGACAAATAATTAATGTTAATTTTATAAAATAAAGTTTTTTTTTTTAGGATCACAGATTATTTAGAATTACTAGAATTTGAAAAAACGACAAAATTGCAAAAAATTTGCGAACATTTGAAAAACCACATAATTTAAATAAATATGAAAACATTTTGAAAATTTAAAAAAAGTCTAGCAATATAAAAAAAAACGTCAAACTAAATAAATTTGCCAGAAATAAAAAAATTAAAAAAAGCGCCAAAATTAAAAGAAAAATTTTGAAAGGTTGAGGTTATTCTCTAAAAATTGTAAACACAATTAATTTTGAAATCAAACTAGTTTATGCCTTTTTTTGGACAGACGTCATCAGTGATTTTCCATTTAAATTGTATCTTATAATTGTCAGATTGTCTCGATATGATAAAAATTGTGCGCAATTTTTTAATGTCTAGTTATGTAGGTTGTTTCCAAATTTTTGGCGATTTTTTTGAAATTTTGAAGATTTTTAAAAATTTAATGAAAAGTTTCAATGGACTAGTTTTGCAGCAGCTTAATTCCTTCACTGGAAAAAATCATTAATATTATGCAGATAATTCTCTCAGTGTACAAAAAGAAAATAATTAAAAATACATATATATATTTAATATACAGTAGAATCTCACAAATTAGAACTCTTACAAATTAGAACCGGCCATTCTAATGTATTGTACGCTCTGAAATTAGAACCTGTGGTTCTAATTTCTGGAAGTTTTTTTTTTATTTTGTATTTTCACTACAAATTATTTTTTTTCCTCATTGAAGTAAAAATAAAACGGGAATCCCCGAGTTTTTCGTGGTAAGTATAATTCAGTCATATGCATATGCCAGCCCTGGTAATGCTAATGCGTTTGCAAAACACTAGGAGGCGCCAATAAAAACTACAGAAAACAAGAGTTGGGATTAAACGTTCATTTTGGTGACTCGGTCATTATCGTTCAATTCGAGTCAGTGAACTAGTTCGTTCAGATCGTTCAGATCGTTCAAATCATTCAATCGTTCTTTTTTGCTTTGACTTCTGATTGATCTGTGTGTGGTGAACTGTATCGTTCTTTTGACAATTATTATGCACTAATGCTATCATGTATATCATGTTTTACGAGTTTTATCACAATATTTACTGTACATAGACAAAAGGTGTTATAAAATTGCAACTGTTCTAACAAAAATTTATTTATTTATTTTGTGTAAAAAACACAAAAAACACATTATTTGTATGACTATAATTGTTTTTCCCAGATCCAAGATCGACTATTAAGTTTGTCGTTCAATTGAACTAGTTCGTTCATGAACGACACAACTATACAGAAAACAGAGTTGGCAGAAAAGTTTTAGTCAAACAGCTGTTTAAAAAAGTACGTGTCAAAAATCACAAAAAGTATTCTTGAAAAAATTACAAAAAATTTCCGAAAATTAAGAATAATAAATTATAATAATAATAAAAAATAACAATGACTGCTTTAAATTTATTAAATCTAAATGTGGATACACTATTTGAACAACATAGTGTGGCAGAAATTGATACGGTACACAAAAAAATCCAAGAAGTTGTAGAAAACAAAAGAGAAGATCTCCGGACAATGGTAGGGTAAGTTTTGGATAAAATATATTGAAGAATTCATTAAAAATACAAACAAAAATCTTAATATTTTAGAGAGCGTTATCGAGATTTATTAAAAGCAGCCGATACCATTACGGCCATGCAAGAATCTACGAAAGCTTTAATAACCCAGGTGGACAACATCAACGGCAATTGCAAGAATCTCAATGAACAACAACTGCTGGGTTTCAAAATGGAAACCGATAGTGCTGGAGAACTTAAAAATCGCCATGCTAATAAACAATTGAATAACTACTTTAGTACGATGATACAAATTAAGCTGCTCACATCATTACCCGAATTAATATGGTCACAATTGGATCGTGAACATTATTATGCTGCCACTGAACTTTTCATATTTAGTCGCCATATAAGTACTGGTTTACAATTGGATTCCAATAATCCCTTAATGAAAAAATTACCAGTTGCCAAAAAACAATGGGAAATTATAAAACCATTTCACATGACCATCAAACATCAGGTCCTGGTTGCTTTGGAAAGAGAAAACTTAGGACCCGAACTAACTGTTGATTGTTTATTGGCACTTTTGCAGTTGGAGCGTTGTACTTTGGAGAGCGCTTTAAAGACATTTTTAAATTTACGCTGCACAGCATTTCTAAATTGTCTAACCGCAGAAGGTGGCAGAGTTAAGGAACGTATTCTGACCAGTTTGAGAGTGCTTAACGATAGTTTAGATATGGTGGCTAAATGTTTTATGGGTAAGTTGATTTATTTGGTTTGTTTCGTATTAAACTTTCAATTTTAATTTTTAAAAAAATATATGTTATAATTAGAAATTACTTCCCTATACCTTGTCCAAATACCTGTACGGTATTCTGAGTAGACTAAAACATCGATAACTCAGGAAGATGAAGGAGTACTATATAGGGAAATGGCAATAGTATAGAAGAGTAATTTATATTTAGCATATATATTTTTTTAAATTTTAGTAAACCTGGTTTTTGAGATACAGCGGTTTGAACCACTGATTTCGAAAAAAATGCATTTTGCAGACAAGAATAGAAAAACTTATGTCTACCGTTAACACCACAATTTGAGTAAATTTAAAATGAGTAATCAATGACTCGTAGCTTAAGCTGTTAATGAGATATGGACAATTATGTCCAAATACTTTTGTAAGACTTTTATTTTTTCAGTATTTCAATTTCAGTTTTTTCTCGATAACTTTTGATCCCGTAAGAGATCCACATTGGGATTTGGCAACGGCAAAGTGGAATAATTTGTGATTAACATATATTTTTTTTGATAATTTTAAAAAACTAGTTTTTTGAAATACAGCGTACTGTGGTTTCAAATGATGTCAAAGCTTTTAATCAAAAAAAAAAAAAAAAAAAATCCTTAAGAAATTTAACTCATTCCGTTTTCAACTCAATACTTTTAAAGGACTATATTTCGTTTACTGGATAAAGATAATTAATTACATGGCTTGAAGCCAAAGAGTTTAGAAAACAAAGAGCTGCAGTTACAGAGAAAAAATATATAACATGTGACTGCAATTAGGAAATTGAATATTTTTTCGAGATTTTAAATTGATAAATTGACTTTTCTTAATGTTGCTGCTTATAATTTTAAGTTTTCCTTAAAAATTGCCAGTTTTCTGTTTGCAGGCACAAGGTGTTAATAGAGGTTTAGAGCATTGCATAGCCATTGCTTGAAACCCCGAAAAAACAGTAGACGAAATAATTATGTTTACCCATGAAATTGTGAATTATTTTAGAAAATATTTGCAATATTTAAAAGTTTTTGCTAGCACATAAAAGGGACAATAATAACAGTAGATACCATACACCTTTCGGCACATTTGATGTAGTTTTTGCTGCATTTTTATTACATTTTTAAAAATTATACATTGTTTGCCAGCATATAAGTTCAGTGCTTTTTTTTTGGCAAAATATTTAAATTCTTCTTATTTTAGACGAGCTTAAGATCATTTATTTATTAATTATAATTATTTATTTCCAATATTTCGTCTCCACAAAAACTTGTTTTAATAATTAAAAAACTTTTATATGTACAATGTACATTGTACATATGGGCAATTCCATATGAAAGTACACCTTAAGTGACAAAAATAAAAATTAATTTTTGGAAACAAAAATACTTTCATATGATCATATGATTGTTATACTTTAAGAATTTGCAATGAAAACCCTAGTTTTTAGTTTTGTTTTTTGGCAATACTGCCATATACCATATGACCTTGTTTGCATCAGCTCGTTGTGCTATTAGTTTTGAATAGGAACTGCATTTTCTCGGTAAGTATTTTAAATTGTGAATAATTAATAATTATATTTTGAAAAGTAAAGTATGAACTTACTGACGAAACAGTTTGCTATTAATGTAACATTATGCGTTTAAGAAATATTCATGTAAAAAGAGTGCACCATAAGGTTGTAGTGTAAGTAGGGTTTGGGATTTCCCGGACTTTTTTATTTCCCGGGAAACGGGAATGAAAAAATGTGTTTCCCGGGAATCCCGGGAATCCCGGGAAATTTTTTTAAGGTACATTTCAAGGTAAATTTTTCGTAAAAATTTTATGGTTTATTAAACAAAAACAAATTAAAAATACACAAATTCAGTCTGTTGAGCATTAAAACTAAAAAAAAAAAATAATATAAAATTAAATTTCATAAATTTAAGATCACTTAGTATTAAAGATATATACAGTGATGTAAAAACATTAGGTTTTCAAAAAACGAGCTTTTAAAATTTTCAATGCACTTAACAAATCATTTGACATTCTGTTTCGAATCTTTGTTACAAGATTTCCAGCAACTGAGAAAACACGTTCGCTTTACACTGACGTTGGCTTTATTGTTAGTAGAGCATTATACAGTTTATCCAAATTTTAGGTACGGTGGTTAGAAGTTTCAAAAAGAGCCAACTCCTTTTTGAAAATATTTTTATTTTTTCCTGCTGATATTTGGGTATAGCTTTCGCATTGTTAATTGCATTATTTAATTTATTTTTAAAAGCTTTATCAGCTTGTACTTCGGAAACGTCGTCATCACTACTAGATGATACTTAATTATCACTTTGCCCAAACAGGCGTTTATACATTTGTTCGGCGAATATTTTTAAACAGTTTTTAATATATTCACAGTCTTTTAAATAATTAATTAATGATAACATATTATTGTCACGACGATCATTAATTTTTGGTTTTAATTGTGTCGTATAGCGTATTCATTATGACATCTGCAATTAAAAGATTAGAGTCACGTCGACTTAGGGATTTAAATTAGATTTAAAACTTCAACCAAAACTTCTAAAAGAGGAATGTGTTCTTTAATCCATGAGTCTGTGGAACTAAAATCTATTAAAGTTTCTGATGAAATTTTTTGTTTTCAAAAAAGATTCTATCATTCCAACCATGCTATTCCATCTAGTTCTGACGTCGAGAATTAATTGAACTTCTTTATGATATGGTGGCCACAATATAAAATAAATCTGCCGTTTTTATGAAACAATTTTTGTTTTATTTTAAGAGTTTTTAACAAAACAGTTTTAGTTTTGGTATTCAAAATATTTATAAACACACAACTTAAAAAAAAAAAATATTTTTTTTTAAATTCCCGTTTTCCCGGGAAAATATTTTTTTCCCGGGAATTCCCGCCAAACTTTTCCCGGGAAATCCCGGGAATTCCCGAACCCCAAACCCTAAGTGTAAGTCACAATATAAACACAATTTTCTTTCTGATTTCTTCAAATCTTATCGTACATCATTTAAATTTTAAATTTTCTTACTAGACAGCATTGCCTATATAACGCCATCCTCAAAAATCAAAAATCTTTATCCATAAATAGCAAACTGTTTTACACATGTAGTAGTGTAAGTCACAATGTAGTGTAAGTCACGGCGTAATCACATGAAATGTAACGTTTTGATGGTTTTTTTAGTGATGGCCAAAACATCGGCTCAGAGAAAACAAAAGCAGCGGCAGGCATTAAAGGAAAAAGGGCTTTTCGGCAACTTTAAGAAAAATGAAGCCATGAAACAAAGACAACGACGGTGTGCGCTGAAAGAAACAGCGTCTTTGGATGTGCTATCTTCATTACGAAAAAAAAGCTGAAGAAATGAGGAAGTATAGAAGTAAGCTAAAACAACAAAAGGTGCCATTAAATACTCCTGTGTTTGCATCACAATCATCAAGATATCAGGAAGTTTTTTCTGATACCTCATCAGATGAGTCTGCATAGTTTTAAGTTTACCAATTTTTGCGGTTGTATATGAATTATTTTTTATTTTTACGTTTGTTTTTTCGTTATATTTACTTATTTACTTTGAATAATGAATTTCTTTGTTTTCATTACCTGTTTTTTTGAATAAAATTTTAAGTTTGTAAAATTGCAATAAAATTGCAATATAATGAAAATAAATATAGTTTTATTTGTTTAAAGCAATAACAAGACTTCAATTTTGAATCCTGTGTTTTCAGTTTTGGATGTTTAATGGAAAAAGGCTAATTTTTTGAATGGCAAAATGGCGGTAGTGTAAGTCACGTTTTGGCCTGTAGTGTAAGTCACAATTTATTTTTGTTAAAACTTTTTTTCTGAATAAGTAAAGAATATCGTTTTACTAATTTCCAATGATTTATTTTGTTTATTATGGCTGAAGATAAAATTTATTGTCATAACACTGCTAACAAGGAAGATTTTCAAAGTTCAAAAAGACTCTAAAAACCGACTTCCTTTTGCATGTAGTGTAAGTCACAATCACAAATGACTGAATAAATCCTATCTCTATTATGACAAGTGTGCAAGTTTTTATAACAACATGTAAATTGTATTATTTTCTGTAGATCTTCGATAAAATTAATATTGTTAACATCTTGGTATTAATAAAATACGATGGAAAAGGGCAAACATTTTGTTTAATGTAGTGTAAGTCACATATGGAATTGCCCATATAACAAATTTTTTTAAAAACGGCGGGAAATCAAAAATATTTTATGTCAATATAAAAAAATAAAAATATCCCAGAAATCAAAATTAAATAAAAATAAAAATTTCACAGAAAACAAAAAATAACTATAATAATATTTAAAATCTTAACTAGAATATTGAAATATATTAAATTTTTTTTTAACCCTCTAACTGGCAAACTTTGTTTTGCAACGAAATTCATACCATGTGCTCCACTCGAAAAACAAATAATAAGTTCTTCAAAAAAATTGTTTATCGTTACCTAATTTAGGCGATATGAGGCAAAATATTTTAGGGTGCATTTTGGAAACTAAAGCATATAAAATAACAAATATTTCTCTTACCAAGATATAACCACGCTCGAAAAACTATTTTTTTTCTGCTCCTATTTAAGAAGATATAGCGATTTTCGATTTTTGGAAAAAGCGAAGTTAGGCGAGAAAGTATCGAAACTTCAATTTATATTGTTCAAACTTCAACGCTTGGCTATTAATACATAATGTCTTCCTTCTGCCAAATTTCATAAAAATCCGTCTATTAGTTTATAAATTAAGATGATGTCCTTTAAAGGAATCCTGATAAAATCGTGTGAGTCCTTGGACCAAAGCTAGGACTTATTATTAAATCTTCAATCTTGCTTATGTTTTGTTATAAAGAGTTTTTAGTCAACTTAAATTGGGGTTTTTAGATTTTTGAAAAGTATGTTTTTTCAAAAATAATTAATTTTTAAAATTTTACGAAATTTTGATTTTGAAGCTTTTTCGCTTCCAAACCGTGGACGGCACACGAAAAATTTCTTCGTAAAATATTTTGCAAATTTAGTTTTCTATCGGAATATATTAATTTTTATATAATTAAGTATAAAACGCCCATTTGACGCATTTGTGGTAAATTTTATGAAGACTGCCCTTAGGCAGCCTTACCCGTTAGAAGGTTAAACTTTTTCCTCACTCGCATATTTTGCAACTTCATCTCATTCATTTTAAGTACAATTTTCTTTTGCAGCGTTTTTTTCTAAAAAAAAAAATATGAATGTAAAATCGATATTTTTGTGTATGTATATTAGGGTTAATTCGAAATTTTAGATTTTCTGATACAATATCTTTTTACAAGAATGGAGAAAAGTTGATGATTAATAGATTTTTTGTTAAAGCTCTGCTCATTATGGAGGCTCTAGCTTTTCTAAAACTTTGGGTTCTGATGAGATCTTTAGCCAGGTCAAAATACTAGTATCAACCTAGCTAATATATTTGATTTGCTTTTTTTTTTGTAAGTATACGAAGGTTGAAAGCTCGTTATAAATTTAAAATATCTTTTTATAATGTTCACTACAGATAATTTCGTAATTATTTTTTTTTTAAATTTTTTTAAACATGTCCTTAATGGAGTCGTTTTTTTTTTTTAAATTTTAATTTTATTAGCCAACGACCGTTATTATGAAAATGTATTGAATGCCAACCCTTCTTAAAATCTAATGATTATAGCGTTGTTTTTTAGTATTTAAAAAAAAATATTAATAATCATTACAAAACAAAAATCCGTAGTTTTTAATTTCTTTTGCTTTCAATTTTGAAACCATTTATATTCTAATTATAATAATAATATATAATGATATGTGTTGCTATATATAATTATATATTGAAGTAAAAGAATTATTTTTTGTTTAATTGCACCATATACACTTATAAATGATCATATATGGTAGTATTTATTCTATAGATCTATATCTATGTCATATGATCAGATATACAAGATATGTTAATATATAACATACGATACAATGATATATAAAAAAAAATATATTATGCCATATCAAAAAATTTGCATAAACGGAGTATAAGATATGAACATATATCGTAATATATTGCCACACATATAAGTATATATAATGATATTAAGGTGTATATGAGTATATAGAAACTTTTTTCATCGGGTAAGCAATCGAATTTTTTTTCTTGTTTCTACTATATATGTTTATTAGGGTGTTCTTTCGTTGTATGGGCGAAAAATAAAAACGAGATTTTGACTGTACACCCCTCTTAAAATATTTGTTTGGGTACAAAAATTCACCACGCAAAAAATTAGAGTGCTAGCATAACGGGAAGATGTCCCGCATCGCCCTTGAAAATCGGGCCTTTTGGAAAAATGGGCATAATTTAAAAAAAAATTACAAATTTTTTTTCTTCAAAATTAAAAAAATTTAAAATAGTTTTTGTGTTGGGTTTAATCATAACTACTCAGATAAAAAATATTACTTTCCCAGAAAATCGCTAACTTACCCTAACTTTGTGTCAAAAAAATTAATAAATATTTTGGGGGTACCTCAAAGTGACTTTTTTGCATTTTTGAAAATTTTATTCAACAAAAATCAAAAACCTAGTGTTTGCTGTCAAGTATTTCATTAAGCACACTTCAAGTATTAAATAAGCCAGGTATTACGGATATCCGTTGGCAATTTTTTTTTAGGGCATTTTGATTCTCGGGGATTTCAAGGTTTTTTTTTATTTTTATACATTTGCACTTTAAAACAAGGTTTTAATAATATTTCATCAATATTGTTGTATATGCCTTTTTATATGATAGTAATAACTTTATTTTAAACTACTATATTTTCTGTTGATAGTTAACCCATGTTAACCTGGGGTCAAATATGACCCACGTAAGAAAAATGCAGCTTTGTGGCAAAATTTATAAATAAAATAAAGAAAAGAATAATTCAATTTATATTTATTCTAAAAAAATTTCGTTAACCGTTTCTAGTCTTCGAGTAAAAATTTAGTAAAAATTAGAACTTAAAACTTTTCCATAATAAAAATTTTGAGTGAAAAAAATTTACACTATTAAATTAAAAATACGTTTTCCGAAAATACTCCTGAATATGTACAAAAAAATCAATTTTAATATGAATACAAGTATCTGAATTTATACTAAATAATTAATTTTAATTAATTTTAAAATGTAAATAAATTACAATTAGAAACATAAACAAAAATTTATTTGGTCATCTTTGTGATTTTTGACTCTTTAATATACGAGGGTCAATTGTGACCCCATGAAAACACAGGTTAACTATGAACACAAAAATTAAATACTTTATAATAAAGTTATTACAATTATATAAAATAGCATACACAATAACATTGATGAAATATTACAAAAATCTTGTTAAAAAAAAGTCTATACAAATTAAAAAAAAACGTTGAAATCCGCCAGAATCAAAATGCTCTAACAAAAATTTTTGAAAACGGATATCCGTAATACTTGGCTTATTTAATACTTAAGATGTGTTTAATAAAATACTTGACAGCAAACACTAGGTTTTTGATTTTTGTTGAATAAAATTTTCAAAAATGCAAAAAAGTCACTTTGAGGTACCCCCAAAATATTTATTAATTTTTTTGACACAAAGTTAGGGTAAGTTAGCGATTTTCTGGGAAAGTAATATTTTTTATCTGAGTAGTTATGATTAAACCCAACACAAAAATTATTTTATATTTTTTTAATTTTGAAGAAAAAAAATTTGTAATTTTTTTTAAATTATGCCCATTTTTCCAAGGGGCCCGATTTTCAAGGGCGATGCGGGACATCTTCCCGTTATGCTAGAACTCTAATTTTTTGCATGGTGAATTTTTGTACCCAAACAAATATTTTAAGAGGGGGGCAGCCCCAAAAATCGCAAGTTGAAAAATAAGGACCACCCTAATGTTTATATATAATTATCAGAGAAGGCAAATTAATTTTTTTTCTTTTGTATTTTGGATTTTAAGATTGTGAGCATTACAAAAGCGTTTTCTTAAGATTTTTTTAATTATAATTGCTTTTTTACGATTTTCTGATAATTATAGATAAAAGTGATAGGGTTTTTTTTTAATTTCTACCATATACAGTGCTGCTCAAAACATTTGCAACTGCCCTTGCAGTGAAATAATTTGAGAAGATACTTAGATAATAATGGCTTTATACCTAATACTTCTATTAAGAAATAATCCTTAATTAGTCATCTTTCTAAATTATGATTAAAAAAATAAATATAGTACAATAATTTTTTGTTATCGTTCCAAGTATAAAAAAAAAGTTGTTTAAGTCTGCTCAAAACATTTGCAACTACCTAGTACCTTCTCTTATTTTCATTTTCTATCGTGTTATTTTCGCATTGTTATAACGGTAAAAAGAAGATCATTGTAAAAATGAACTAGATTGACAAAAAAAAAACATTTCCAAATAAATTTCAACTAGTTGATTTGTCATAAACTGATCGGTTCGGCCCATGTCAAATATCAAAAAGTATAATGTTAATAAATCAACAGTATCGCGTGTTATTAGTAGTGGAAACACCAAAACAGTGCATAGAGGTTGGAGAAAACGTAAAGAGGAGCGAAAAATAAAAAGAACTATACAACAATTCCCTCAAATATCATCAAGAGAAATAAAAAATTCGCTTCAACTTGATATATCCGCGCAAACGATCAGACGTAGAGCTGTAGACGTAGAAACTGTTAAAAAACCTTTAATTTCTAAGAAAAATAGGTTAGCTCGCCTTCAGTTTGCAAAAAAATATCTTAATTGGTCTCAGCAGAAGTGGAAATGTGTTCTATTTTCTGATGGATCAATATTTAACCTACACTGTTTGGATGGCAGGTGTCTGGTGCGAAGACCAAAAGGGGAAGGTCTTAATCCAAGATATACAAAAGGTACTGTCAAACATGGTGGGGGCAACATTATGGTCTGGGGGTGTTTTTCCGGGCAAGGAATTGGACCGATTCATAAAATCGATGGAATCATGAGGTCAGATGCTTACAGAAACATTTTGTCTGGCGTAATGTTGCCATATGTATCTTGGAAAATGCCGCTTGCTAGTCAATGAAAAATTGTGTGTGCTTTATTGGCCTGCCCAGTCACCTGACCTTAATCCCATAGAAAACCTTTCGGAGTGAAACGAAAGATTGGTAATAAAGTTTTCAAAAAACCTGAGGATCTTTACGTTGACGTAAAAGAGCAGTGGAATAGCATTCCAAAAGATATAATTGATAATTTAATCAAGTCCATGCCAAGGAGATGTGCAAAAGTCATTAAAGGACGTGGTTACGATATTAATTACTAACAAAAAATTTAAATTTTATTAATTATCGAAGTCATGTATTATAAGTTGCAAATGTTTTGAGCAGAGTTATATATGAGTTGTAACATTATTTTGTAGATTATCAACAAATCGTTGTCGATAAGTAATTTATGTTACATAATCCTCAAAATTGAATTAATAAAGAATAATTTAGCGTTTTAATCTTCTTTTCTATATTTTTATTTTCATTAAAATTAAGGTGTTTTTCAAACAGGTGCCATGGTTGCAAATGTTTTGAGCAACACTGTATGTTTATATAAAATTATTTATGAAAGCTTTTCGTGGAGCGAAACAACGAAATTCTTTCGTAAAACACAAAAAGAAATTCGTAAAATACACAAAAAAATTTCATAGATTTCGTATATTTTACGAAAGATTTTCGTGGAGTGAAATAACGAAATATTTCGTACAATGTACGAAAGGTTTCGTATACATTGCGTATGGATTTTTTTTTTCAGTGTATCAGTTATTTCGAAAACGGTATGTTAATGGTAATGACATTTCAATTATTTTGGTAACGTTATTTTAAAGATAACAGTCAAGTTAAAAGGGTTTTCAATCGGTAACGATATTTTGCAAAAAAAGTATTATAAAAATTAAAGTATTAAAAAAGGTGTTTTTCAAGTATTAACCGAATAAACTCTAAACGATTAACCGCTTAATCAATTTCAGTGAATTTTTACATTATTAACTAACTGGATTATCACCTAGAACGAATTGTTACATTTCTTTTAACCAAATTTCTTCTTCTTTCAGATAATGGCCCTCTCTTTTCAAAACTATCTGAATATTCAGATCCAAATGCACCACCTACTATAGTTCGCATGGATAATGATGATGTACAATTTGCTTATTTATTACCTGATATAATCACTAATTTTAAACCGAAATTTGATGCAGTTACACTTAATAATGAAGCTGTACGTTTGTCTTTAGAGCAATTTCTAACAGATACCCAACGTATAGCTAACAATCAATTAAAGCAGCTCTTCGATTTGGTGTCACATATGAATACAATACAAGAGATAAAAACTGAAGCAAATACTTTAAGAAAACAACTTCATCTAAGCACATTAACAACACAATATCAATTAAATCAATCGCTAGATTTTTATGAATTACGTTATGTACCCCTAATTAATCAACGTATACGAAATATCATAAATGATAGTTGGTCAAAGACAATTAATGAAACGTTTAATGCTTTAGATAATACACTAAAACATGAAGAACTATTAAAAACTAAAAATTATACATTATGGCAAGAATTTACCACTGACCTACCCAATAGTTTGAATCAAGCTTTAAGTGAGGATTTAAAATTGAAAAAATTACTAATGAAATCTAAAGGTTATGATGTACAAATTATAAAAATTGCTACAGAATTTGATGGTAATTTATCGGCCATTATAAAAGAAATGAATATTTTACTTGAGGAGCCCTCATCAAAATTGGAAGATAAGCTAGCTTTAGTGGAATTTCTTAAAGATACAGCTCAACATCATATAACAGAATTTATAACAAAAGTTAAGGCTTTGCAATTGGATGCTGATCCACGTCAATCATTATTATTTATTATACGCTGTTGTTGTGCTCTGGTGGAGCTATGTCCACATTTGAAAATTTGTTTTTGCCAATCTACATTTTGGCGTCAATTATTAGGTTTAACTACCACTAGTACTACCATGGAACATTGGCAACGTATTTGTGGTTTATTAGAAGATGAAATATTTCAATTTTGGTTACAAATCATTCATGGTCTGCTGGAGGAGTATAATTGTGATCGTTATTTGGCTAACATTAATACAAATAATGTTATATTAGATGATTTTACGGTAAGTTGAATACAAAAATGGAAACTATTAAAAATGTACATTTTCGTAAAAAAAAGTACATTTTTGTTTAAAAAGTACTTTATTTTTAAGCAAAAACTGTTCACTTTTTTTTTGTCAAAGATTTTTACTTTTTTATCAAAAAATGTTCACTGTTTTTTATCAAAAAATTTTTACTTATTTTATCAAAAAAGTTTTACTTATTTTATCAAAAAATTCACTATTTAAAGTAATTTTTTGTAAAGTGTCTTATTTTTATTAAAAAAGTACCGTCATGTTAAAAAGTACGTTCTCTTAAAAAGTACCTTTTATTAAAATAGTAAAAATAAAATAAAAAAGTACCCTTTATTTAAAAACTTAGCGGTTTGCATCCCAGCCACCCACACATTGTCATACAAGTCGTATTTTGGCCAAATATCGTTTTTAGTGATTTGAACAATATGAGTATGAGAATACAGGCCCATTCGTTATATCTCAACAAATTAATTTCTTTTAAGGGCTAAAAAGGTGGTGTCAAAAATGGTTCCAGTTTCGTTTTTTACATTTATTCCAAAGAAACAATGCAGAAATGGCATTTTTAAGATCTTTCTAACGAATAACCAAAAATTTAAAGCGATATATGTTTATTTTTTTTTTTATCACATATCCAAATTCAAAGAAAATCTGAAATTAATTATTCTGTAAATTTGCTAGTGGGTCTTTTTTGGACAAAAGTGGAAATAAATATTATATGGATGAAATTACATAAAATAATTATTTATATCAAATGTATTTTTTTTGGATCAATTTAAAAGCTTTGCACAAGATTGCAAGGCCATAATTAAAATTACATTTCATGGGTCTTTTTTGTCCCCAGGCCACTGTGGGTTTAAGATTTTTTAAATAAAAGTAAATATAATTATAGTGTAATCAAATTAAGGTGTTTCTTTATTAGGATATTGTCCTATAGAGTTTTTGTTTTCAAATTTATTAATTGACCACTTTCAGGAATGTGTTGATAGATCTATTTTGGGAATTTTCTAGGTTCCCATCATCAGACCACGTTTTGAAAGAAGTGACAATCCCATGCAAAACATCAAACATTTATTCCCACTAAATGACAACTAATATATGAGCTCGAAGTTAAAGATAATCACCATTGATCAAAAATAAATTGAAAACTTTTTCTTTATCTGCAAGCTCTACCTTTGGTAGATATACAATACACGCTTTTTGTTTTTATTTTCCTTTTTATTTTTACACTTGTTTTTAAATTAAACTTTTACACTTGTTTTTACATTTACATTTTTCCCATTACACCACCGCCCCCACCCAATTGAAACTGCGCCTACCCTAAATTCAAGTCAACACAAAGTTAATATTTGATCGGATAAAAATTTACATTTTTAACAAAATATCAAATCTGCCATTTTAAATTTAAAATTTTTAAGTACATTTTTTTAATTGCCCGCGCTTAAGACTTCTTAGTGCTCAATTGCAGCCAGCTGTGACTACAGGAAATACTTTTGAACAAAAGTACATGTAACTTCTAAATGCAAAATGACTTCTAATTGCAAAATCAGTCACCCTAAACTCAAATCAAAACAAAGTTTTTCTTTGATCGGATGAAGCTTTAGTTTTTTCCACCATATTGGAACTTCCATTTTGAATTTTAAGGTTTTGAGTTAATTTTTTAATTTACATACCAAAAAATCCTCTCAGTACATACCCTAAAAATCTTGCTAAGACAAAGAGAAAAACTTTCGAACATAAATTGCAAGTTGTGACTTACTGTTGCAGAATTAGAATCAATTACCCTAAACTCAAGTTAGCACAAAATCTCTGTTCGGTATTATAAATATTTTTTTGCCTCCATATTAGATCCGGCATTTTGAATTTGAAATTTGAAATTGTTAGTTAATTTTTGAAAACACCGACCCCCAAAACCTCTCTATGCAACTTAGCCAGATGTGGCTACCGGAAAACTTTTGACCAAAAAAACACATGTTGTGTCCCTGTTTGCAAGCTACTACAAATTTTGATAGAACATTAAAATTTTACAACATAACATATTCAATACGAAATTTAATTAAAATATCTTATACATTTCCCTTTTCAGCATTGGGAACTAATTACTATTGAGCAAAAAGATGATCAAGATATGCCCGTGCAATCATCATTTCGGGTGCCTACACAACCTCGTATATCGTTGCAGTCATACTTTCATATATTAATAACATCTCTAAAATCTATAGTACCTGAAACGTTGCCCAATAAAGTTCTTAATACCTTTACTAACAAACTTCTAGAAAAACTCCTACAACATTATAATAATCTATTACAACTTCAGCCCACATTACCGCAAAATGTCGCCTTACAATTGTATTTCGATGTTAAATTTTTACAAAATTCTTTCATTATAACCAGAGAACAAAAAGAACAATTTATTTTACTACAAAATTCCTATAAAGAATTTATAGATCCTTTCGATTTTGAACTATTTTCTACACATTTAATGTCAAACATTAAAAGATCTGTTATACGTTTAAATTGTCTTTTGGGTGTTGTAACACCAGCCAACATACAAACATCACAGACTGGTACGGTGATACAAGAAAAGGATCCAAATGTTTTAAGTTTATGCTCTAGTGGTTCTACATCTGTATGGTTTCCTCTATTGCCAGTGGTAACCAATAATAATTCGACATCATTGGATACGAAAACAGTTGTGCTGAATGAATCGCCAAAGGTAAGTGTTTTTGAAATTTTTTGAATATTTTATTGTAATACTTTTTTTTAATTTCATATTATTTAATATATTTCTTTAAGGATTGTTATTATGAAACATAATATTTATGTTATTTCAACTCTATTTTCGGTAATAGTAGTTATAGATTGTTATTGCTATATTTTTGCATGTCTTTAAAGTTATTAAAATGCATACGCTTTTGTTTGCCAAGTTTATGTTTGAAAGCTATTAATATTATCCAACAATGGGTTGTACAGAGAAAAATTGCTTTGTAATGCAGGTTTTCATTAAATTTAGCTAATTTGAAATAAATTAATTTTTGTTGAAATTTTAGGTAGAATAAAGATTAAAGTTAACTTCATTTAACTTTTACAAGACTTCTTTAAATAAATTTTGTAATGGTATCGTTATCTGAAGAATGCTTACGATTTTTTTTTTACATTTCAACTTTGTGAAATGAAGAGTTAAAATCAAAATTTATACATCAAGTTTGGCATAAAAATCTAGTTTTAAGCATCAAAAAAATTTGTAATACCAAGCGAAATAAAGCGAATTTTTCTTTTTAAAGGAAGGAACCCAATCGATTTTAAACACATTTTTTAACAAAAATCAGTCATTGCTTTTTGCTGTATCAAAATAGAACGGTTGAAGCTAAAGAACTAAATGTTGTGTTATAAATCTATTAGAATAGTTTATTAAAATCTCTATAACCTCAAAAGTTTGGCTATAAAGTGCCTTTTAAACAGAATGCTAATGATATCACACTAATGCCTAAACAACTATTTACAATTGAGCAAAAAAAGAATTTGTTTACAAAAAAAAAATATAGTGTAAATACGGAAATCGAAATGGAACGATAACATATCGCTCATTTACTTCAATAACGTCATACCTCAAAAATTTTGATTTTGTAGAAAACGAGTTTCAATTTACTCCTACCTTGAAGAAACAAATAACGACATACTTTCTCTCAAGAGGTGATTATACAAGATATCAATACGACTTTTTTACACAATATGATTCGTGATATAACGAAAAATTCTGCGCCATTAACTCAAAAATCATGTTTTTTTGAGTTGTGACGTTCTTGAAGTAAATGAGCGATATGTTAATGTTTGCATTATCACGTAAATAAGCAAAAAAAAAAAAATCATCCTGTGGCTGTTCTATAAAAATTGGTCACACCGGATCTCTCTCGAACCTATAATATTTATATTACAAGGGTATATTAATACTCCTAAGCCGTGTGTTTTTTTTTTTTTTTATAAAAAGCAAAAAAAAAAAAAAATATGAAATTTCGCAAAATTTTGTAAGAATTTATAAATTTTTTACGTTTAATGGCTTAGTTTTGGAGATACTGGCCATTTTAAAATACCGAAATTTTGTAAAATGGTTCGTATCTCGAAAACTAATCGACATATCACAAAACGGAAAAATTTTTGCAAACCTTAACGAAGCAGCCGACTTCTGACAACACAAATGTGTTAAGTGTTCCGATTTCCCTCGTTCCCGTTTCATTCCATATCGTTCCATTTTGGACCAACTTTCCATTCTACTATCGGAGTGATTAAATTGGCATTTTCACGTACGTATTTGGGTCAACACATAATTGAGACACCCTGTGGTATTTAAAAAAAAATTAATCTATCGAAATCTTTCCCATATCTAGCATATTTGTATTTTGTCAATTGTAATTTGCTTCCTTAAATTAATTCATTACTAATTTTAATGAAATGTAAAATCATTATCTTTAATCCATACATACATACATATTTTTATGCATATGTATATATATTTTCACCTACAAAAAAGTGAGTTTTATTTTCAGCGAAAAAAATGAAAATTATAAATAATGATTATTTTTGAGTTGTATTTTTTTGCTCAAAAATAATGATTATGGCTGATTTTTTTTATTATTACTCAAAAATAATCATTACCATTGAAGAAAATCCTTAAAACTCATAATAAAGGGTCCGCCATCTAACGTTTTTTTTTTTCAACTAGTGCTTATTTCGTGAATGGTAACACTTAGCTCATGTCTGATTTGACAGCTAATTAGTTTTATCCTTCCGCTGAACGAATATGGTTGTGTATACGCTTGAACAACGCTGGGAAATATTGCGACATTACTTTGAAAATCATGGTAATGTTGCAGAATGTGTGCGAAAATTGCGAACGGATGGAAGAAGAGAAGCACCTTCAGCTCCGTATGTTCGTTATCTTGTGAAAAAGTGAAAGAAACTGGCATTCTCATCGATTAACCAAAGCGTGAAAAGCCAAAAACAGTGCGTACACCCGAGAATATTGCTGCTGTGGCATAAAGTGCGTGAAGCGCCATCAACATCAATGCACCGATAATGTGCTAAAAAATTGGACCGATCGTGTAGGCTACTGCATGGCCAGCCGATTTGAATAAAATTATTTTCCATTATTAACCGGAAGGATTGCACTTTCAAATAAAAAAAGAAATTTGAGAAAATATTCAGTAGTTTTCTTTTATAGCATTTTCAAAAAAAAAAGTTATTTGACGGAAACTTTATAATCATTATTGTGTAATTTTTATTATAAAACTCATAATGATTACGGTCCCTGGAATTGTGATGAAATCATCAATTAATTAGTCTCATGTATATACCTAAAACCTCCCAGATTTACAACGAACCTAAAATGTTCATGAATAAGTATCAAAAGTAACCAAAAAAATCGCAAAGTCTCGCAACGAATTGCAAATATTTTCTATTTTTAAAAATCTTTAAAGTTTTGAATTTAATGAAAATGAAAATGATTTAAGTTCGAGGCCATACTCTATATTTCTTTATTAGGATATTGTACATATGGGGAATGGGACCGGTTCTGCGTGTGCCACAGAATCGGTCCCTTCGTGCCAAAGACCGGTCCTCTGCTAAAGCCTACCCTATGGAAACAACTGGAAACTTTAACATTGGCTTGTCATATGAGGGGGTCATTTGTCCTGCTTTAAACCACATAGTGGCATGCCACAGGACTAACCAAAGATGGGCATACCACAAGCCTGTCGCAAAAGGGCCATGTCGTATAAAATTAACGAAAACTAAACAGCTTCCAATGGGTAAAATTCTGCCCAACTGGCTTTTTCTTCTTAATAAGCTTTCTGGTTAAGGTGTATGTCCTCCCTTTATTAGTCACAGGATAGGTTATTTTAGAACAATTGACACTGCTTAACCCACTTCAGTATTAAATTATACCAGTCCTATGATAACTCCTTCTTTAACCAGTCACTTTTAGGTCAATTGACTCCTCATTCCCCATAGGGGTCCTAACAAATAATCTATAGAGTTTTTGTTTTCAAATTTATTATTTGACCCTTTCAGGAATGTGTTGGTAGATCTATTTCGGGAATTTTCTAGGTTTCCATCATCAGAACACGTTTTGAAAGCGGTAACAATCCCATGTCAAACATCAAACATTCATATAAACTAGTTTCCTTACTAAATGAGAACTAATATATATATGAGCTTGAAGTTAAAGATTATCACCATTAATCAAAAAATAAATTGAAGACTTGTTTTTTTGTGTGTACCTTTGGTAAATATTCAATACACGTTTTTGTTTGTTTGCCTTTTCATTTGTACAATTGTTTTTAAAATCAATAAATGTACAGGGGGAGTAGTAAACAAGACCATACTTTGTCTTTTATACAAAATATATCTATCAACACATTCCTGAAAGGGTCAATTAATAAATTTGAAAACAAAAACTCTATAGATTTTTAGTTAGGACAATATCCTAATAAAGAAATATAGAGTATGGCTTCGAACTTGAGTAATTTTCATTATCATTGCACAATTAAAGGTCGAAAAAAACATAATTTTTATTTGTAATAAAAATTATATCAAACTTGTTTTGTATTTAAATTGATGTAAAAATCATGTTTGTAGCTTTTCATTTCCTAAAGTTATGATGAACACAAAATGTAAACATTTTGCGGAAGCATTTTTTAAAACACTTTGGTTAGTGGAGATGATGTTAAATACATTAAAAATCTTAATTATTTCAAGTTATAAAATAATTTTGTTGCATGTTTTTGAAGAATTTCAAAAAATTTCGATACTGAGTCAAAATATTTTCCAATTTATTTTTTGTACGACATGAATAACCTTGTGTTGTGTTAGCCGATATTTAAGCATGCTTTATCTATCAGCGCAGAAATTATGACGGTTTCAAGTTTAAAGCAAATTACAAATATTAAAATTACGGTTTTTGCGTAGATTATAAAAATACACTAAAATATTATTTTAGTCATAAATTTAGTGTTTCCAATTCGGTTAATCGATTAACCGATTCTTCGATTAATCGCCTGTATTTCGGTTAATGTCGAAACTAGTAATATAAAACTCAAATAACACAGTTCAACACTAAAAATGCATCGGCCATGCGACTTCTTAATTCCGATAGATTTTAGGACGTAGATCACAAATGTGAAGACCAAATTTTAATATCAGCTCTGGTTTTTGAACTATTTGCGAATTTAACTTTTACCAAAAATCATGTTTTTTCTTTAAAATTTCTTATTAATTCATATACCTAAATAAACTACGAATAACTTTTAATATTGTTTTAATGAGCATTAAAACCATATCTATTAATTGCGATTGGGTAAAGAATGTATTTATTTTATTTTTTGTGAATTTTAAAAAATACCTCAATCGAATTTCCAAAATTCCAGCACAAGGTGGCAATTTATATTCCACTTTATTCAGTTCATCAAAAAACCATAAATAAGTGTATCAAAATTATCTGAAAATTCAATCTGTCCTGTCCGTAAACGGCTGGGCACTGATGTATTTTCAACGGATTCAAATCAGATTCGATGTTACTGAAAACTCGGATCCAGGAAACGGTACGTTTACGGAGTCGGATCCGAAAACGGATCGTTCATGGACCGATTTTGTTTGTCGGGATTTTATACAAATTCTTGTGTTTGTACCTGCAACTCTGTTTGCTTCAGAAAATTTCAAGTCCCAAAACTTATTTTTTTGCTTTTACATTTTAGTATAAAGCTCAATAAAATCTTTTATTTGATGTACGTTTTGGCGGATTTGATACACACCGCTTTGGAAAAAACTGCCCACATACCCTCTAGGAATTAATTTTTTTTTTCACTTTTTCAATTAAGTTCGTATTGGATAATCATTTCTTAAACCGTGTTTTTTATAAAAAAGCAAAAAAAAATTTTTTTTACTTTAAAAAATTTTAAAACGCCTTTTTGATTAGAAGGTAAGTTCAGTTCACACAACACGCTAGACAATTTCCCATATAATTTTGAATATCGAGTCATTTTGGTTTTATTTGTAAACCAGCGATAAAGAAATTACTTTTCTTAGTGAATATACATATCTCCAAAGTCTAGAGACTCCATTTAGTATTGGTTTGGATCTTAAAGATAAAAACTATAAGAATGAAAAAAAATTTGTAAGTTTTATTTTTTTTTTCATTTTTTGACTTTTAAATAGCCATCAATTCTAAAGGTGAAGACTTTTCAACATGAAACTTTGCGTGTTTATAATAGTCTACGTAACCCTTTCCATCGTTTCTCTCAATTCGAAACACTTTTAGAAATAAGAGGCACCTAAAGTCAGTTTCAACAGGTCGAAAATATTTGAAATAGCTCATTTGCTTGTTTTTAGGAATAAATAGTTTCTAAGATTCATAAAATGTTATTTAATTTAACTACTTTTCCCTTTTCATTCTATTTTTTTAGACAGCTCCTACACATAAAGCTACAAGCTCATCGGCATCAACGACACGTAAAAGTGATAGTAAAACAAAATCTGGAGCAGCCTCATTTTTTGGAGCCATGTCACAAGAATGGTTTCGATAGTAGACTAAAAAGTAATCTAGTACGAGTATAAGTTGTATTAAAACAATTATTAAACGCTTATTATACTTTATTTTAATTGTAATTCTAAAAATATTTAAATATTAATATATAATTTTTAACACACGGTCTACGGCCGAACTATTTATTTTTATTTTTGTTTTAAACTTGAAAATTATATTTCATTTATATTGGCCGTTAAAAAACCTTTCACTTCTATTAAGTAAAATAACGAATGTGAACATTTTGAAAATAAATTGCATGACTTTCGTTGAAGTATATATTTCAAGGAATAAATTTAAAATTGTACTGTTGATTCCTTAAAAAATAAAAAAAGCTCTAAGTTAAACATTGAGTAATAAAACTAAAATCTAAATCAGTCCAAGCTAATTTTTTTTATTTGCGTATTAATATGGGGCTTAAAAATATTGAACAAGGCTAATTGAGGAAGGCTAATTTCGAGTTAAAAATACAAATTTCAGACTTAAAAGTATATTTAATTAAAGTTTCCTCAATGTCTGTAAAAATATCTGTAAAAACTAACGTTGACTGATTTGAATAAAATTTTGAGAATATAATCCTCAAAATACTATTAGTTTATTTTTTGTTTTGAATCTCAACAACAGCTAACAAATTTTCTCTAACGACCAAATTTTAAAATCCGTTTAAATTAAATACCTGTCATCGCAAAAATTTTTTAAAGGATATGTGTTATATTAGTCATTTTGGTTCTCTATGATGTACTCAATAAAAAAAATCAATGGGACACACATTGGTCGTCAACGGTCAAGATTCGTATACAAGCAATAACTAGTGTATTTTCTAAAAATCATAACTACATTGTAAATTTTTAAATTTTCTGAATCAGACTGCGCAGTTTCTGGTATTGAACCTTCGTCAGTGACCCTGTTTTTTTTTGAATAATGTAACATTTGTTATGTTTTTATTTGTTCGATTGCGTCTATATGAAATTTTCTGTGCAATCACTGACCGTCAGTGTTGCCAGGAGATTTGTTTTTGAATCCCTACGTTAATAAAAAAAATCCCTTTTTTCCCTACAGACAGAAAAAATATTCCCTACATTTTTCCCTACACATTTTTTTTAATAAATACAAACAGTTTGTTTTTTAGCAGTAAATTATATTTACTTTTATTATAAATGTGTACAGTAATTCATTCAGGTACAAGAGATTTTCATTAAACAAAAATAACAGAAAGTTAAAAATTACATAAAAACTAAAAATAAACGGTAAACAAATAAAAAATGCCATTTTTAAAAAATACTCGTATAAACACTTATGACCTGTTTCTCGGTTTCGAAAGAATGCTTTCTTTCGCTTTCTAAGCGAAAGAAAATTGATTTGGGTTTCTCTAACTAAATTTCTATGCGAACGATGACTTGAAGTACTAGTCGAAGGAAAACGTAAAAGTTTTCATACAAAATTTGGTTTCTCTATTTCGAACGAGTTGTCAACAGTGCGAACGTAAATGTCAAAACCATTTTCATTTATGCAAAGACAAGAGAACATGCAAACAATGGTGCCAGATTTGTTGGTTTTATTCTGTTACACTAAAAAATAAATGGTTATATTTTTCATTATTTATTATAAATTATAAATAGAATAAAATTTTAATAAAAAAAATTCCTACAATTTGACTGAAAAACAAAATCTGCCCCTTTTTCCCTACAGATGAATTTTTTGGAAAAAATCCCTACGAAAAGGGAAAAATCCCTACACTTGGCAACACTGCTGACCGTGGTATAGATAAACTGATTTCTAATGCCATATGCACTCGCACTTCACGTTAGACAGAGCGCTTTAACGCACTGATCTATCGTCAGGTCGAGTTTTGTTGTGATTAAAACTAGTTTTATTCAATACACGGTATTTATTTTATTTTAGTATTTATTTCTGTTAATTGCCTTCGTCATATGACACATTTAAAAAAAAAAAATTTTTTTTTTGGTATGCTGAACACAAAAGTAACAAATCGCAAATCGTGTTCTAAACTATCCCTTTTTTAAGTAATAAAAAAACTTTCAAACTAAGTTTAAGAAAAGTCATGACGATTACACACAAAAAGGTTTTGAATATTTTCTTACGATAATGAAAAACGTATTGGCAAAAATTTAAAAGAATTCAAGGTGAAAAATAAAGATTTTGAAATTGAAAGACAAATATTTTTTAAACTATAAGAGTTCATATGAAACTTAGACCTTGTTTTTTTATCTTGTACCTAGTTTACAAAAAGTCTAATTATAATTAGTTAAATCTAATTATAATTAGTTAAATCCCGCGATTTTTTTCCAGAAAATCCCGAGATTTAAATTTTTTTAATTTACGTATTTCATTACTTTTTTGTATATATGATAAAAAAAATAAAACATAAAAAGACAAGAATTTAGAATTTGTATATTTTTCTTAAATATATTAGTTAATAAACTTACTATATTTTTAATGCAATTTAGAGAAAATTGAAAGAACTAATTTTGGTTTTTGTTAAAATTTTAAATTAAAAACTGGCAAAACTGATCTGAAAATCTATTTAAATTAAAATAATTATATTAATAAACTGCAATATTATTTTAGAAAGTTGAGAATCAAATAATTGAGTCTTCACTATATTCTTTAAAATGAGGTCTCAACTTTTGTAATCGGATATGTAGTTTCAGAGATACTTACAAAACTCCAATTTTATTTTTCATTAACAAAATTTAAAAAAAAAAAAATTCATACGATTTTTAATATTTTTTAAGTGCTAATCCGATGAAAAAACTTTCAATATAGATATATGTATATATTTATATATAGTCATATGTATAATTATATACCGCATCATATTTTATTTTGATCCGAAAAATGTCATACATAACCTTATCCCATGGGATTTAATCTGATATAATTCGATGCGAAAAATAGGTTCGTATAATGTAATCAAGTTATATATAATTTGACACAATTTTATATAACTTAATAAAATTCTTTAAAATTGTTTGCAAATCCACAGTACTTTTTTGTTCTTCATCAAAAATATTAATAAAAATTTAAGTATAAATCAATGGAATGAAAAATTAGTCTAATATGTGATGACGTAAACAATAATATACAAAAGAATTATAATTTTGCTTGTTTTCACTATACATGTTTATATATAATTATATCATGAGTTCCATGAGACATTGCATAGGAAATGACAAAGGCTCTTCCAATTTGATTAAGTTTTAGTACACACATACTCCGTGGAGCCAATAAAACGTCTCCATATTCAGATTTTAAAATTTCCAAATATAGCGATTTTTAGCTGTTTTAATTAAAAAAAAAAAAAAAATATATACTCCAAAAATATGTAACTTTGAAGAGCCACATATTCAAAGTTGTTATCAGATTTTTTTGATTTAAAAATATTGATAATCGTATTTCTTGATTTCACATGAGAATTTATATTATTTTCCAGTTGATTTTGTATACATTCATGTATTTAAATAACATTTTACTTAAACGAAAATAATATAGAAAATTAGTTTTAATGAAAATGATTCAAGTTCGAGGCCATACTCTATATTTCTTTATTAGGATATTGTCCTAACAAATAATCTATGTAGTTTTTGTTTTCAATTTTATTCTTTGACCCTTTCAGGAATGTGTTGATAGATCTATTTCGGAAATTTTCTAGGTTCTCATAATCAGAACACGTTTTGAAAGAGGTAACAATCCTGTGAAAAACATCAAACATTCATATAAACTAGTTTACTCACTACATGAGAACTAATATATATTATATGAGCTCGAAGTAAAACTATGTGGGTATTACAGCATCGAGGGTATGAAATTTTAGTTAGGTATATTACATACCGTCGGAAAGGTTAATTTTTATAGTTTCTCAGTAGAATTTTTATTTTTAAGGGTTTAGAAACACTTACACACAAATAGGAAAAAAATCAAAATAGTACATATACTAAAAATTGAAAAACCTTTGTCTTGAGTTACAAAACATTTATTTCAAAAGATATCCCACTCGCATCCCACTTAGCGAACAAAAAGCTCTTAAAGGAAAAGACCTAAGCTTTCTTTTAAGCAAAAAAAAATATAGTCAACAATTTTTTAAAAAATTTTTTTTTGAAAGATTGAAGGAATAGCTATCTAAACTATTTAGGACAAATTTTGCTAAGAACAATAGGTAATAAGTTACATGGATGAGAAAAAACAGCTGTTTGGCCAAAATGTCATCTCTAACTCAGAGAGTTCGTGACTGATCTTTGTGTCTAAACTACTATCCAATAGGACTAAACTTGGTGCAAATTTCATCCCGACCGGAAGACATCGATTTAAAAAGTTTGGTCACTTGAGATGAAACGCCCCATATATAAAACATACTGCAGGTCACTTCAATAAACACTCGTAAATAAAAAAATATAGTAATGTGAAGTTTGATATTAGTTTTCTCAATGACCGTTGTCGCCTTTTCGCACAATTTTGACATTTAAAGCAAAACATATTCAAGATAGCTTGTGTAAAGGTAACCCTAACATATTACATATGCAATATTGGTATCAAAAGTTTGGTTTTCACGAGGTCATTAAAACTGCGTTACAAAAATCTGAATTTCAATAGTTGCAGACATGTTTCCATACATAAATTTATTAACTTTGGCCCTACCTTTTAGCTTTTAATCCCGAGATTCGGTCGCTAAAAAAATAAGTGTCCCTTTTTTTTTTCTTTATCACATGTCCAAATTTCAGTAAGATCGGAGAGAACACATCGGCAGACTCCCACCAGTCGCAAAAATTTTACCGCTATCTCGAAAATTTTAGAGTATATTGTAACTTCTCAAACGGTTTTGTAATATACTCAGCTAAGACTTACAACCTACACCTCACTTGACAAGTGATTGCAATTTTGTTTGTAGCATCGTATTATTTGAAAATTTAATTTAAATTTTATCTCCAAAACAAAACATCGTAACTGGGGTACCGTTTGAAATTTTGACTTTGCGTTATGATTAGGCTATAGGAAATACAAATTTTTATTGTTATTAAAAGAAAAAAATATTTTTTTTTATAAAAAAATATTTTTAAAATACCGATTTTTACAGTTGTTTCATATTTTTTGTAGTAAAAATTTGTCAGTTATTTTTACTTTATTGTTAGTTTAATTTAATTGAGGTGGTAAACACTCATAAATACCTTGGAGTATATGTAGACGATAACTTTAAATGGCTCACCCATATACAGTAAAAATTACGCAGAACAGTCTCTACCATTTAAGTAACTGTTCAACTTTCAATGTTCTTAAACAAGAATATTTTTCGTTATCCGAGTCTTATATAAGACACGGAATAACAGCATGGAGAAGTGCAACACACTGCAGGTCACTTCAGTAAACACAAAATCAAATCTTGAAAATACTTTTAAAAAACCAAAAACACAATATAACAATAAACTACTCTATGATTTACGTCGACATTCCCAACTTCATGATTAGCAACACGCTCAACAATAACATTAATAATTCCTTTAACGAGGGCACCAGCATATCCAATAACAACGTCATCAACAACAACAATATATCTAACAATACATCCAACAACAGGCTAAACAACTTTAATCACAACATGATAAACAACTATAACAGAACGTCAAATAGCACCATCAACAACACCATCACACGTATGTACCCAGGTAGAAATTTGGGATGGTACAAAAAACGAAGAGTTTTCAAAACGTTTGTTTTTGATGGTACTAAAATAAAAGCGTTTCCAAAGCGATAATTGCAAATAATACGAAAAAAAAGCATTTAAAAAACATTATTTTGGATTGCTATTCGAACGTTCGGACAAAGTATTTTAGGAATACTTTTTATACAAAACTTACAAATATTTGTGAAATAAAAACACTGTAAAAACATTGGTTCAAAGCGTTTTTCCAACGTTTGTAAAAAGTACTTTAGAAGTTCTTATCGTACAAAATTTACAACGGTTTATAAAATGAAACCAATGTAAAACCATTGCGTTAAAGCGTTTTTCTAACATTTGCCAATAGTACTTTAGAAATACTTTTTTTTTTACAAAATATTTTACTGATTAAAAAACAACACTGTCATAAGGGGGTCTATCTATATGCGAACTCGGTTTCTTATGCAATTTTTTTATATAATGAAATATATCTATTTTCCAATAGAGGGCTTTTTATTTTCATATTTGAATATGCGATTTTTAATTTCATTGATTTTATTGATATGTTTTTATATATCAAATTTAAATCTATTTTTTCTTTTGTGGTTGTCACAATATCGTTTCGTCAAAATTATGTTTTATGTTTATATTTTTTATACTAAATCACATTTCCCTTAATTTAAAACCCTGAAGTAATACTTTTATGTTTCAAGCTTATTAATTTATATTTTGTTACTTTAAAATATATTTTAATTAAATTCAATAAAAATATTATTTTTCAAAATGTAAATATATAAAATTGTTTAAAATTATTATTCTGATATTTGTGTTGAAAACAATGACGAAGTACTTTAATTGTAGCTTTTTTAACGCTTAGAGAACGTTAAAACTGTAAATTGGTATTTATGAACAATTCATAAAGATCTTTAAAATTTGTCTTTCGAGCGTTTTGACAATGTTCAAAATTACAACCCTCAAAGCGGTTATCATTTGGGTCGTTTTCATAACGCTTAATAACTGTAAGCCAAAATGTTCTGCAAATACTTATTTAACGATTGAAAAAGCATTTCAAAAATATTGTTTTGCAATGTTTTGAGAACGTTATAAAATACCATCCTCAGACCGTAAATTTGGGTTATCATTTTGCACATTCTCAAAACGCTTTAAATTTGTAATTTGGTATGTTCTGAAAACGCTTGTACCATCATGAAAAATGCTTTTAAAACGTTTTAAAGATTGTTTTTTTCTACCTGGGTAGCTATAACTTTTTTTCAAACAACACCTACAATGTATCAAACAACATTACGGTAAACAACAATAACAATACGTCAAACACCAATAATGACAACAACACACAAAACAACAACAACATGCCAGACAATACCAACGATTTGTCAAACAACATACCAAATAACACCATAATCAAAACTCGAACGCCATGCAACAACAACATCGCCAGTGAACTAAAAATACTGAACGTAAACAGTATTTATTGCACAACCTTAATAAATGATTTTTTTAACGATCCTCGTTTCCTGAAAGTAATCGACCATGTGCATAACTTCGAGCTGAAGGAAGGTTCCAAGTGGAACGTCACCGAAACAATTACGGCAAAAACTTCTTAGCCGTGGTATTGCCAAACATTTTCAACAAACTGATCATTAACCCTTTAAATATCACAAACATGAATAGAAGAAAAAAAGCTATAAAGGAACATTTCATTGCATCGCAATGAAGTTATACTTGTTAAATGAATCAATTGAAAAAAAAGTATTATATTTAAACTATTTTTATTTTTATTTTTAAATGCGTTTTACATCCTACAGATAAGCAAAATGGCTTCGTGGGATTTGATTTAATTAAATAATGTATATATTAAATGGCTTTTAATAAAATTAAATTAAAAAAAAAAAGTTATTTTTACTGCATTTGTCAGCTGTTTTTCAACAGTTAAAAACAAATATTTTTTTTTAGTTATTTTAACAGTAAAATGACCTTTGTCGCTTTTTAAACTGGTTTATGGCGGTTTTAAGTTCAAAGTAAATTAAAAATATTCAAACTATAGTTGTTTTAACTGTCGTTTTCAGTAGATTTTACTGTAAAGTTTTTTAGATTGTATAAATGTGAAAATCTTATAAAGGGCTTATTATAAAAACTTGAAAAGCTACATTTGGTTTTTTAGTTTGGGTTTGCCTTTTAAAGGCTAAAAATATGCAAACATATGATTTTTGGAGGACGTTTATACTCTAGGTACTTGCAATAAGTGTTTAAGCAAGACTTGTATTAAAAACTAATCAATTAATGTCTAGAAAACAGCGAAAATTCATAAAACAATAAATGTGGCTTATTAAGTTTTTACAATAAGCCCTTCATATATATTATCTAATAAAAAGTTCTTAACAACTCAATTAATTAATTATTTATGAATCAATTTATTATATTTATCTCTCTACTTTTATTAAGTATAAAATTACTTTTATTTTATTAGTTTAATAAAATTTAAAAACTTTCTTTTAATACAAAATGAAGGCAATATTTTTTTTTCATGAACATATCGTATTCGAAGTTATTTCTTGCCACCCTTTTTACCACCTCCTCCACCGCCACCGCCACCGCCACCACCTTTTTGTTCTTGTCCCTTTTTGCCACCACCTTTATCACCTCCTACGCCACCTTTATTTTTATTACCACCTTTATCACCTCCAGCCCCACCGCCTCCAGCTTTTTTCTGCAATTACAAAAAAAAAAAAAAAAAATAGAATTACAAAAAGGTTAATTACCTTCTCTCTCCTCTATTTATTTATTTTTATTACAATTTTTCCAACTGATAAAAGAGCCAACTGTTTGTTAATGGATAATTTAGTTTAAGTAACAAAAAAAAGTTTAGAGTTTATTATTTTAGTTTTTATACTTGTTTTTGTAGTAGAGTTGCATGAAAGGAAAAATGTGCTCTTTCTTTAGAGTTACATCTTTAGTTAATTACATGGTTTTCTAACTTAAAATAATACAAAATGGTGAAAGTTCTTAATGAACTGCAAAGTTAGTACTTTCTTGAATAAATGAAGTTGGCAAAAGAAAGCTTAAATAACATTAAGTAGTGAAGGTCCTTAAAACCAGGGACCGTAAATAATGATTATTGCTGGGTTTTTTGAATCAAAAAATCAATCACTTAGAAGAGACATAAAAAAAAATTTATTGCACCATTATTATTATTTTTTGACAATCTTTGCATATTCGTCATGATTTTTAAATTTTTGATTTTTAAAGTTTTCTTCAATGGTAATGATTATTTTTGAGTAATAATAAAAAAAATCAGCCATAATCATTATTTTTGAGCAAAAAAAATAAAACTCAAAAATAATCATTATTTATGATTTTTATTTTTTTCGCTCAAAATAAAACTCACTTTCAATGCGTGGGATAGACATATCTCAGGAAGTAGGAGGAGCTTATCGAAGATTTTGGTATCAATCTCTTCTTTGGAAGATTCTCTAGCAGATTAATGCATCAATCATATTTGTGGGTGAGGTTTAAGGGGTAAATTTTTAATTTCAAAATAGGGTTTTTTTTTTGCCGTATTTTGTGAAAGTAGCAATGTGTGGGATGGACATATCTCAGGAAGGAGGAGGAGCTTATCCAAGATTATGGTATCAATCTCTTCCTTGGAAGATTCTCTAGCAGATTAATGCATCAATCATATTTGTGGGTGGGGTTTAAGGGGTTAATTATTAATTTCAAAATAGGGCTTTTTTGCCGTAAAGTCAAAATCTGGAAGCTAGATTTTAACCGTATGGTCTAGTGGACTTATTTGCTCAGTACAATCCCAAGAATCAGAAACACGAAGCGCCCATTAAGATTTTTTTCCTTCCATACTAATCGCCCCACTCTAATATGTATATATATTTACACCTACATGAAAGTGAGTTTTATTTTGAGCGAAAAAAATAAAAATCATAAATAATGATTATTTTTGAGTTTTATTTTTTTTGCTCAAAAATAATGAATAATTTTTTTTATTATTAATCAGAAATAATCATTACCATTGAAGAAAATCCTTAAAACTCATAACATAATCATTATTGTGTAATTTTTATTATAAAACTCATAATGATTACGGTCCCTGCTTAAAACACAGGAAGTTCAGATAGTTTTTTTTTAAAGCAAAATATATATACGTGTTTTTTAAGAGATATTTAAAAAGATTTCAAGAAACCTGCTAACTAATGTCAAAATAATTAAAGGTTAGTGTTTAACTATAGTTAGGAATGTAAAAGTGAGATAACAGGAGATAACAGTGGTTAAATTTTTGGCACTACCCACCCAGCCAGAAATTCATGATGGTTCAAAAAACTAAGTACTATCAAAGCATACAATATACCAAATCCAAAAACGTTCTGAGAACGTTTGAAAAAAAAACATATTTAAATTACTTTAATAGCACTTTTTAAACAAACTTTACTGATGTTTATTGAAATAAAAATGATATCTGTGGAATTTTGATAAAAATAGTGTATTCAATAAAACTTTTAAATGTGGATACACTCAAAATAGTTTTACATTTACTACATGACAGTTGTTTGTGTAGTTATCAGTAGTAGTTGTTTTTAACTGTAATTACAGTTGTTTTTGTATGAAATAATGCAAAACAACTATTTTGACAGTTGTTTTCAAAAACAACTAACGAAAACTACTAAAATTTTTAACAGTTGTTTTGGAATGTTGACTTTAGACTTTAAGTAAGATGCTGGAAATACTAAATTTTGTTGTAATTGAATGAAGAAAAAAAAATTTAATTTTTTTTTAAAATACCAAAAAAAATAACCTTCAAAAACAGTAGTTTTTACTAATTTTTACAGTTGTTTCAAAATGTTTGTATTAAAAAATTGTCAGTTGTTTTTACGACATTGGTAGTTGTTTTTACCACATTTGTTAGATGTTTTTTAACAGTTAAAACACTTTAACAGTTATGAAGCCATTGGAGGGGTTTTAACCGCTTTGATGTCACACGAACTCCAGCTTTTATTTAGTGGTTGTGGCAAACCAAATAAAGGGGTGGCCAAACAAAATTTTAGTGCAACGCAAATGTAAAGGGTGGTTAAATTTCAAGGGCCGATGTTGATTTTGAATAAAACACAAACTATTTAGGAAATTATTGTAATTTTATTTTATTATGATATATTGGTATTACTCAATTATGTATGGAACAAAATATCGGCCAAATGGGCGCCGTGACCACGGCGGCACACCTCCATCCGATGGTCCAAATTTTCGATGACGCTGAGGCATAATGGAGGTCCTCATCCTTTAGCTCTTGAATTGTTGCTGGCTTATCGACGTACACCTTTTCTTTCAAATAACCCCAAAGAAAAAAGTCCAACGGTGTCAAATCACATGATCTTGGCGGCCAATTGAAATCGCCATTACGTGAGATAACACGGCCATTGAATTTGTTGCGCAAAAGAGCCATTGTTTCGTTAGCTGTGTGGCAAGTGGCACCGTCCTGCTGAAACCACATATCGTCCACATCCATATCTTCCAATTCCTCATTTTGGAAAAATTACGGCCCGATGATGCCGCCAGCCCATAAACCGCACCAAACAGTCACTCTTTGTGGGTGCATTGGCTTTTCGACAATCACTCTTGGATTCTCATTCGCCCAAATGCGGCAATTCTGTTTATTGACGAATCCACTGAGGTGAAAATGTGCCTCATCACTGAAGATGATTTTCTTCGAAAATTGATCATCCACTGCTGCCATTTCTTGCCACCATTCTGCCCATTCACGACGTTTGGAATGGTCAAGAGGCTTTAGTTCTTGAGCCAATTGCACCTTGTAAGCGTGTAAATGCAAGTCTTTATGCATAATGTTCATCAACGACGAGCGTGAGAGGTGCAATTGTTGGGCACGACGACGAGTTGAGGTGGACGGCTCTTCAGCCACACTATCGCGAACAGCAGCAATATTTTCTGCAGTACGAGCTGTACGAGCATGCACTGGTGTTCTGACATCTTCTACAGACCCGGTTTGCTCGAATTTTTCCACGATTTTTGCGATTGTACGCACATTTGGACGATCAAATTGACCAAAAAAATCACGAAGTGCACGATATGCATTTTGATTTGAACGCCCATTTTCATAATAAGTCTGGATAACTTTAACACGTTGTTGGATTGTGTATCTCTCCATGGTTCAAATTGAGTAAGTCTGAAATAGAGAAATGTCAAATAAAATTCGGAAAAAAACTTGGCGTTTAGGTGTGGTTCACATTCAACATCGGCCCTTACAATTTAACCACCCTTTATAAAGAATTAAATGGTAATTTGTATTAAAATACTTATTTTTCTAAATTAAAATCGTTTTTATTTTTGCAGACCATCTCCTAAAGCAGTTTCCAAATGAAAACCAGAGTTCCATTTTGTCGAAAACTAGCCGCTGGTTGGCTGCAGCAAAAGATCGTCAGAACCCTGCACCATGAAAATTCAACGTATTTGTCAATTACGTTTTAATGTAATAACTTTTTTACTTTATTATTAAAAAAAATTGAATTACTAATAAAATATAAAAAAATAATTAATGTGTTTTTAGCACTGGGAAATTACTTTCTTTTCGGTATTTGGAGTACTGGAAAATTATTCCACATTTTGTATTTAAAATTCTATGAAAGCAGTAAATTTTTGCATTAAATGCACTTTAAAATCATTATGCTTTTGGGTTTTCAAATGTTTTGGAAGCGTTTTAAAAACAAAAGACGTAGCGCTTTACAACTACTTTATGTTTGGTTTTTGTAACGTTTTAAGAATACTCTAAAATACCAACATGAGACCGTAAATCTGGGTTATCATTTGAGTGCCCTGAGAACACTATAATCATTAAAAACATGTTGCTTTGGTAACGTTTCAACTACCATACGTAGTGCTTTCAGAATACTTCTATGTTTGTTAATTTCTGGCTGGGTAGTTATTTTTAACATTAGTTATCCGCCTTAAAAGAGACATTATTAACCTTTGCATACTTAGTTAGTATTTTTAAATTTAAACATATTCTAAAATTTTATTAAAAAACTCCGAAAAATTTGTAAGTTAGAGCTTGTTAAAAAATTAGCGTTTGTAGTTTAAATATATTTTTTATTTATTTGACAACTTAAAAATCAACAGCAAATGACACTTAAAATAATTGCATTTGCAGTTGAAAAGGTGGTACACTACATTTTTAATTAAATCATGTGGAATTTATGTTTGCCAAAAGAATCTACTGAAAATGCCCTGCGGGAAATGAACCAGTCACTGGTATGGTCACGTGACTAGAGCTTTGTGTGTATGAACCTGTCCCAGTTTCGGTTCTGTTATATGAAAGTGACCGGTACTTTTAACATGGGATTATCATATGAGGTGGCAATTGCTACCTTGTGAATTGGCGAATAATTTGATGAAGGTTACCTATCACCGTAAGGACTGAAATTAATAAGCTACTGGACAAGTTAGAAGTAGGCAGTGTTAAAGTAGGATAATTTTAGGATTTATGTGATATGCAACAGGACCAGTGGGAAAATAATTATCAAGTGACTGGTGTAGGTGCAGGTATCGTTGAACTGGAGAACAGCTTTTGATGGAAAACTAGTCACATATTAAGCGCAATGTGTGCTGTTACTGAGGTAGGTTGAATGGATTAGCTTTGTGAAGTACCACTGCACTGGTCTAGGGAATACGTGTCGCCGGGTATGCGAAAAGTAATAAGCAAATAACCTTTTACTTTTTATTCACCGTGTGTCATATTATATACGAGTTGCTTAATTGTACGTCCGAAACCAGTCACTAAACTACCCCAAAACAGTGTTCACAAAACCTTCAAAAAGGCACAACAAAAATCCATTTTAAAATAACTTTATTTCAGTGTTATATTCGATTTGTAGCAGTCAAGGGACTGAATCCTTTGGCACTAATTGCCATGTTTTCATCAACTGCTAACGGGATTGAACCAGTTAAATGACCAGAAAGAACTTCAACTGCATCGGCCCTAGTTGCTTCAGTACACTATAATGTTATCTTACTTTTTATCCAGTTACATGATATACCTGATACCAACGTGTCAATGTTTTGTCACCATTAATATAGTCACGTAATTGGTCATTTCACACAAATTAACACTTTTTGGTACACCCAATCATATACCACAAAATCGTCACTTTGGATCAATCGACCCTTCATTTCCCGCAGGGTGGTTATTAAAGCAAAAGTATATGATTCAAACATATTCGACAATTTGAGGTAACATCCCAGTAAAATAGTAAAATTAAAATAACTGGTTGCAGAACAACTCATAATGTATTAAACAGGTTCTAATTTCTGTTCTGCAACTGGTTCTTTACCTCCAAACAAGAACAGGTTGCTTTAGAACCGGTTCTAGAACCAATTATAGAACTGATTCTGGGATAGTTACACCTTACATTTCGACTCTCAGGAACCTGTTCTAGAACCGGTTCCATGTAAGCGGTGGTAAAAGAAGTTGTTGTAGAACAGGTTCAGAGGTAATCTGTTCTAAAAAATTTTGCTGGGATATTTTAAATTTTCTATGACATTAATAACTATGACATTAATAACTAGGGCACTGAATTTCATTCAACTAAAAAAGGAAAATAGGCGCTTAAAATGTGATGTATAAATTCCGAAAAATGTTCTTTTAATATAGATATAGAAATTGAAATATGTATAAAATAAAAAAAAAAAATAATATGCACTAAAAAATGCAAAAAATATGCACTTATAACAAGGACTAATAAATTTTTAACTCTGAGGCCAGAGTATACTTTTGTAAGGGCTTGAGCTGCGCTGAATTCGAATATGACGTCAGAATTTGCCCCACTTAGAATACTAGGCAGAATTTGCCCCACTTAGAATACCACTGCATATGTAGTTAAAAACAAATGAAATTTCACTTGAAGAAATGACGACTTACATTTCAGTAAAATTAACTAACATTGCCATTCGTTTTTGACTGTTCAAAAAATGAGACACAATTGTAATATAAAATTAACCACATGTGTAGTAAAAATAAAACAAACATCCTGCATAAAATTAATGTAAATTCATAATACAGAAATTTGATGTAGTTTGTTTTTTTTTTAATGAACTAGAACTGTAGTCAAAACTGAAATGATTTGTTTTTCACTTAAAAATAAAGATACTGTATTACAACTCAAACTTCTACAAATATTTACAGTAGATATTCCCTGAGTGCTGTTTTTCGCTATATTCAAGAAGTTACAACACCTCGAATTCACCTTTATTTAAAATAAAATTATAAAATTTGTTATGTCGCATGAAATTCCTATCAATTGCATTCAAAACTCTGTTAAATCTTGTTCTTTTTTGAAATATCTTATCTTAAAATTTGAAAAAACTTGGGTTTTTGCTATATTAATGGTATTTTCACTATTAATGCAAAAAATCGCACTCGACTATATTTTACGTCAAACTTATAAGAATCTTGAAGTCATAATTTTCCCTTAGACATTATTTTTGAATTTTTCAGATATGTCTTCTATTTGCTGAGATATAGTCCGTTGAAATTTATTAATACACTTGAAATACAATGTAGGTAAAGACCACTGCAAATGTATTTAAAAACAAATGAAATTTCACTTAAAGAAAGGACGAGTTACATTTCAGTAAATTCAACTGACACTGCCATTTGTTTTTTATTGTTCAAAAAATGACTAACAATTGTAGTAAAAATTAACCACATGTTCGTAAAAAATAAAAAAACATTTATTTATTTTTATTTTTTTAAATAACAAAAAAACTGTCAAAAATGAATGTAAAATCATAAAACAGTCACTTGATGTGGTTTGTTTTTTTAAATGAACTACAAGGTTAGTAAAAAATTTAATTTGTTCTACACTGATAATAATGCATGCTTAAAAATACAAATAAATGTCAGAATAACCAAAAATTTTATGAAATAAATGAAAATTTGTTCATTTTCCAAACGATTTCGTTGTTTTGACATTTCTTTCATATTTTTTGAATGGGTTATTAAGAGTGTACAAATGACTGACATTTACATAAAAAAAAGAAACTGTATTACAACCCAAACAACTACATATTTTTAGAACAGAAGTTTCCTGAGTGTATGTGTTTTATAATTTCATAATTTCACTGAGATTGCATTAGATCTATGAATTGTCACTATAACTCGTCCATTGAAACTTTTCATTAAATTAATGTTTTTAATAAATTTAATGGAAAAATTCATATTATGTATTAAAAATTTCATACGCCTAATTAAAAACTTTCATTAAAACTATGACGCTTTTTCATGAAGCTTAATTAGAAACCTTATTAGAAACTTTCATTAGAACTCGTCCAAGGAAGTCTCTCTGTGCACTATCAGCCGAACCCATAGTCACTAAACGAGGACGTGGCGGTATTGACTCCATTTTTGTTTCTTTTAAGATTTTTTAATTTTTTATATTTTTTTGTGTTTTTTTTTAATGATTTTGACTCCATTTTTTTGAAGATTTTTTTATATTTTTTGCGTGTTTTTATTGATATTTTTTTATAATTTTGACTCCATTTTTGTTTTTTTTAAGATATTTTTAATTTTTATAGTTTTTTGTGTTTTTTTTATATTTTAATTTGTGATTTTTTAACGTTTTTTGTGATTGTTTATAATTTGAATCCATTTTTGTTTTTTTTTAAAGATTTTTTAAATGTTTTATAGTTTTGTGTGTATTTTTCATATATTTTTGTGATTTTTATTTTTTAGTTTTTTGTGAAAACATTTTTTTAATTGGTTTTAATACATATAAGACATTCACGGTTCATTAAAAAATCTTAATGATCATCATAAACTAATAATTAGTGCCCGAACGAAGACTTTGGCCAAAAATGATATTTAGTCGGATTTTTGGTATTTGGAGACAATGTGAATAAGTTTTGATATTGAAAACATATTTGTTAACCCGCTTTATTTCGATTTGAGTAAACAAATTAAGGAAAAAGCCGAAGTTTACCAGTAAAGTTAAAAATTGGCCGCCTAAGTTTTTCCGATTTGACCGATTGTTCGGCGGCCGATTATTATTTTCATTGCTTATATACGAACTTTTCTTTAAGTTTTTAAAATCGCATCTATCAATAAGCCCTATAAACAGTTTGATATTTGTCAAATTTCTCCATAATGATTTAAAGTACCAAATACACACAAAATTATTTTCTGGCCAAAGTCTTCGGTCGGACACTAATAATAATTTAAAAAACATCTTAAGAAAACATAAATGAAGTACATTTTTTGTCGTCATCCAGTATTCGTCGTGAACCTGCCGGAGACGATATCTTAGATAACAGAAGAATATCTAAATAATTCAAAAAGCATTTTTAAGGGAAAAGTATTGCTACAATACTCTTATAAATTCGCTGTAAAATAAAGGCAAAATGTAGCGACAAATTTAAATTTTTGTATTCATAACTTAAATACCATGAATATAGCGAAAAACCGGGGGTTTATAAACTTTAGGTTACGATATCTCAAAGGATTAACAATATATGATAGAATGTAAATATTTATTTTGAAACGAGTATTTTGAAACTTTTAGACTTTCAGGTAGAATTTTCAGACGACATAACAAATTGTATGCAAAAGCTGAATTCGTGTTAAATATGGCAAAAAATGGGGTTTCCCAGCAAAAACATGGTAATTAGAGGTCATCACCGTATAGACTACCAGTAATAATGCGTTATTACCTCTTGCATTACTTTGAAATACAAAATAATGACTTACTGATAATGGGTTATGAAAGAACTTATATGTAATTGCAAAATAATGAGTAACTGGTAATTGGTTAGCTAAGTACCGATTTCGTTTTTTTTTATTCTAATATTAATTTTGTTCGCTTGCGCAAAAAATTTGTAAAAATGTGTGCAAGTTTTTTATTGGATAGCGTTCGTTAACCCAATACTCAGTAAGAAAATAATTAATTTAATTTTTTTTATTAAAAATAAAAATTATGTTTTTTTTTCGACCTTTAAATGTGCAATGAAAATGAAAATTATTCAAGTTCGAGGCCATACTCTATATTTCTTTATTAGGATATTGTCCTAACAAATAATCTATAGAGTTTTTTGTTTTCAAATTTATTATTTGACCCTTTCAGGAATGTGTTGTTAGATCTATTTCGGGAATTTTCTAGGTTCCCATCATCAGAACACGTTTTGAAAGAGGTAACAATCCCATGCCAAACATCAAACATTCATGTAAACTAGTTTACTCACTACATGAGAACTAATTAATATATGAGCTTGAAGTTAAAGATTATAACCATTGATCAAAAAATAAATTGAAAACTTGTTTGTTATGTGTAAGGTCCACCTCTGGTGGATATTCAATACACGTTTTTTGTTATTGTCTCCTTTTTATACTTTGTTTAGTTTATAAACAACACAGGGGGAGTAAACTAGACGGTACTTTGTCTTTTATACAAGTTTGATATAATTTTTATTAAAAATAAAAATTATGTTTTTTTCGACCTTTAATTGTGCAATGAAATTGAAAATTATCCAAGTTCGAGGCCATACTCTATATTTATTTATTAGGATATTGTCCTAACAAATAATATTGTCCCCGAAATAGATCTATCAACACATTCCTCAAAGGGTAAAATAATAAATTTGAAAACAAAAAACTCTATAGATTATTTGTTAGGACAATATCCTAATAAAGATATATAGAGTATGACCTCGAACTGGAATAATTTTCATTTTCATTTAATAAAAATTGTTTATGAATTTAAAGTAAAAAATATTAAAGAATTAATTATTGGAGAAGTTCAAAAACGTTTTAAAATGTTTCTGGTCGTTCTTTTCAATTAATTTGTATCCTTGTTTTTTTTTAAAGAGAAGCAACACTCAGGAAATTCTTCCTATTAATTTATGTTTTGCTTTCTTTGGAAAGGGGATAGTGGAGAGATGAAAGGTGGTGAAATATGAGGGGCTTCAAACATGGCAACACTGTAATTGCGCGAGATGATAAGTCTTAGAACAGTTGTTGCTCGCCACCTGATGTAGAGTTGGCGAATTTATTGAAGCTTTTTGTTTCATAGCCCCGATTCATTATTTTACTTCGGTGGGGTTAAGTGCTATGGGAACACCGAAGGTGGGCGCAGCAATACATATAAATGATGGAAAACTCAAACATATTATTTTACTAAATTGATGTTGTCGTCACCGGGAATCGAACCCGGGACCATCTGTGTAACAGTCCAACGCGCTAACCGTTACACCACATCGTTTATTTCTAATTCTTAAAAATTTTCTGTTGGTTTACTTTTTTGTACATATTAATAAATTTGGCCTTACTCTCTGTAATATTGTTACTGAGTAATTTTTACTGAACTTTACTGGAGAAGTAATCGAACAGACTTATTAGATTTATTAATTTTTTTTGAAAATGTTTGCAAGGTAATTTTCCTAGGCAAAGTCAATTTGAAAAACCCAATCATTTTTGGACATCGCAAACAAAAGTAATTAAGCTAGTAAATAGCCTGGTAGCTAGTGAATCCCCTTGTGCGCTATTTACACGCTTAATTACTTGGTAATGACTTTTTTTTGCTAAGTTCTACAAATTTTAGTTTAAGAAATCTTGAATACCGGATGTGATGGAGAAAATTCTGAGACCATATTCGGGTTCAGCGCAACTCAAAAAACTAAAGTAGTATACTCTAGTCCAAAGGGTTTCGACTTCTTTCAAATTTTGTAGGCCTGTGTAATCAAAGGAATATGCACGTACAACTTTTGAATTTTTAAAAATCGATTTATTACTCAAGATTGTTGTTTTTAAAATGACATCCAAAATAAATGTAGAACAAATGAAAAACAATTGAAGGGCTTATTGTAAAAACTTGATAAGCCACATTTATTGTTTAATGGATTTTCGCTGTTTTTAGGCATCCATTGATTAAAATTTGGTAGAAGTCTTACTTAAACAGTTATTACAATACCTAGAGTATAAATGTCACATTTTGTGCATTTTTTCAACCTTTAAAAAGCGAAAACGAAACAAAAACAAAATGAGGCTTATCAAGTTTTACAATTAGCTCTTCAATTGTTATGTTCATGGTTACAAATGATTTATTTTGTTTTTTTTTTTGTCTTTAACGGCTCAAAAATTATGGCGGTTTTAAGTTCCAAGTAATTTAAAAATATGTAGTTATTAAAATTACAGTTTTTGCTTGGAATTAATTAAAGCTTTATTACACCAAAATATATATTACACCACCACAAAATACATTAAACATTTTTTTTTTGCATTTATTAGAAAACCGCTATTATTTAAAAAAAAACCCAAAAGGGCCAACCGAATTGAAAAGTGTATTTTTATGATAATAACCCAGGTAGAAATTTGGGATGGTACAAAAAACGAAGAGTTTTCAAAACGTTTGTTTTTGATGGTACTAAAATAAAAGCGTTTCCAAAGCGATAATTGCAAATAATACGAAAAAGAAGCATTTAAAAAACATTACTTTGGATTGCTATTCGAACGTTCGGACAAAGTATTTTAGGAATACTTTTTATACAAAACTTACAAATATTTGTGAAATAAAAACACTGTAAAAACATTGGTTCAAAGCGTTTTTCCAACGTTTGTAAAAAGTACTTTAGAAGTTCTTATCGTACAAAATTTACAACGGTTTATAAAATGAAACCAATGTAAAACCATTGCGTTAAAGCGTTTTTCTAACATTTGCCAATAGTACTTTAGAAATACTTTTTTTTTTACAAAATATTTTACTGATTAAAAAACAACACTGTCATAAGGGGGTCTATCTATATGCGAACTCGGTTTCTTATGCAATTTTTTTATATGCTTTTCTCTTCATGAACCGAGTTCAATAAATCACTCAATATGGCCAGCCCATAATGTAGCGACTCTATAAAGTGTATAGTCCTTGTATATCTTTTATAAAGCACTATATTTTGAGGACAGATAAAGCAATATTTTAGAGGACTTTTTCAAAACTTAATAAAACGCTAGTTAAACTATTTAAAATTACAATGTTTTGTTACTTTATTTATATTATTTTAATCATATTTTACATGTTTCATTATTTGTGGTATTTATGAACAATTCATAAAGATCTTTAAAATTTGTCTTTCGAGCGTTTTGACAATGTTCAAAATTACAACCCTCAAAGCGGTTATCATTTGGGTCGTTTTCATAACGCTTAATAACTGTAAGCCAAAATGTTCTGCAAATACTTATTTAACGATTGAAAAAGCATTTCAAAAATTTTGTTTTGCAATGTTTTGAGAACGTTATAAAATACCATCCTCAGACCGTAAATTTGGGTTATCATTTTGCACATTCTCAAAACGCTTTAAATTTGTAATTTGGTATGTTCTGAAAACGCTTGTACCATCATGAAAAATGCTTTTAAAACGTTTTAAAGATTGTATTTTTCTACCTGGGAAGTTATAAATTCAGTTAGTACAACGATATTTATATTAAATTTCTGAATATTTTGGTTGTTGCAACTAAAATTCAGTTGAATTAACCGCACTTTGCTGTGAAAACTAATGTTGAGTTGTACCAACCGACTAAAATTCGTAATAACCAAATTTGAGTCGTAGTAACCAAATTTCAGTTGGCATCTAGCTAAATTTTTCTCCGTGTGTACCGAAAAAAATTCATGGGGTATACATACTAAAATCGACGTACATTGTACGAAATATTTCGTTTTTACGCACCAGGAAAGGATTGTGTAAAATATTCGAATGCGTAATAAAGTATGTACGATTTTTTTTATATCCCAGTAAAAAATTTTCGTGTTTTTAGAAGCAGGATAAAACAAATGCGCTGATGTAAGTGCTTACTATTACATAATATTGAGAAGCAACAAATAAAACGAATAATTTTCGTTTAAAAATAAACAAACAAAAATATTGGGCTTACTGTATTCCCTAACAATGATGCAGGTTGTAAGCAGCTTACCCTATTCCCTTATAAGGATGCAGGTTGTAATGCAGAAAGTTTCATATCGTGGATTATAAACGATCTGTTCAAATTCTCCCGAGTGATTTCCGATTGTGTTTGGTGTTTTGGAGTATGAAATAAAAATAATTAGTCATTTAACTGTTTCTGAAGAGCTAGCACGTGGAGCGGTACAAAATAAATAAAATAATTATATTATACGTAAAAAAATTTACCAACAGATTATTACTTTTAATCGTAATAATGTAGACATGAAATATGATTTTACTGAAACCCATGAAATCACTGGTTTTTATAAGCGCTGAAATCTGCGCTTATTTTGTCTAAAAATAATGCTTCCAAGTGGGAATTTGCCATACAAAAATCATAGCATATGTAAGCAGGTTTGTAAGGGATTCTTCTCGGCGTACTCCCTTACAAACCTGCTTGCATGTAAGCAGCGTTCTTTACTGGGATATTATGTACGAAAGAGTTTTTTTTACCAGCTCTTTAAAATGATAAAATCATAAACATCCATTAAATAAGTATAGGTATATCAGAACAAACTGTATGAACATTTTTATTACATATAGTAATTCAGTACAATAAAAATATCTTTAGACAAATCTCAAAACGGTGCACATTTTTATTTTAAATTACTTATTTTATGAAATGAATTCAAAATTTGTATACTTTATGAACAATTATGATACGAAATTTTTTCGCTAGTTTCGTAAAAATACAAAAGCCTTTACACTTTTCGTGTCGTAAAATAAAAGAAACTTTCATATATATTACGATAAAAGTGGATACGAATGATTTCGTTAGTCTGGTGAAATTATAAAAGGCTGAACTAAATTTATTTTCGTAAAATGAAAGAAAGTACGAAACTTTTTTTTCGTAAAAAGTTGCATAGATTATTTTCGGTGCAGTAATTCATATTTAATACTTTTTACATTTAATTCTGCCAATCTAATCATATACTGCCCGTCTAATAGCGTATGGTAAAATATATTGTAATATACTTACACCTGCACAACTTTAAGGCAAATTTGCGAAAAATCTGGCCCATAAGTGAAAAAACTTGGTACTCCATTGAAATCAGCGTGACCAAAATATTTACAATCATTGCTCGGGACCGTTGTTTTCGATTTAGGGTAAATATTGTAGTGAAGTGTTTATATTATTATTGAAGGGAACTTCTGCTTTAAAAATATGTAGTTGTTTGGGTTGTAATACAGTTTCTTTATTTTTAATGTAAATGTCAGTCATTTGTAGAACAAATTAAAATATTTACTAACCTTGTAGTTCATTTAAAAAAACAACCCACATCAAATGACTGTTTTATGATTTTACATTCATTTTTTACAGTTGTTTTTTGTTATTTAAAAAAATAAATGTTTATTTATTTTTTACTACTATGTGGTTCATTTTGACTACAATTGTTAGTCATTTTTTGAACATTAAAAACAAATGTCAATGTTAGTTGATTTTAATGAAATGTAAATCAACTACATTTGCAGTGGTCTTTACCTACATAGTATTCTAAGTGTTGCTATACTTGGTAATAATTGTAGTTGTATACATTTTTGAAATTAAATTATTTTTAATGTATGATTACATTTTTCTTGTTACGAGTATAACTTCTTAAAATCAATTCCTTTTTTTAATTACATGGAATTGTAATTCACATTTTTCAATTACAACTACATGTAATGAGTAACTGAGATTATTTCAATTACAATTACATGTAATTTGTAATTAATATTTTGTCCATTACAATTAAATTTTTTTGTAATTGAAATTTTGATTCAGCTTAATTACAATTACATGTTATTGTAATTGAGTTTTTTCAATTACAATTACTTGTAATTGAAAGCGTAATTAATTAGAAAATTTAATGATTAACGCCCATGTCTGATAAATATGATAAAGTTGTGTCAAAAAAGAGTAAATTGATAACAGACTTCTTCATATTTATGAAATTTTTCATAAATATAATGATAAAATTTCATAAGCTTTCATGAAGTGCTTAATAAATATTATGAAACATTTCATAAATGGGATGATGCTGCTTCATAAGCTTTTATGAAATGTTTCATGAAAATGTTTATACATAAATTTTAGTTAAAAACATCAATTTAAGTTAAAAATTTCAATTATAAAAACATCAATTAAAATTAAGAAATTTTATATTATATTATATTAGATTTTGAGTTTTTAAAAAACTTAATTGCAAATGATTATTTCTGTATTTCAAATCAAAAATTACTCCTGGTTTCTACAACACGTTCGCCTCGAACGGGTGACTACATGTATTTTGTTTTTTGCATTGCATGTATTTTGTTATTGTTTTTCGACGAACGTGAAGCAAAACTTGTTCTAGAAACAGGGCGTAAATCTTTGAATTTATGTTTTTTTTCACTATTTTCCCTAAAAAAAAAAATTATTTTCACAAAGTTCAAGAAACTTTTTTATCAAATGATGAAGGTCTATGAAACATTTGTCGTAAATTTTTATGAAAATTTCATAAATATTAAGTCCAACAAAATTTGATGAAATTTTCTCACCAAGAATTAGACTATAAATTCCCGAAGGTTTTAGACTTGCTGAATCCGAATCTGACCTCAGAATAGTCCTATAACTTCCGGGTTTTACAGATATTCTAACCTTTAAGTTCAAAAATACGTTATTTGGGTACATATGAGGTCCTGTAACTTCCATATTCTTTTCAAATGGCTGCCTCGGCTGGTCATGCAGTAGCGTACACGATCGGTCCAATTTTAAGCACATTATCGATTGTGTACAGCTGTATTTTACCAATGGCTTCACGAATATTGTCCTTTAAAGCGTCAATTGTCTCTGGCTTGTTGGCGTAACACTTATCTTTGACGGCACCCCACAAATAATAGTCAAACAGTGTCAAATCGCAGCTCGGAGGTGGCCAAACGACATCAGCTCTGCGGCTGATAATGCGATCTTCAAAAACAGGGCGCAAAACATCGAGTGTAGCTTCGGCTGTGTGGCACGTAGCGCCGTCCTGTTGAAACCAAATGTTGCCAATATCCTCCTCTTCAATTTTTGTGAACAAAAATTCGTTCAACATGGCCCGATAACGATCGCCATTGACTGTAACGGCCACTCCTTGCTCACACAATCTGCAACATTCCCATGATTTTCAAAGTAATGTCGCAATATTTCCCAGCGTTGTTCAAGCGTATACAAAACCATATTCGTTCAGCGGAAGGATAAAACTAATTATCTGTCAAATCAGGCATGAGCTAAGTGTTACCATTCACGAAATAAGCACTAGTTGAAAAAAAAAAAACGTTAGATGGCGGACCCTTTATATGATCTGCACTTGTTTAAGGACAACGTTAACCTTAAATAAGTGCAGGTCGTATACTCATTTTATATATCAGTGTGTAATTCATAATAACTCAAGTAAAAAAGTTTTGTAGTAAAGCTAATTTAGTTTTTCACTTAAGCTAATTATCCAATTGCCCTCGTAATTCAGCAAACTGTGACATGCATTTTGTTAAGCCATTTAATTTTCATAATTGATGATTATATAATTTTCAAATAACACTTACTAAATGATAATTTTAATTTTGAATATTGGTTTTATTGTAAAACACAAATATTGCTTACATTACCACCACCACCTCCGCCACCAGAGCCACCACCTCCACCACCACCCCCACCTTTATTTTTACCCATGTTTTATAGTTTTTTATTAAATTTGTAATTTTAATAACAAATGGATTTTAATTGAAAAATGTATTTTATGTATAGAATTCACAACCCAAACACTTTCGTTATAAGAAAACCACTAAAGTGTAATTAAAAAAAAAATTGTATGGGTTTTTTTTATGTTGTTTGTTTTACATTTTTTTCATAAATAAAAATTTTCAAGAGCAAGTGCAAGGGAAAATTGAACATAGGAAATATAAAATGAAAATTTGTATAAAAAAAAGTACGGGAACAAAAAACTACACCCAAAAAAATAAGTTAGTAGAAAAGTTAGTAAAACGTCTTGTAAATCAGGTATACTATTTTTTAGCAAAATTTTTTGCTAAAATCGTGTTTTCAGCTAAAATTTTTGTTATACTTATTCAGCACTTAACTGTTTTATACTAATGCTTTACTAATATACTAATGTTTTACTAATTAATTTTGCTAAAAAAAATTGTGCTGATAAGCACATTAATAGTGTGGACGACAACCAGATTGAAAGATATACGCAGACTGAAGTAGATGTCGCGGCATGTCAAGATGTAGTAGAGAAGAGGAAAATGATACTAAAAAGTACAACTTTTTTTTTTTTTTTTTTTTCAAATTCAATTTTATTTAAAATTTTAGAGTGTATATAAAACTTATTTCTAATCCCACGAAGCCATGAGGCTTGTCTGTAGGATATAAAAAAATATTTTATTCATATATTTTGTTTCAATGTTTAATTTCATTGCCAGGATATTAAGTGTTTTCTAATCATATTTTTTCTTTTTATGAAACTTCTAACGTTGAGTATGTCCACGGGTATTTCGTTTAAAATCTTTGGTAAAATGACTCCAAGGGTGTTTTTGCCGTTGTTGTTTCGGTGTCTGTTGACCTTAAATCTGCCTTCAGCACGGCGCCTTGTGTTGTAGGTGTGATCAATTGCTTGTAAAAAACCGGGTGTCTTCGCCGAACTCGTTGATAAGTGTTGTGCGAAAGATGCTGTTGACATTCATTATGTTTAGTTCTGTAGCAATGTTTGTTGTGTTGTTGATCGTTCTATAGTTGTTATTGCTATTGTTGTTAGTAGCAATGATGTAGTTGACTATAAGGTTGTTGTTGCTGTTTGTTGGATTGTTGGAAGCATTACTGAAGTTGTTGTTTGTAGTAGCATTATTATAATTGTTGTTACTATTTGTATTGGTTGTAATTATGTTGTTATGATATGAGTTGTTGTTGTATACAGTAATTATGTTGTTTGCGTTGTTATTGTTGGTATTGTTGATGGGGTTGTTGTTTGTAAAATTGCTGTAAACTATATTAGCTTGTTGCGAGTTGTTGTTTTGAATTATGTTTACGTTGTTGCTGTTATTGGAGGGAATGTCGTTGTAGATCAGATAATAGTTTAGCTGGTTGTTTCTTTGTTTCTTTGTTTATTTTTCATTAATATTTTAAGAATTTGGTTTTGGGTTTGCTGAAGTGCTTTGCAGTGCGTTGCACTTCCCCAAGCAGTTATTCCATGCCTTAAATAAGACTCGGCCAGAGAGAAATATGCTTGTCTAAGTACGTCAAATGTGGAACAGTTACTCAAATGATACAGGCTATAAGCAGTTTTACGTAGCTTTTTACGAAGATATTGTATTTGAGTAAGCCATTTAAATAATAAGACATATAAAAAAATCAACCATGGAAGACTTTTGTATCTGTTTTGTTGTTTTTTTCGTTTCGTTTGTTTTTGTTTATTTTTTCGTTTCTATAATTATCTTCGGCAGTTGCGATAGCATCATTTAGACAACCATTGATGTAAGTAATTGAAAGACAATTTTTGTTATGTTATATATATTTATTTCTATACATTTTCAGATATTAAATTAATTCATGTCGTCAATGTGGAAAAATGAAAATTTTTATATTTCGTTATTATAGTAAATTATTTGTAAAAGAATCACAAAAATATGTTTTATGATTTTCAGCAAATAAATTAACTAAATTACAATTTTTCTACAATTTTTTTGCGTTTTTTTTTCAGTCTACTAAAATTCAGCAAAAAATTTATTAATTTTTAGCAAGGCTTTTGTATTTCTAATCTACTAAGTGTTAGCAAAACTTCTGCTGAATCTACAAATTTTGTTGCTAACAATCAGCTCGCTGATTTTCAGCAAAAGATTTTGCTGACATTAGCAACTTTTTTGCAAGCATCCTCCTGACTAAAATTTTGCTGACTCAGCAAAATTTTTTGCTGACTTTACAAACTTTTTTTTTTGAGTGTACATAAAATAACACTAGTTTACAAAATGACATTTTTTTCATGTACATTTGATGAGAGATAGATTTCGTTATTTATTTTCTCCCGCTGAATTCGAAAATCAAGGTTAAATTTTCTTTTATATAACAGTTTTTGAGATATTCCTTAACTACGAGGGAATTATAACCGATTTACTGAAGAACTACAACAAGATGGGTACGGAATGCCATTATTTAATTTAATTCCTGGTTCTTTTCTATTGTATTGTTTTTACCATTTTATTTATTTTTTACAGGTGTACATATCTCTCTAAAAATCCATTTCTTGCATTCGCATTTGAATTTCTTTCCGGACAATCTTGGTGACGTAAATGACGAACATGGAGAGAGATTTCACTAACAAATTAAGTCCATTGAGCTGCGCTTTCAAGGATTTTGGGATGAAGCAATGTTGGGAGACTATGTATGGTTTCTCATTAGAGAAACGGATCCAAAAAGCAGCCGAAGACAAAGCAAGAGCCACCCACAAGTATTTCTAACATACAAAAATGTATTGCAAGCGTTTAAACCCAATAAATTGTCGAAAAAAATAAAATATTCGGAAAATATGAGATTTAGATTTATTCACTCAATTGCTTATAACTTTGTCACTTTCCGGTAGATTTTCTTCTGGTTGGTCTAAGTTCTTACGTAAAAGTATCATATTTACGTAAATAAAGAGAAACCAGACTTTTTTTTTATTTACGATTTGTACTTTTCCGTCGGCACAGAATCACTGTAAAATATGATTTTTTTGAAAATGTTCCCTATTTTCATCGATATATTTTGAACTGCTTTACCAATCAAAGATCTGATTATACATGATCATCTCAATACCTTGCATTTGGGTACCAAGAACGACACAATCGGACATTTCCAGCTTGAGATATGATTTGTCAAGTGAAAAAGGTCGAAAAAATAAAAAAATTACAATATCTATAAAAAAAATTTACCTTGATTTTCGAATTCAGCGGGAGAAAATACATAAGAAAAATCACCTCTCATCAAATGTACATTTTTGGTGTAAACTAGTGTAATTAAATAGAAAAAGTAAAAGAAAATTTGTGAAAATGTACTTTGCACATGTTTGGTTTACATTTTTTCTTTAAAAAGTTTAAACAGAAAAATTTTAAAATAAATAATTGAAAAAGGGAAAGATGGCGCTTACACATTTAGTATTATTTTTTTTGGTCAAAAAACCGTCATCAAATTCATTTAAGAGAATGCTAACAAGGGAGGTATTCCCACCCGAACTCGCAGATTTGAATGAGCTTTGAATATGTTGTAGAGGAGCAAAAAGGTACTCGTATTATTTTTAGCTGCCCAATTTCACGTTCAAAGGTTAAAAAGAGAGGTTAAAGATTCATTCGTTTTGTATGAAAACTTGTTTTGTCTCATTTACGAAAACTACACTCAGGGAATTTGTGCTTTGAAAATATGTAGTTGTTTAGATTGTAATACAGTTTCTTTATTTTTATTGTAAATGTCAGTCCCTTATAGAAGAAATTAAATTTTTTACCAACCTTGTATTTCATTTACAAAAACAAACTACATCAAATGACTGTTTTATGATTTTACATTCATTTTATACAGTTGTGTTTTGATATTTAAAATAATTAAAAAAAATAAATTTTATTTATTTTTTACTAACATGTGGTTAATTTTTACTACAATTGTTAGTCATTTTTTGAACATTAAAAAACAAATGACAAATGTTAGTTGAATTTACTGAAATATAAGTCGTGCTTTCTTTAGGTGAAATTTCATTTGTTTCTAACTACATATGCAGTTGTCTTTACTTACATAGTATTCTAAGTGTAGATTTACTTGTACACAGGTTTGAAGTACTCAAGAAAACAAAAACTTTTATACCCATATTGTATATCTAGTTAACACAGTGTTGCCAAATTTTTTAATTTTTTAAAATAGTGCCAAATTTTTTAACTGCCAAATTTTTTTAATTTTTTGAAATATAGGGTAAAAAAGGATCTTCGGAAAGGTCGCATAGAAACTGAACGATTTCGAATGTCGGAAAAAGCTCAGAGAACTAATCGATTAAATGGAATAGGCATTAATATCTATCTAGTGTTCGACCGAACAGTTCGGCCAGAAAATGCATTTGGTCTGTATTCGGTATTTTAAAGCATTATGGACTAATTTGGCGGACGGAAAAATGTTTATTGGACTGATTAGATGCTATCTTGAGAGTCATATTTGAAGAAAAGTCTGTAGTAAAGCAATAAATTCACTGTTCGGCCTCAGAAAGTTTGGCCAAATCGAAAATAGTTCGGCGGCCGAACTTTTAAATTTATAGCTAAACTTCGGCTTTTCTCTTAAATTTTATACACAAAATCGAATTAAATCGGCTCAACAAATATGTTTCCAATAACAAAATTTGTCATCATTGCCTCTAGATATCAAAAAACCGACAAAATATAGTTTTTTGGCCGAACTGTTCGGTCGGACACTATTAATATCCTTTATTATTAGCGTAATACAACTACAATTCCTCAATAAAACTCCAGATTTAATGTTATTCAAACACCCAGAAAAAGGCTTGGTTGGAATTCGTTCGAAGCCTTTAAAACTTATTTGAGAGAACATTATTTTATTTGGAGCTCGATTAATAAATCAAAAATTCTGTACTGGAAATTAAAAAGAGGGAAAAGGAACTAAAAAAACAATGTATTAATACAATTATTGGTACTTCCAATAAACGTTTCAAATAAAATTCGATTATTAATTGCGCACGGTAGAAGCAACCATTTATTTTGTGATAATACAAGAGAATTGGAACCATATATCAAATTTTTTAAAAAAAATTTCGATAATCAGAAGAGGTTACAGCAAATACGGTATTCGCAATCAAATATGCCACTTAATTAGGGGGTCAGTAGTACCAACCACATTGTGGATTCCATTGTTTATAAAATCAACTAATGATTGGTATTGGTAAAAGAATTGGAGACAATATTTGTTTTCCTAACAAAATATTTAAATGAAAATTTAGCACTCAACATTTGTAAGTGTTTGTGGTGTAATGGGTACAGAGTTTGCCTTGTAAGGAAAAGACAAAACAAAAAGTTTTTTTTTTTAAATTAAAATAAAATCTTCAATTGTTTAAATAGTAAATAAAGCAAAGAAAATTAAAAGTGATTGTGATGTAATCAGTAGGACAGACAACTATTAATCTGAAGGCCACGATTCAATACCAAAAAAAAAAATCAAAAAAGTTTTTTAATTTCAATAAAATTTTGTGGAACGTAATAATATTTATTTGAAATATAATACTGGGTTAGCAACTAAATATTAGCTTTCACGACTAAAACTATAATTTAACATTGCGATAGTTGTCGTAACCGCCAGAATTCGATTGGCAACGAGTTCTGTGGCCACAACTGAGACTGTTTTCTGGGTGAACAACATTTTTTTGAATAACAAAAATACTTGAAAGTCTTTAGACAAAATTTGTACATCAGTAAATGTTTGTTTATAGTTACTTTAAATCGAACGAAAGAAAATGAGAATAAACGTAGAATGCGGTAATTTTTGACCCCGTTTACTAATGCCTTATCATGAGATTGGGCAGCTAAAAAAAAAACACGGATCCCTTAAATTTTTATTCACTACAACATATCCAAAGTTAATTAAGCTCTGCCGGTTCGGGTCGGGATACCTCCCTTACAAGTAGGGCTGCCAAAAGGCCTTGATTTCACTTGATTTACAAATTATTTTTAAAATTTTTTCAAAGTTTTCCTTAAACAAACTTGTTGCAAATAAGTTTTAATCTTGTAATAGTTTATATTCCTTTTACTTAATTTCAGCGAAAGAACCATATCAAAAATAATAGAAAATTTAATCTGAATTAAAAATTTTTTGACTTTTGAAACTGAAATTAATTTTGTATGAATTTACTATGGAGAAAATAAAAAATCGATTTTTGAACATGCATCAATTAAAATCGTTATTTTTTAAGAAAACACCTTCCATTGACTAGAACTTTGTTGGTATTGATTAGAAAACATGTGTCACTTTCAAGTTTTTAGTGGAATTTTATTATTTTTTTTTATTTTATTTCGGTAATGGTATCGGTATTACTTTCGAATAGGTATATGTATAACCGATCCCGAAACATTAATTGGGCTTTGTACCGGTATTATCGGAAAAATTTCCAAAAAATACAATAATCGTTTTAAATTATTAAAAAAAAAAAACTAAAATTTATTAATTTTTGTATAAAGTACTTATAGTGTATGTTCGTTTTTTTAAAATATTAACATAAGGGGTATAACTTTTTATAATTTTTTGCAAATTTCATAATTGGCATAGTGTAGTCTAGTAGGCAAAAAAAAACTATGAAGAAATACGTTTTACTATTTCGCTGGCATCAAAAAAGTTCACCTAGCAACAGCGTTGAAGTTTTAAATTTGTATTTTTTTAATTTTTATAAAATATATTATATTTTCATTTTGTTTTATTTATGTCCAAGAAAAAAATAGAACCGCAATTAATAATTAGGATTGGACGGAAAGATTCGCGTCAAACGCGATTTTTTTTTTGAAGTGTTAATAAAAAAATGCATACATAATTATTTTCTCTAATTCTGGTTCAACTGAATTTGAGTCCTAAATATTTCGGCTTACGCGAAAATTTAAATATTTCGGCTTAAGCGAAAATTTGTTTAAAAAATTTTTTTGTATTGATTTAGATTTTTTTATTTTGCAATATGACCCAATATAATGTTATTCGTTAACAACACAACATTGTCCACCTCGTAGTACCATGCCAAAAATTTAGTTATAACCCTAATTTACATAAACTTATAAAAAAAAAATTTCAATATTTCAAGCTTTACTTTTTAAACACAAATTTTGTAAAGTTTATTTGGAGCACAAGTTGGTTTACTACAAATATTTAATATTGGTATCGAGATCGTATAAAAAAAAATAAGTTAATTAATTCAAATAAAAGTGTTGTCAACTATTTTTCAGCAAATTTGTTGCTAAAATTATGTTTTCAGCTAAAATTTTAGTTATACCTATTCAGCACTTAACTGTTTTGAACTAATGCTTTACTAATATTATACCAATGTTTTACTAATTTATTTTGCTAAAAAAAAAATGTGCTGATAAGCATATTAATAGTGTGGACGACAACCACATTGAAAGAAATACGCAGAATGAATTAGATGTCGCTACATGTCAAAGATGTCGTAATGACAAGGAAAATTATATTCAAAAGTTCAACTCTAATAAGACTTATAAAAAAAATCAACCAAAATCAACTAAAGATTTATGTATCTGTTTTTCATACATAAAACAAAATTGCTGATTAAAACAACTTAAATTTTGCGTTGTCACCGGCTTGTGAAAGTAATTGTCTATTAATTAAATAAAAGACAAAATAAAATAAAATATTTAAATTTAATAAAGATTAAATGTGTATTCCTAAACTAAAGGTTTATAGAGATTAATAGTCTAGTCTGGTCAAATTACAAGCAAATATACAGACAGGTATATTTTTATGTTTCCTTTTTCTTATTGCAAAAAAGGCTTGTATATGTCATGTTTTGTTTTTTTTTTATTTCAGTTCTGTAATTATCTGCGGCATTTGAATTTCTTTAAAAGATAGCATCATTTAGATAACCATTGATGCAAGTAGTGGAAAGATAATTTTGTTTATGTTATATATATTTATTTCTATTACACTAATTCACGTGGTCATTGTGGGAATATGAACATTTTAATATTTTAACGTATTGTAAATTATTTTTAAAAAATTACAAAAATATGTTTTATGATTTTCAGCAAATAAATTAACTGAAGTATAATTTTTCTACAAATTTTTTGAGTTTTTTTTTCAGCCTACTAATATTCAGCAAAAATTTTATTAATTTTTGGCAAGGTTTTTTAAATTTTAATCCACTAATTGTTTTCAAAACTTTTACTGAATCTACTAATTTTGTTGCTGAAAATCAGCATGCTCATTTTTGGCAAAGATTTTGCTGACATTAGCATTTTTTTGCAAGCACTCTCCTGACTAAAATTTTGCTGAATTTTAAAAATTGTTTCCCGATATTAGTAATATTTCTGCAAGGATCGTCCCAGCAAAAATGTTGCTGACTTTACTGACTGTTTTATTTTAGTGTACTTAACTTGGAAGTGTTTTTAATTGTCAAGATTTTTTTTTCAAAAGCAATTTTTTTTTTGATGAATGTCAAGCATTTTTCAAATTTGAATCTTGTAAGTCATGTTACACAGAGAATACAGAATTTTTCTGATAAACGACATATAACACTGTAAAACAAGTCTAAGTTCACCGATTGTATCCTGAATGAAACCAACGGGAAATAAAAATAGATTATCAGTAGATCAAAGCCCTTAAGGGGTTTGAAAGCTTAGCTTTGTTTTCTTTATGATAGTCTTTTGAAAACGCGCTTTTTCCAGATACGTTTTTAGATTTATTTTATGTATTCGAATAAAATAAACTACCCTGCCGAAAATGTAAGCGCTTTAAACATAAATGATCATATATGGGCTTGTATAGGAAATGCGTTAAATAAAATTCCGAAAATGAACATCTAAGAAATTTATTTTTGAAAATTATTTTCTATGAAACTTATTTTTATATGTATAAAATTAGTTTTATTTTAAGAAAATCTATTGTTGAAAAGATTACAATTAGAAAGAGGAATTCTCATAGAGTTGATTTTGTCTGCTTAGTTAAAAATTACTACTAATATTGAACACCTGATTGAGCTACATGTAGTAACTACAAAAATGTGCTGAATGTAACAAGCACAATTTTCCTTTACCACTATTCTAAATTCTTCAAATCGAAGTATTTTCGCATGGGGTCTTTACCCTTTTTAATGTAAAAATTAACAATAAAATAAAGAATAAACTATAAAATATATTTAAAGTATAAATTAAACTAAATGGTCTTGTGGTTTAAGTGCGTTCTTTTCTGTCTTTTCATATGAAAATGTAAATGCATGCAAGTGATTGCCGGACGAATCCCAAAATGCGGTGTATATTTTCTACTTTAGTATGAGTATAAAAGCTTTTGAATAAAAACTTTTGTGGGTAAAAGTCATCAAGTGTGGGTTTAAGCTATAAAATTCTTTAGAGGGGTACATTAGTAAAATATATATAAAATAAAAATTTTATTTAAAATTACACTGTGCAACAAAGAATTGTATCCCTAACGAAATCAGCGGGAAATAAAAATATACTATCAGTAGACCAAAACCCGCAAAAGGATTTTGAAAATTTCCTTTGAATTTAATTTGCATAGCCTTTTGAGTGTTGTTCCAAATGAAACGAAAAAAACAACCCTTTTTTTTGCAATAAGAAAGAGGAACCATAAAAAAAACCATATGTCTTCTTAGAGTTGTACTTTTTAGTATCATTTTCCTCTTCTCTACTACATCTTGACATGCAGCGACATCTGCTTCATTCTGCTTCATTCTGCGTATAACTTTCAATCTGGTTGTCGTTCACACTATTAATGTGCTTATCAGCACATTTTTTTAGGCAAAATAAATTAGTAAAACATTAGTATAATATTAGTAAAAATTTAGTTCAAAACAGTTAAGTGCTGAATAAGTATAACAAAAATTTTAGCTTAAAACAGAATTTTATTAAAAAATTTGCTAACAAATAGTATAACTGATTTACAAGACGTTTTACTAACATACTTTTTTGAGTGTAGTACAAATGCAAAAAAAAACTGGTGTTTGTGCAGTGGCAAAGACGCCCCAGTCTACCCTACTAATAGTAAAAGTGTGCACTTTATTTGTGTCCAATTCGTATATCATAACAAAATGTGACAAAATTAGTTTGTTCACTGCTAACAATATCATAATGATGTTAATATGCACCATGGCGATGGCGGTGGCAGTGACGTTGGCACTTGTGATGGCGATGATGATAGTAGTTGTTTAGTTTTGCTTACAAATGAACAAATGGAAACATGTTCGTACATGTATAATTAGTCCGCATTTTAGTGAAGGTGAACAAAATTTTTGCAATATCTATGCATTTTAAGAAACTATTTTCGTTTATTTTTTTTTCTGTTATTTATATGTTTTTTTTTTTTTTGTTTTTAAGCGACAAGTAGACAAGGGGTATGTACAGTATAATGGTGGTGTATAATTAACTGTCAGTATCACAAAGTGCAAATATGATTTTGATTGTGTGCACACGCTTCAGTTTTTAATGGAATTTTACAAAATTTAAACAAATTTTTTTTTTGTTAACTCATTAATGGCACGTCAAAGATCCGCTAGAGATTTTTCAACCAAACTTTCTAGATATATATTTGAGAAAATATTGGCAACCAAAGTTGATATTTTGACATCATATAAATCCTTTACGGTGGAAGATATTTTTAAATTTAAAATTTATAGGATTTTGTGTAGAAATCTTTATTCAAACATTTGGAAATTTGTTTTTTTAAGTTATTTATAGACCAATTTTTTAAAATCGCCATATGGCAACCCTTAGGATATATTATTTTGGAATAGTATAGACTTTTTGTTTTTAGACTTTTTGTTATACCCCCAATCAGGAAAAATGTGAAATATTAGCAAGAACATTCGCTTCAAATCATTCTGTTTCTGCAGGCCTTGGTGGCTCAATTACGGAGTCGTTGGTTAATGAAACTCTGGGATCATTTAAATCTGTGATTCCTTCGGAGGTGTGTTTAACAAATAAACTCGAGATTAGCACGATCTAACATCTAACTAAATTATCCAAAATTTTCGATCGGTGTCTGTGTTCTATTTATTATATATTGCATCACACGTCAAAATCCACTCCCAATATAAATAAGATCACCTTTTTGCAGAGATCTTGAAACGCGAAATGCAAAATTTACTCCGAATATGCAGGCTTAATAAAATACTGAGATGGTGGGTATTCAAAGATTTGTACGGTGGTGAAAATCTGATAACCCGAGTAAGAATAAGTTTTATATAAAAAATGATTTTATACATTTATATCCCTTTGATAGAGTGTGCAAAAAAAATGCATTTTCAGAAAATTGGTTTTTGGCTTGTGTGAAAAATCTGAATTAAAAAAAAGCCTGTTAAAACCTGCTGCGGTTTATCGCTTATGTACGAGAAATAATAAATAAATAAAATTCTTATAACTTTTTGCTATTTATGATAAATTCAATTAAATTTTTTTTTATTCGCTGTGCATTTTATTACGATAACCGTAATAAGGCCGATTATGTTCTTTACCTTCTTTGGAAAATGGCTATCGCTTAAATTTAAATCTATTTACTACAAATGCAACTGTAAATTTCACTAGTCAAGAGTTCGAGGCTACTAAAAAAATTATTCGTGGACCAAATTATTATAAATTATTCACTGTTGCATGCAAAAACTCAGAATTTTTCAAATTAAAAAATATCTCTAGAAATTCTAATAACAAAGTCCCCTGAAGATTTCCTTAGGCAGGAATGAAATCCGGATAGGGACACGCCTACATCAGATTGCTTTTCACAATTTGTTAAATAAGTTTTGGGATTTTAGCACATTTAATTACTATAAATGCAATTAATGTTTATCCCGATGAAAATAAATTTAAATAACAAATATGCAGGTGCTTGTGCAAATTTAAATGTAACTGACACTAATAGAAAACATATGATTTTCTATTGTTGATTTACTTGAATAAACGTCACTACATTGCTAGGTCTGTCAAAAAAACAGAGTAGTATTTGGAAGATGACAAAGCCAATTGTGACAATTTTGTGTTGTTGTTTTGGTTTTTCTTTGATATTTTAAATTTTGAATCTCGCTCCTAGACGAGGACAAGAAATTCTCATTGAGTTTGTGATTTAAAATAACAAATATCTCTAGAAATTCTAATAACAAAGTCCCCTGAAGATTTCCTTAGGCAGGAATGAAATCCGGATAGGGACACGCCTACATCAGATTGCTTTTCACAATTTGTTAAATAAGTTTTGGGATTTTAGCACATTTAATTACTATAAATGCAATTAATGTTTATCCCGATGAAAATAAATTTAAATAACAAATATGCAGGTGCTTGTGCAAATTTAAATGTAACTGACACTAATAGAAAACATATGATTTTCTATTGTTGATTTACTTGAATAAACGTCACTACATTGCTAGGTCTGTCAAAAAAACAGAGTAGTATTTGGAAGATGACAAAGCCAATTGTGACAATTTTTTGTTGTTGTTTTGGTTTTTCTTTGATATTTTAAATTTTGAATCTCGCTCCTAGACGAGGACAAGAAATTCTCATTGAGTTTGTGATTTAAAATAACAAATATCTCTAGAAATTCTAATAACAAAGTCCCCTGAAGATTTCCTTAGGCAGGAATGAAATCCGGATAGGGACACGCCTACATCAGATTGCTTTTCACAATTTGTTAAATAAGTTTTGGGATTTTAGCACATTTAATTACTATAAATGCAATTAATGTTTATCCCGATGAAAATAAATTTAAATAACAAATATGCAGGTGCTTGTGCAAATTTAAATGTAACTGACACTAATAGAAAACATATGATTTTCTATTGTTGATTTACTTGAATAAACGTCACTACATTGCTAGGTCTGTCAAAAAAACAGAGTAGTATTTGGAAGATGACAAAGCCAATTGTGACAATTTTTTGTTGTTGTTTTGGTTTTTCTTTGATATTTTAAATTTTGAATCTCGCTCCTAGACGAGGACAAGAAATTCTCATTGAGTTTGTGATTTAAAATAACAAATATCTCTAGAAATTCTAATAACAAAGTCCCCTGAAGATTTCCTTAGGCAGGAATGAAATCCGGATAGGGACACGCCTACATCAGATTGCTTTTCACAATTTGTTAAATAAGTTTTGGGATTTTAGCACATTTAATTACTATAAATGCAATTAATGTTTATCCCGATGAAAATAAATTTAAATAACAAATATGCAGGTGCTTGTGCAAATTTAAATGTAACTGACACTAATAGAAAACATATGATTTTCTATTGTTGATTTACTTGAATAAACGTCACTACATTGCTAGGTCTGTCAAAAAAACAGAGTAGTATTTGGAAGATGACAAAGCCAATTGTGACAATTTTTTGTTGTTGTTTTGGTTTTTCTTTGATATTTTAAATTTTGAATCTCGCTCCTAGACGAGGACAAGAAATTCTCATTGAGTTTGTGATTTAAAATAACAAATATCTCTAGAAATTCTAATAACAAAGTCCCCTGAAGATTTCCTTAGGCAGGAATGAAATCCGGATAGGGACACGCCTACATCAGATTGCTTTTCACAATTTGTTAAATAAGTTTTGGGATTTTAGCACATTTAATTACTATAAATGCAATTAATGTTTATCCCGATGAAAATAAATTTAAAAAACTTTTTTAACTTCAGAAAAAGTATGGGTGTGAAAATCGGAATTTTTAATTTTAAGGTGATAAAAGTGACCTTTAAACAAACAATTTTTATATCGAACAAAATCTGAATAAAAATTGTCAACCAAAACAAAAAAATAAACATCGGAAAATTTGTTCTTTTAAAACCAGAGGAAAGTAATTTGTCGTTTTTAGCTATTTTGCAATGCATTGAAATGTGTTAAATTGAACACAGGGGCCCAGATATAATGGTCCAATTATTAAGAGCCTAATTTAAATTTAACGTAGAGTAAAATTTACATTTTATATGCTTAAAAATTTAAACTTGTAGGTCAAACTAAAATTTTGGAGTTAAATAGTGGTGTTCTTTTAAGATAATTTCAATAGATATTTTCAATGAAAATTTTCGAGTTGATATTCAAATTTTGATGTGGATGTTATGGATTTTAAAACGAAAACACAACTTTCCCACAACTTATTTTGTTTAATTTATTTAATTCTGTCAATCCAATTATATTTTACCCGTCTACTAACGTATGGTATATCATACTGTAAAATACAATTACAATAATATGCAGTTTTATGAAAAACTTCTGTGGCAAGTAAAATTATTTCTTACTATGCATGATGTCATACTTAACTATATTAAATTTTACCAAACTTGATAACATTATACAAGATTATATAATATTATTTTTACTCATTTAAAAAATTATCCACTTTACTGTACAGTTGGTATGAATATAATATATACATTAGGACACAGGTGGCGTATGAGTTTTATTAATTCTAATCAAAAAAATTAATATCACTCATACGTCACATATGACAAACAGAAATTTCTTTTATACCATATTTATATTACTGCAACCAAAAACGAGTAGTTTTCGAAAACTTAAAATTTTTGATGAACACTTTGTTATAGAATTTGACAATAAAAAACAATTAGTTTATGAAATGTCTTTGTTTTTGGTTGTAGTATAAATGTAGTATTAAATTAAAAATATCCACTCACAAGAACTTTCCCATAAAAAATCAACAGTTATTTAAAAACTTAATCGGTAAAGTTGTTTCAATGGAATATACAGTTAAATTACAAAAGAAATATATTTTTTAACGTTCTCTCTGTTATTTAACAAAAAAAAAAAAAAAAAATAAACAAAAAACAAAAAACGGACTTTCCGTAATAGTTAAAATATACAGTTAAATTGAAATAAACGAAAATCTATTGTTTTTATGGATTTTGTCATTTAATTTTTCAACAGTTGAAAATAAACTGAAAAATACAATTGTTTTAAACGAAAAGTAAGTAGTCCTGTTTTTAACTGATTTTCAGTCAATTTAATGTGTATATTCAGTAGTCTTTACGGAAAAAATATTGTGAGTGTACTTTACTTTTAGTAATCGACCAAAACTACTGGTTTTTGATTGTAGTATTAATGAATGTAGTAATAATATAAATGTAGTTATAATAAAAATCTATAGGGTTAACAAACATCGACAGCTTTTTGGAAATATTTTAGAAAAATTAAAAAAAAAAAAACAACTTTAAAACAAACTAAAACGTGTATTAAAAATGAGTATTTATGTGTTTTTAATAGGGTGACTCCGTGTTGCAGTGATTTTTTACCACTTGTTCTAAAAATCAATCATAAAAGATTTTGGCACACTGGACAACAACGCAACAATCCTTTATTTGGATTATTGTGTTTTTTTTTTTAACAATTATTATTAATCTTTTCTTAATTTTGTAGTACAGTTTTTGAGTTATTAGCTGTATTTTCCAAATAACTATATCCTCTGACTATAACTCTGAGATGGATTTTTATCCGAAAAATTAGGATATGAAATATAAACATTTTTATTTTTTTTGTGTCATATTTTCTCAAAACCGTATAATTCACTACCCAACAGTTCTGTTGTAGGCTACTAAAAACAAAATATTCGTGGATCAAATTATTTACTTTTAATGCTCTTAAATGTAAAACTTCAGAATTTTCCAAATTAAAACTTCTTTAACTTCAGTAAAAGTATGGGTGTGAAATTAGAAAATTTTCATTTTAAGGTCATCAAAGTGAGCGTTAATAAAAATATTTATATCGAATATAATCTGAAAAAAAATTAAAATTGTCAAGCACTTAAATAAAATTAAAAAAAAAAATTAAATAAATAAACTTTTAAACTTCTATAAATTTAAAATTCCTAGAAGTTTTCACGGATTTTTGTTTCACAAAATGTTCTCTGTTTCAGCGCAACCAGAAATATATTGTTTCATGTTATTTTATCTTTTTTTTTAGAACAATTGACGAAATCTGGCATTGATTTGTTATAGCATAGTTTTGCATATTTTGCTCTTGTTTTTGCATATTTCGATAAAAAAAAAATCTTATTTTTGATAAACAAATCGCAATTTTCGTATTTTTGAGCATATTTTAGTACTTTTTAGAAAAAGCTTTTTTTAATATCATATTTTAGCGATTTTTTTTTATTTATTTAGTTTAAAGTTATCGAACAATTTTATGTTTCCATAAAAATATGTTGTTTTGGGTTTTCAACACTGATTTCGGATGTTTAAGCCATTGACTGTACCTATTTAGCTATATTCGATATTTTATCTCCCTTTTTGTTGGCAATTAAAATGAATTTTTCAAAGTTACTCCAACTATAATTAAAAATAAGTTTTAAATACGAATTCTGCAAGAAAATGTGTGTCTTAAAAGCAAATTTTGCGCTTTTAGTGCATTTTTATGAGCATAAAATGTATTTTTTAGAGCATATTGCTGGTTGCTTTGGTTATTATACATTTTAAGATGGAATTTCGACAATTTTAATGATACAAATTTAAAAAAAAACAATACTTTTTATGATCCGAAAATCTTGTAATACTTTGATTCTATTAAACCGAATTTTAAATTTTTTATACCAAAATAAAAAAAAAAAATTTAAGACTTTTAAAATTTTTCTTTACCATTTCGAAAGAAGATTTACAAGATTTATGTTAAATTTTAATATTTTCTGATTAAAGCATATATATTAAAAGCGAGCATAAATATTTAAACATCTGATAACTTTTTTAACAGAATTTATCTAATCAAATTACGATATTTGAAAATATTTAAGAAAATGTCCTGGTTTGGGCCACGAACTAAAATGTAAATGCGCAATCCTTTTTAACTTTACCATGATTTAATATTACAAACCGTGTTATTTTAAAGTTATTTTGTGCCGTATTATATTTTTTCAACCGGTTTGTGGGGGGCTAAAATTTATTTACCGTTTTTAAAGTGCACCATTTAGTCAATAGAGTGGTCGGAAAAAAATTATTTTTTTTTAAAAAAACTTATGGTCTTTTTTTTATAACACTCAGTAAAAAATCATTCTTAGCTGAGAAATTGGTGCAAATATTTTCGCTTTACGGTAACCCAGTAAAAATTTCTTAAGTTTTTAATTTGTTGTCTTTACTAAATATAACGGGAAATGGGTAAAGTTGAACATAGTTTCCATTTGAAAATTTTGATCCTTGAAATTAAGGACACAAACTGAAATTTAAAGGATATACGTAGGGAGATAAATGTGATTAGGAAATCACTTAAGAAAATGCTTAACAACGAAGAATACGACGGTTTTATTAAAAGACAAAACACGAGATATAAAGCTATTATATCATCCGATAGAACAACACACCCTCGATACAAAATCTAAAACGTAGACAATTGGAGAGGTACAAACTCACATATAACCCTTCGTGGTTTGTTAACAACACGGATATTTCTTTCATGGAAGAGAGCAAATGGCTCCTTTCATTGGGATCTAAGCTTGCACTTCCAGTTAATGACAAGCATGTTTCGACAATTAACCTTATAGCTGACTTAGAACAATGGGTACAGACAATATCTGATGAAAGGGAAAAAGATATTACTAGGTCCAAAATTGCCAATAGGATTTTAACCCATAGGAGAAAAGTTAAAAATAACCAGAAGGATAAATTTATTCTAAGCATCTATGAGGAAACAAAACACTTTTTTAAAAAGATACAAATATGAAATAGTTATCACAAAGTCGGATAAAGGCAACAAGACGGTAATCATGTATAGAAATGATTACGAGAAGAAAATGGAGGAACTCCTTGACGACAATCTACATACAAGTCGATTAGAACATACCCAACACAAAAACTTCAGAGAACAAACAACAAATTGGTAATGGAATTATATAAACAAAACCACATCACGAAATATGAAAAAATTAAACTGACGTCGAATTCTGCCACTGCACCCCGACTTTATGGATTATCGAAAATCCATAAAACAAATGTACCACTAAGACCTATATCCTCATCCATAGAAGTTCCCTGTTACGATCTGTCAAAATATATTGGAAATATTTTGAAAAACATTATATTAGAAGAATATAATATAAACAATGCATTGGAGCTCAAAGTTAAACTGGAGAAAGTGAATCTTGACGAAGACGATATTTTAATATCCCTTGACGTGGTATCGTTATTTACAAACATCCCTACACATCTGGCTATAGGCAATATCATGACACAGTGGAATAACCTAAAAAATTATACTAAAATACCCAGGACTCAGTTCCTTAAATTATTACAATTCTGTCTTACTGACAACAATTATTTTGTATATGGCAATAAAATATACAATCAAACGTATGGAATGCCAATGGGTAATCCGTTGGCTCCAACAATAGCCGACATTGTCCTAGACACATTACTAAAGAAGACTTTAGGGGAACTGAAAGAAGAAAATATACACATAAAACTAATTACAAAATATGTAGATGATTTATTCGCAATTATTACGAAGCAAGATGAAGAAATAATTTTAAGAAAATTCAACAGTTACCACAATAAACTAAAATTTACTATTAAAAGGGAAACGAACAACTCTTTACCGTACTTAGATATGAGAATTATAAGAGAAAACAATGAAATCATCACAGATTGGTACGCAAAATCCATAGCCTCAGGTCGATTAATAAACTACCACTCTACACAACCAACAAATCAAAAAACAAACACAGCAATAAACCTTTTAAAGAAAGTTATAAAACTAAGTCACAATAAATTTAGAGATAATAACAATAGATTTAGAGATTTCCATATCTTCATCAGATGGTGCGCAGCACCTGTTCTATTAAATTATTCCTTATTAATCATGACTGAAGATATATACAATCAACCACTCGATTTCCTCCACCCCTTCTCATTTCAACCAAACTACACTAAGAATATTATGTAGTTTACTGTTTGTATTTTAATAAAAAAAGTTTTCAGTTGAGTTAAAAATAAATGAACTTGCATTTATTTCTCAAATAAATATTTTTTCAACTTTTTTATACATTTATTCAAAATAATCTACTACCATTAACCGATTTTTTTAGTTTAATTTATTATTTTCATTTAATAAAGTTTCACAAAAATTTAAAAAACAAAAACAGAATATTGTAGTTAATTTGCTTCCATTACAGTTATTATAAATTTAAATTATTTTTTTAAAAAAACATTAAAATAATCCGTGTTTGTTTTTGTATTAAAAATGTTTGTTTGCATAGAAAATTGTTTCAAGAAATTGATAAAGTTTAAACAAATGTGTGTGTGTATACATTTCGTAGAAAAGAAAAACAAAGAAAAAACTAAAATAATTTCAAATAACTGAAAATAACTGAAAATAACATTTATTTTTACTGATCTGTATTTAGAATTTGAACATTTTTTTTTAACTTCCTATTCTTTTGTTCTTACGGATTTGTTAGTTATTTAAACGATATTTAAAAATAAATAACAAGAAACATTTAAAAGAAAAGTAAGTAGACCAGATTTCAAGTGATTTATCAGTTATGTTAAATTATGTTCACATTCAGTTAATTTAAATTACAACCAATTTTGAGTGCATTTATAGAATATATTCGTTAGTTGTGCAAAGCTATGAATTTCCATTATTTTGGACTTCTTAACAAGAATGGATTAAAAAACACATATTTATTTTTTTTTAATTTTTTTTCTCATTTGCTGTGTTTGTAATATCGCGGTTTTTATTTTTACATTATTTACCGTATTTTTCGTATATTTTGCTTAATTTTTTTTAAGAATATAATTCTACATAAAATTATCTTTTACTTTAGTATAATCATGTCGCGTTTGTATCAGGATATCGCACTTGTATTGCAAGGAAGCGAGACAAATGAGAAATAAACAGATTTGAATTCACCGTATTAAAAATATTTATTTTAAAGAAAAGTTCTGCAAAAAAGTGAAATTTGTCGAGTAGTGTAATATTACAATCTAGCTGTTTTATGACACTTCTTATTTTGCTTTCATTTAAAAATGTTGTTCAAAAGGCATACAGTGCGTATGAGTGTTATTTAAAGTATTCATAAAATTAATATAACGTATACGCAAAAGTAGGCTAGCAGCTAATATCACAACACCACTACGATATTAAAATATTTAAAAATATGTGTAACTGAACCTTAACAGACGAAAGTAATACTTTAACTATATCACACATGGATCAAATTAATTATTTGGATAAATAAATACACAATATATTGCGACTCTATTGAAATAATTAATATTGTGCAACATATTTTCTGAAATGTTCCCTCCAATACCTTGTTTTATATTATTAAAGTTTGGCAAGGTAGTCGTGGTTAAATGTTAACAAATTTTATACTAATTTTTAGTATCGATGTTTCTTTGGCTGAACTTAATTAAGTGGAACATTAATTACCATCATGTGCTAAAATTAGGCAAATTTGATTAAGGAATTTTATAGTATTCACAAAAAACAGTGTAATTGATTGAAAAAAAAAAAAATAAAAGTTTTACAAAAATTGTTGCACATAATGGCATATGTCTTTTTAACGGTTTGAACTAAGAGAGAAATTGATATCTCGTTTTAAATCTAATTAAATCGCGGTTTTACTGGTAAACAAAAATAATTTTTTACAGTTATATTAGTTTTTTGTTTTTATATACATCGAGATTATTTTTATGTTATTTTCAATTTATAACGAGCTTTCAACCTCCGTATATTTACAAAAATAAAGCAAATCAAACATATTAGCTAGGTTGATACTAGTATTTCGATCTGGCTAAAGATCTCATCAGAACCCGAAGTTTTAGAAAAGCTAGAGCCTATATAATAGGCAGAACTTTAACAAAAAACCTATTAATAATCAATGTTGCTCCATTCTTGTCTTCTTAGTAATCAAGCACGTGGTTAGGTCTTTTCCTAACAAGCATCATGACGTTACTAAATTTTGAAGACCAAAAATGTTCTATTTATATAAAAAATTTTTAGTGTGTACTCTGGCTCAAGTAATATTTTTTACAGTTATATTAGTTTTTTGTTTTTATATACATCGAGATTATTTTTATGTTATTTTCAATTTATAACGAGCTTTCAACCTCCGTATATTTACAAAAATAAAGCAAATCAAACATATTAGCTAGGTTGATACTAATTTGCTTCTTGACGGAAACATTAGTCTTTTTTTCAAAATCCGTGGTTCAAACCCCTTTTTTGAATAGTTTTCAAATTTTGAAACGCGAGATTTCACACATTTATGCGAGGTTATAGTTACAGGATGTGTAACTATTAGAGTTCTTCGATGTATGAAGATGTATGAAGAGTTTTCAAAATGCGAATTACGCCAATTCCTTATAAGTTTGTGACGTTCGTATCCCGTTATTGGTGCGCTGACATAAACTTGGTATACTAAGCTATATAATATTACACCATTTTTCAAATACTATTCTCAAAACTTAATTCTATTAACTTGCGCAAAAACTCTATGCAAAGAACTTCGAAAGCTAAAAAATCAGAACAATTTTTTTTTTTTTTTTTTTTTTTTTTTTTTTTTCATCGGGATAAACATTAATTGCATTTATAGTAATTAAATGTGCTAAAGTCCCAAAACTTATTTAACAAATTGTGAAAAGCAATCTGATGTAGGCGTGTCCCTATCCGGATTTCATTCCTGCCTAAGGAAATCTTCAGGGGACTTTGTTATTAGAATTTCTAGAGATATTTGTTATGTTAAATCACAAACTCAATGAGAATTTCTTGTCCTCGTCTAGGAGCGAGATTCAAAATTTAAAATATCAAAGAAAAAACAAAAACAACAACAAACCACCACACAACCACCACACAACTTTTCACTAAGCAGCGATATGGATGTTACTTTTTCAGTGAATGTATCTCCCAAGTATTGTGAGTCCATTTTGTATTTGATTGTATCTGAAAGATAAAAATCATGGCAAAATAAATAAAATGAATACCAAAACCTTTGTAAGTTTCAAGTAATGTTTTTAATTCTTTTGGTGAAAACGTTTCAACGTGAAACTTTGCAAGTCATATCTTTTAAGTACAGTAAAAGTTAGTAAAATTCGCTGATTCACCATAATTTTAGTCAGCAGGGGGCTTGCAAAAAAATTGCTAATGTTAGCAAAATCTTTTGATAAAAATTAGCGAGCTGATTTTTAGCAACAAAATTAGTAGATTCAGCAAAAGTTTTGTCAACACTTATTTGATTTAAAGTAAAAAAAGCCTTGCTAAAAGTTAATACAATTATTTCTAAATACTAGTAGACTAAAAAATACTCAAAAAATTTGTAGAAAAATTATACTTTAGTTAATTTATTTGCTTAAAATCTTAGCAATTTTGTTTGATATTCTTTTAAAAATAATTTACAATACGTTACAATATATGAAAATGTTCATAACCACACATTGACGACACGAATTAGCTTAATATCTGAAAATATATAGAAATAATTATATATAACATAAACAAATTATCTTTAACTACTGACAGCAATGGTTGCCTAAATGATGGCATCAAAACGAAAATAAAACGAAAACAAAACAAAATAACAAAACATGAATTAAACAACCCCTCTTCTTGCAATAAGAAAAAGGAAACAAAAAATATTTCGATGTGTGTTCTTGTCTTTAACTTTAGTCTATACACCTGAACGTATACTTGTTTGCAATTTGAACACAATATATTAAGGGTCACTATAATCATTTAATTCACAAATACATATTTAGTTTTTTATTAAATTAAAATATTTTATTTTTTCTTTAATATATAATTACTTTGACAAGCCGGTGAAAACACACTGTTTAAGTTTTTTTTTAATACGCAATTTATATGTATATGATACACATTTTTGACGTCCTTTTGTTTTAGATACAATAATCTTCCATGGTTGATTTTTTTATATGTCTTGCAAGTGTTGTACATTTTAGTATAATTTTCTTCGTTTTTACTACATCTTGACATGTCGTGACATCTACTTCATTCTGGATATATCTTTTAATATGGTTGTCGTCCACTCTTTTAATATGCTTATTAGCAATTTTTTTTTTTTAGCAAAATAAATTAGTAAAACATAAGTAAAATATTAGTAAAACATTAGTTTAAAACACTTAAGTGCTAAATAAGCGTAACTGAAATTACAGCTGGAAACACAATTTCAGCAAAAAAAAAAATTTAAAAACTTAGTGCAAAATTTGTAATTTAGTTAATTTATTTTGCTGAAATTTAAATCTATTTTTTTGTGATTGTGTTAAATATATGTAGAAAAATGTCAGAACTTCCACATCGTTATCATAATGCAATTAAATAAAAAAAATTGGAAATAAACAAAATATTTTAATAATAACACCAAGAACAAAACATGATAATTCCTCATTACTTACATGCAGGTATGTATGACGCCAATTTTCATTTTTCAAATAAAGATATTTCTAAAATTCAAAACAGAAATATTCAAAATATCGCTAAGTATCATAAAAACACTTTATCTTTTAAAAACAACTACCTAAGACTAGTACAGTTGAATCAAAGCGTAGTTTACATATTTTTTCCTGCATCCTCAATTTATCAAAATATTGTTTTGTACAGCAGCACCAAAGCATATTTTATTTTTGTTTGCATCATCAATTTTCAAATTTATGAAAATATCATTCATTTAGCAATTTTTTAAAGTGCGCCTCGGTAGGCTAGTTGGTAGCGTGCTGGCTTATCAGTGCGGGGGTCGTGGGTTCGATTCCCACCAGAGGCACTGGTCTGTTTTCGCTACAACGGGTTGAAAGCCATAGTAGCTAGTGCTCGGTTAGGGTAATAGTATATAATTTGTAATTATATGATTATTAATTAATCAAAATAAAAAAAAAAAAAAAAAAAAAAAACATTTTTAAAATTTGTTTATTTAATTTATCCATAAAATTTATCACAAATGCATCAAATGAGCGTTTTATACTTAGAAATTCATAAATTCCGATAGAAAACTAAATTTTCTAAACATTTTGCGAAGAAATTTTTCGTGTGCGAGAAAGCTCCAAAATCAAAATTTAGTAAAATTTCAAAAACTAATTATTTTTAAAAAAACATATATTTCAAAATAACATATATTTGGGGCGTTGTGGTGTAATGGTTAGCGCGTTGGACTGTTACACAGATGGTCCCGGGTTCGATTCCCGGTGACGACAACATCAATTTAGAAAAATAATATGTATGAGTTTTCTATCACTTATATTTATCGCTGCGCCCACCTTCGGTGTTCCCATAGCACTTAACCCCACCGAAGTAAAATAATGAATCAGGACTATGAAACAAAAAGCTTCAATAAATTCGCCAACTCTACATCAGGTGGCGAGCAACAACTGTTCTAAGACTTATCATCTCGCGCAATTACAGTGTTGCCATGTTTGAAGCCCTTAATCTTTCACCACCTTTCATCTCTCCACTATCCCCTTTCCAAAGAAAGCAACATATTAATTAATAGGAAGAATTTCCTGAGTGTTGCTTCTCTTTAAAAAAAAAAAAAAATATATATAAATTGAAGTTTAGCTACTTTTTCGCCTAAGTTCGCTTTTTCCAAAAAGCGAAAATCACGATATCTTCTTAAATAGGAGCAGAAAAAATAGTTTTTTGAGTGTGGTAAGAGAAATATTTTTTGTCCAAAACTTCTTTTTTATATGGTTTAGTTTTCAAAATGTACCCTAAAATATGTTGGCTCACATCGCCTAAATTAGGCAACGATAAACAATTTGTTGAAGAACTTATTATTTGTTTTTCGAGTTTAAAACATAGTTTGCCAGTTAGAGGGTTAATTTATTTATTGTTTTATTTATATTTTTGTTTTAATATTCACCCTTTTTTGTGAACATTCGTGGCTTTTTTTGGGCTCTATTACCTAACGCCTATGTTCTCATTTTTCGAATCAAAATTGATCTTTCCCCTTATATAATTTATATATAATTTAATATAATTTTATGATGTCCCACATAATATTTTTTAATTGGGTATAACTTAAAGTGGATGATATAACATATCAATAAAAACGGTCCATATTTACAAAAGTTACACGCTCCAAAATATTTTTCATACACTAGGTAGGCAACTTGGACAACATGTAGGTACACTAGGGTAGTTCTTCGTTGTATGGGCGAAAAATAAAAATGAGATTTTGACTGTACCACATAAATTACAATTAGAAACATAAACAAAAACTAATTTTATGTCATCTTTGTGATTTTTGAATCTTTAAAATACGATGGTCAATTGTGACCACATGAAAACACACGTTAACTATGAACTCGAAAAATAATACTTTATAATAAAGTTATTACAATTATATAAAATAGCATACACAATAACATTTATGAAATATTACAAAAATCTTGTTAACAAAAAGTCTCTACAAATTTAAAAAAACGTTGAAATCCCCTAGAATCAAAATGCTCTAACAAAAATTTTTGCCAACGGATATCCGTAAGACTTATGTTATTAAATACGTGGGATGTGTTTGACAGCAAGAACTCGTTTTTTGTTTTTTGTTGGATAAAATTTTCATAAATGTAAAAAAGTAACTTTTAGGTACACGCCAAATATATGTGCATTTTTTTGACTCCAAGTTAGAATAAGTTAGCGATTTTCTGGAAAAGTAATATTTTTTTTCTGAGTAGTTGTTGTTGAACCCAACACAAAAATTATATTACATTTTTAAATTTAGACAAAATTTTTTTTTTTTTTTTTTATATTTGGTAAATTTTTCCAAGGAGGCCTGATATTCAAGGGCGATGCGGGACACATTCCCGTTATACTAGCACTCTAATTTTTTGCATGGTGAATTTTTGTATCCAAACAAATATTTTAAGAGGGGACAGCCCCAAAAATCGCAAATTGAAAAATAAGGACCACCCTAAGGTACACCCTGTTTATATATCTATATATATTATTAAAAATTTTCGAATATATGTTTGTATTTACATTCCCTAAATTTTATTCTCAATATTAATTTTATTTTATAAACATCTAAAAATACAAGTTTGATATAATTTTTATTAAAAAATAAAAAATTTGTTTTTTTCGACCTTTATGCCCGTAATTTCAAGCAATATTTACCTACCGGTGCTTAGATACCTACCCGATTTTGTTCATGTATACGGGTAGATATCTAAGCACCGGTAGGTATCTATTGCTTGAAATTACGGGCATTAATTGTACAATAAAAAATATTCAAGTTCGAGGCCATACTCTATATTTCTTTATTAGGATATTGTCCTTCTAAAATAATTTTCACAATCTTTTAACACAAATAACAGATTGTGAAAAAAATAATTTTCACAATCGTGTTAATTAAATTTACTTTTATTAGAAGTCTAAAATGCCCAAAAATTTTACTTTTGAACTCAAAGTATAAGATTAGGAATTTAGCATTTTTAGTATAAGCTGATAAAATTGTCTTCCTTCGATGTTCTTATAAAACGAGTATTTTTAAATTCTTCTCATATGACTTTTTTATGAAACTCAAACAAAAGATTAGTTTCTAAATCCCATATGAAACACATTTTTGTTTGGTTAAAATTAAGTTAACATCATGTTTTCGACGTTTTTTGTTCTTAAATCCTATATAAATAATCATATAGGTATAATACACTCTCATAGGTATAACAAATACCATTTAAATGTTTTTCTGCAAACGCTTAAAATAAGAAACACTTCAACTACCAAAAAAAAAAGAAAAGAAAAACATGTTTATATACAATAGATTTCAAGAAATATACTAAAGAGGAAATATAAAAAATAGATAAAAGAGTGAAGCTGCACGATAACTTACAACAGCAAATCAGTTACACAAAATAAATACTAAAAGAAAAAAGTTACTACCTTTGGAAAAATAAATATACGAAAACTTTAATTAAGTTTTGGTTTAATTTTCCCAACTGACTTAACTGACATCTTGAACTACAACATATATATGAGACATTTCAAATTAACTGTATAGCTTTTAAAAAGGAAAAAAAAATTACAATAATAAAAACTCAAAAAGCATGTCTGATTTTTTTAGTCAGCGAAATAGGCGTAACAAATTTTTATTTATTTTGTTTTTTAATAGATATAAAAATAAATATTTAAGAAACTAGTGGCATGCTTAAATATTGGAAATTTTTAATTTAAAAAATTTGTTTTTCTTAAAAAAAAACTGACTTTATATACACAAAAATAAATTACAAAATTCTGTTTGTAATATTAAACGTTCCTCGTAGAGAATTTTTGTACATACCAAAAAAAAGTTTTTTTTTTTAATTGGCACCAACAATGATAATTTGTAAATTTTGATTTTTTATAATTTTGATTTGTTTTTAAATTTTGAGTTTTTGTTTTTAGAGAACTTTGATATGAAAAACTACAATTTACAAGCATTTAAAAAAAAAAAAAATTCGGCATAAATTTGAATTAAAAAATGGGTGTGTTTGAATATACAAATTGCATAGTTGGGGCCCTACTTACTGTTTTTTCTGTGTACACTGAACAAAATTACAAAATACTGTTTATAATATCAAACGCGTAGCGCAGAGTGTTTTTTTAAATACAAAATTTTGTTTTTTAAATGGCACCAAAAATCGGGATTTGTAAATACAAACAACCTTTTGTTTTTTTTTTGTAATTTTGAATTTTACAAGTTTGATATAACTTTTATTAAAAATAAAAATTATGTTTTTTTTTTGACCTTTAATTGTGCAATGAACTTCGAGCTCATATATAATATATCAGTAGTGAGTAAACTAGTTTATATGAATGTTTGATGTTTGACATGGGATTGTCACTTCTTTAAAAACGTGTTCTGATGATGGGAACCTAGAAAATTCCTGAAATAGATCTAACAACACATTCCTGAAATTGTCAAATAATAAATTTCAAAACAAAACTCTATAGGTTATTTTTTAGGACAATATCCTAATAAAGAAATATAGAGTATGGCCTCGAATTTGAATTTTAGCTTATATAGATTTTTTTATATGAAAAACTACAATTTACAAGTATTAAAAAATAAAATTGTTGAAAATAAATTTGAATTCAAAATTGAGATTGTTTGAATTTAGAAATTCCATTTTTGGTGCCTACTGTTTTTTCTATGTAACCCTGCAGGCACACGATCAAGATTTTCTTGATAGTCTTTTACATATACTGTTTGTCAAAATATGTAAAAATTGACAGCTGTGACGTAGGCTGCACGCAAGTTGAAAGCAATTTCAATATTTGTGAAAGGAAAAACAAAAACAATTTCAAAAGAATTGTAATCAGCTGTTTTCTTGAACGTAAATTGATACACTCCACTTGAAAGAGAAATCTGAAGCAAGTTCGCTTCAATTTTAAAAAGTGTATTGGTAAAAAAGTGTGTGTGTATTAAAACTTGATAGGCAAAACTTGATCGTGTAACCATCAAGTAAAGTAAGGCAAATTTTTTTAACATTTAAATTTTTGGATAATGAAGTTCAGAATAGAGATGGAATATTTTAACCTTACCCTGCATGGCGTTATATATATATGTAACGACGAATAGTTTGAGTATATGTAGCACCTTGAGTATGAATCTAATTAAATTGTGTTCCCTCAATTACACAACGTTACAAAATTTACCTCTAAGATCAAAAACAAGAGTACCTACCATTGATCCTAAATATTTCGACCGCGTTGATTTCAATGGCGTACCCAGTTTTTTCACGCATGAGCCAGATTTTTCGCAAAAATTTGCATTAAAGTTTTGCATGTTTTAATGCAGTGTTTTATACATAAAATTTAAAAAATCAAATATTTTATCTTATTTTTAGTTTTTTATGGTACGAATAAATATATAAAAGATCTTCATTCACATTCTGGCATCAAATTTGGTTAATAAATGTGCAGCACTAACAACCTAACAGGCAAAGTGACATGTCCTGGACGTCAAGCTGGATTTGTCCCAATGTGGCGGTGACACTTTGTGGGTAGGACTTTTTATTAGAAAGCGACTTGTCACTGGCACATTTCGGGCACATGCTGGATGTTAGGTGATATGTCTAAAAAAATTATTTTAAATACATTAAAAAAAATTAAGAATTTAAAAAAAATCTTATTTGAAAACTATTTGTACAGTACGTTTTTTACAAAAAAGTCTGACGCATCAGAAGTTAAAAGATCTTTTATATATAATTTATAATCAGAATCTTCCTTTTCAATGTCTATGCTTATTTTTTGTAAACATATTGTTCTTATGGAGTAAAGTACTGGATCCGCTGACATTAATAATAACTCCATTAAATGGGAATTTTAAGCTATTTGTGTGTTAAAAAGCATAAAGTGTTTGGCATCTTTATTTCTGGCTTCTTCTATTAGTTCTCCTAAAGGCAACATTCTATTTTCTATTGTTTTTTTTAGCATGAGCTTAATACTCAATGTATTATTGATGTCATTGACCTCCAGGGGTACATGATGATTATAATGGCTTTTGTTTCATTGGCAAAAATTTTATGTTTAGCCACATTAATACACACAGAGAATAAATTGGTTGGAATTCCAATGTAACCAACAAAATTTAATCATTATTCAATAATTTCAATTGTAAGAACTTGAAATTCATCAGCAGAATAATTATACTAAACAGAAAATATATAAAATTAACCAAAACACAGTCATATCATTGAAACTAATTGTTTTTCTTATCAATATTGCAAAAATATTATATTCTACATTACCTTTAATAACAACAACAAACCACTTTTCGGGGATTCTGTCCCTGGAATAACATATTTGCAGTTAAAATCGAATATTCGTTTCGCCTGCTAAAAACAATCACTCTATCTAAAATAGAAGTTTTCGTTAACAATTTTAAAATAATATAACGTTTTTTAATAGTTTTGGTAACTCTAATAAAATATTAAGATTAGCAACCCTATTTCTGTTGTACATACAAATCTAATTTTAAACATTAAAATTTAAATATGAAAGAAAAAAAATATTCAAGGTAGAAATTTGAAAATACAAATTCAAATTGAGTTTAGGCTAGAGGTAAAATAATTGCCTTACAAACGGGAGATCGCCGGTTCGAGCCCAGTACGGGGCATATAATTTTTTTATTAATAAAATAAAGTTTTGTCTACAAACATATAATATTCATGTTAGAAAGTGTTTTGCAACCGTCAGATAATGACAATGGTAATTAATTTTTATATCAATTACTGTAGAATATTACTTTAGTTAGTCTCTTTACAGGAAAGAAGAAGAAGAAAACATTTTTATTGAAAAATTTTACGGACACAAGGGATACACCAGACTGCCGCAGTTTCGTCCCCCTCCTGGGACTCGTCAGTGGTTAATTTATGTGTCAATTGAACAAAGTATTTTATATTGTTAATTTGCTCTATATGAAAAACTTTTTTTTTTTTTTTTTTTTTTTTTTTTTTGGTGTCGTACTGTGATTTGAACTCACTGCCTTAGCATCAAGCTATGCATCGTAATCTCACCTCTTAACGAGTTGAGCCTAAAGTGGAGTTTGGTCACACTACGTACACACAAGTATTGTTTCGATCAGAAGAGACAGAATTAACTAATACCAATGCACAATTCATTTCTCAACTAGAATGCTTTTTCTTCTTAATCCTATCTCTTTTTCACAAGTAATTATCACGGTTTTTATGATGCGCTTTATTCACATACAATAGTTGGATACCAAGTGTAGGTTAGGGATTGAGTCGCCGTTAAGCAAGTTTCTTCAAATTTCATGTTAAAAAGTGTTTTGCAACCGTCAGATAATGACAATCGTAATTAATTTTTATATTAATTACTGTAGAATATTACTTTAGTTAGTCCCTTTACAGGAAGAAGAAGAAATATTCAATTGTTAAAAATATGTCGGTTGTTACAATAGTATAACAATTTAATAATAGTGATAGTACGTGGAACTAAAAAAATCGGTTGGCAAAAAAATTTGGTTGCAACTACAAAACTGTTTTATGTGTGTAGGTCTTTTACTATTAATGATATTTACTATTAATGATATTTAAAATATTTTAGTAGGTTTTTATCGAGACCCGTGATTGTGGAAGGGATTTCTATATCTTCGGAAAAACGCCTTGCGGTATTTCTGTCATTGGAACTTACATAACCCTCCCTGAAGGGGACCCTCAATTCAACTAATACCAATGCACAATTCATTTCTCAACTAGAATGCTTTTTCTTCTTAATCCTATCTCTTTTTCACAAGTAATTATCACGGTTTTTATGATGCGCTTTATTCACATACAATAGTTGGATACCAAGTGTAGGTTAGGGATTGAGTCGCCGTTAAGCAAGTTTCTTCAAATTTCATGTTAAAAAGTGTTTTGCAACCGTCAGATAATGACAATCGTAATTAATTTTTATATTAATTACTGTAGAATATTACTTTAGTTAGTCCCTTTACAGGAAGAAGAAGAAATATTCAATTGTTAAAAATATGTCGGTTGTTACAATAGTATAACAATTTAATAATAGTGATAGTACGTGGAACTAAAAAAATCGGTTGGCAAAAAATTTGGTTGCAACTACAAAACTGTTTTATGTGTGTAGGTCTTTTACTATTAATGATATTTACTATTAATGATATTTAAAATATTTTAGTAGGTTTTTATCGAGACCCGTGATTGTGGAAGGGATTTCTATATCTTCGGAAAAACGCCTTGCGGTATTTCTGTCATTGGAACTTACATAACCCTCCCTGAAGGGGACCCTCAATTCAAGTTTTAATTTAAATTCATCTTGAATTATTTTCTTCTCTTCTTTTCTCATGTTGTGTAGATCAGTATTTTGGTTTATCGAAAGGTTTTGGCGGCCTTCAATAAGGCGGCATTTGAGATCGTATGCGAGTGCCAAACAATATTCCATAAATCTTATTTTGGCATGAAGTGGTAGTATTCCAAATTTCAGAGCATTTTCGTTCAAAGAATTTGTATGTATCACTATCTTCATGGAACTGTGAACTTTATTTTCCACATATATTACATTTAGATGTTGTATCTGTTATTGCATTGTCAACTTTTCCATCAATCATTGGAATTTGAAAATTAAATAACTTGTACAGATATTTCCACGTTAAGTGGAGACAAATTCAAAATTTTCTTTTCTATTGAATCTACTAAAGTTTGTGTTGAAATTGTGTCTTCTTTAAAGTATTCAAATCGGATTGGACGACATAAAAACTTAGATCCATGTGTTAAATTCTTCCATTTATCATTAGCAGATGAGGTTTAAGGTGATTTATTATGTAATCGCATTCTTAACAGCACAAAAGAAGCCATACAAATTTATGGAAAAAAACCAGATGGTTATCTGTATTTCGAAAATCCAGATGTGCCACCACAGCCCTATTCGAACATTAAAATAACATGTGATTTTTTGAATCTTTCAATATTTTCGATCCTAAATGTGGATACAATTCTTGAAAATCTATTGTCAAGTAACTGTGATAGTTCAACTTTTGCGGCATGCACTGGTTTTAAATATAATCTTTTTTTTTTTTTTATTGATTTATTGCTAGGGAAAATATTATATCCTTTGTCAATGAGAATTTTTCCTAAAATACCCTATTTGTTTCTTGTTAACCCCAAATTTAGGATAAGAGCTAGTACATCTTTGCTGGTAAAGAATGCTGATGATTTTGGTGTTGGCATATTTGTATGATGCGCTTTCATAAATTTTGTTAAAAATTTCTATTTCATCTGCTTTTACAAAATGATATCAATAAGTTTTTCTTTTTTTTTCGATCGTATATTAGTATTGGAAAGAGTATCCCAAATTACTTTACAGAGGAAGTTATATTTTAATGTAATCTCCATGATTGCTTAACTCAAATTACCTCTTTTTACAGTTACTACGTTTATATATTAAAAAATACATGTTTTTTATAGACGAAACATCTCGCAGGTACTAGACTTATAGAAAAAAACAACCGTGAAAGTAAAACCGCAATATAATAGCCTATAATATATTAGCCTATACTATGTAAAAAATATTACAAATAGTTTGGAATATTGTAATCCTAAATAGCTACGAAATCGTCCTCGGTGACCATAATATTATCAGCCAGAATCATATATATGATAATAAGGATCATAATATGATAATATCATGTCCGCAATCATGTTCAATCATATTTTTCTCAAAAATATATGTCAATTATAAACTACTTCCCTATGCCGCATCGAAGTCCCCATGTTGAGATCTTATGAATAATAAGAGAGAAAAATATGAATAATAAGAGAGAAAATTGAAATAAAAAGTCTATAACTCAAAAACATAAGGGAACCCTAATAGAGATTTGGTAATGGTATATAATAATAATTTATTATTAAAAAGTTTAGAAAACCAGTTTTTTTTAAATACAGCTGTTTGAAACACGGATTTTGAAAAAAGTGCATTTTCCCGTCAAAAAGTGAATTATTTTTGTAAACCAGTAAAACGAAGATTTAAGTACCTTTAAAATGAGGTATCAATGACTCTTTGTAGCTTAAACCGTTAAAAAGATATGGGCAATTTTCAGCACCTACTTTATTTAAATTTTTTTTCAATAATTTTTTTTTTTTATGTAAATCTTTTTTTTTTTCTACTATAGTTACTACTATCTATTTTTAGATTTTTATCCATAATTTTGAATCCTGTAATAATTTGGCAACTGCATAGTGGAATAACTTATAATTAACACATCGCTCATTTACTGCAAGACTAACATAACTCAAAAAACACGATTTAGCAGAAAACGAATTTAAAGTTTTCAATCCATATCTGCCTCGCTTGACCCTTTCTCTATTTATTTGGTCACGTTTTTTATAAATAGGCGGTTTTAATGTATTTTTCCCTAAGAGTTGTGTGTGCGAATTCGCTAATTATCGAGAGACCCGTGAGTAGCACAGTTTCTCTATGGAGTATATACTCTTTACACCCACTTTAAAGAAAAAATAAAATATATTATCCTCTATCTCGAAAAGTATACATGATATTAATATACAATTTTTACATAATATAACGCATGCTATAACTAATAAATCTGCATCATTAACTCAAAAATTGCATTTTTTACTTATGAAATTTTTGTAATAAATGAGTGATATATTTTTTTTGAAAATTTAAAAAACCAGATTTTTGAAATACAGCGTTTTTAAACTGCGGATTTTGAGAAAAGTGCATTTTACCTTCAGAAAAGTAATTTTTTGCTTATTTTATTTAAGGCACAACAATGTTGGCCTTAAAATGAGTTATCAATGAATCACTCATCAGCTTTAACCGATGAATTTATGAACGATTAACGATTACTTTTGTTAAATTTTTGATTAGTTGTCATATTTTAAAACGTGATATTTCCACCACTGTAACATGCCAAATCTTGTACGATGACATACTTATATGACACTTAGCTTCCATACCAAGTTGGATTAAAATTGAAGGCGGTAGGGGCGAAAATTGGATATTCTTGGAATGAATCAAAGTTATTTTTATTAAAAAATCACAGGTCGTCTACGCTATTTTGCATAAAAAAATATGAGTTTCTATAAAAAATTATTCATTTATTTTTCGTACGGGATTCCGTACTTTCCCGGAAAGTGAAACAATGAGGGATTTTGCATTCTCTATTTGTACACGCAGGGAACTTCTGCTTTAAAAATATGTAGTTGTTTGGGTTGTAATATAGATTTATTTTTAATGTAAATGTCAGTCATTTGTGAAACAAATTCAATTTTTTACTGACCTTGTAGTTCATTTAAAAAAACAAACCACATAAAATGACTGTTTTATGATTTTACATTAATTTTTTACAGTAGTTTTTTGTTACATAAAAAAATAAAAAAAAATAAATGTTTTTTTATTTTTTACTAACATGTGGTTAATTTTTATTACAATTATTAGTAATTTTTTGAACATTAAAAAAACAAATGACAATGTTAGTTACATTTACTGAAATGTAAGTCGTCCTTTCTTTAAGTGAAATTTCACTTGTTTTTAACTACATTTGCAGTGGTCTTTAGCTACATAGTAAATTAAAACATGCAGTTGAAAGTAAATCTTTCATATGTTTGCTGATAGAACTCTGTAAGTACAAGAAGAGAAAATAATGAACACAAGTGTGTGTAATAAAGCGAAATTATATAAATACATACTCAAAATACTTACAAAAATGCAAAAAAGAAAACTTAAGTCGGCCCACATGAACCATTTCAAACTATAAGCCACATACAGCTAGTAAAAGATTGATGTAGGGTGCACATACAAATTTAAGAAAATAAACAGAAAACGTAAAAGAACAAATTTTCAAGGATGTAACTTAATGTCTTAAAAAAATTGCGCACAAAAATTTTAGCAAAAATGTTAAAACAAAGTTACGAAAACAAAATCAAAATCACAGATGTTTTTGATTCAAATCATCCACATAATGAAAATGATGATAAAGGTGATAATAATGATTATGATGGAAATGTTTTTGTTGTAGACAACAGTGCATGAAATTGCCAAAAAATCTTTTTTTTTTTTTTTTTTGATTTAGTAAGTACAAAGCAGATAAAGCAAACTGTATAATATAATCATTCTAACATTTATTTTCGAAACTGAAAAATAACACAGAAAAAAGTTAGTTAAAGAAATAGTGTTCAGGAAAGAAAAACTACAAAATACCTAAATAGACCCAAAGGTGAAAAGAAATTTCATGTTTTTTTTTTTTTTTTTTTTTTTTTTTTTTTGCCAAAAATAAGGTCATCAGCTAAATTAAAAGTTGCGCTCGCGATGTTTTAAAAGCCAAACTCTCTTTAGAGAATAAAAAAAAAAAAAAAAAACTGCGAGCTTATCTCGTTAAAATCGCAAATATTTAAATATATAAAGAAATACCAACTTTGAGATGTATAGTGATGTTTGTATGTTTTTTTAAATCAGTTTATGAATACGTATTTAATAGGGTGCCAAATATTTATGTATTCAGAGGCTTTTTATTTTCAAATCAATACAAATACTGATTTCATAATAAACACAATTGTGGCACTTATTTGAAGCTATTTTAAAAGTTTTACTCACCTCAATGGTGACACTAAAATGAATAATGTCATTTGTGAGCAATTTCTGTGTAATTTCATTTTTATAGGAATGTCATTTTTGAGTAATTTCTGTGTAATTTCACTTTTTACAGGAATGTTCGTAATTTGTGCAAATTTCGGGCTAATCATTCTTTATTTGCACATTTTTATTTTTGAATTAAAACGCTTGTTTTTGTGTATTAAAACACCATTTTTTGCGAAAATATTTGTTAAACTTCACGTAATAAATTTTTTCCACTATAACCTTGCAATAGAGCGGCGAAAATTGATGTTTAAGTATTTTATGATTGTGATTTTTAGATGACTAAAAAAAAATTAAAATTTTATGAGTTTTTCTGAAGATTAGGAAACTAAACTTAGCGCAAAGCTTGCTAGCTACATGAGAGCGAAAAATTTATCGCTCATCAGACAAACATTTTCTTAAAGCAGAGAGTTGGTGTTAAGGGTCTCAAATGTGTATGCTTTAATCTTGTATTTTAAAAATAACGCCATAGGGCTTCACGCATTACATTACACCTTACCTCACTGATGAATTTTACAGGCGATGACCCTAAAAGTAATGGGTGGACTCATTACTTTGTAGGGGGTAAAGTAACTGGTTACTTATATTGTTACATGGTGGGAAAAAGTAATGTGTCTATAAATAGATTTTCATAAAAAAAATGCATAAAAAATTTTTTTTACAGATATTTTTTTTAATTAAATAAATAACTTTTTTTTTTAAATAAATTACGTGGTCATGTTGGGATTCGAACCTGGGGTCTCTGGTATTTAACAATTAGTTAGGCGAGGACTCTACCAACTGAGCTATCGATACATATAATATTTTATTGCTTAGAATGTAAATGAGTTGTTGTGCTTCGTGTTTTCATGCTTACAAAAAATCTCATGCTTACAAAAAATCACAAAGTAATGTGTCTATAAATAGATTTTCAAATATTTATATTAATACTTACTTTACGTTTATAATTCATGCATTATGTAATTGATGATCGGTAAGTCATTATGTTATGTTTTGAAGTAATGTAAAATGTAATGAGGTATCATTACGAGGTAATCCATGAGTGTTCAATTATCAATAACTTATTACTTCTTGTTTGAAAATAATGACACACGCAAGGAGTACACATTACAAGGTAATGCATTACTTTATTGCACCCATTACTAAAGTTTTGCTGGGTTATTTTGGAATTATATAAAAAACTTTTTTTAACAAGTTTTTTGTGTAATTTCAAATGGTTTTTTTTTTGCCCCACGTTATGTTATTTTTTGTTTTACTGCTAACAACACTGGGGGCCCAACATTTGTTTTTTTTTTCAGAATTGTCCACCCAGAAGTTTTCTATGTTTTAGCCAAAATTTGGCTTTGATCGAGTGGTCATAAATAATATGTATGACAAGCATGCGCGGATCCAGGAAAAGGTTTTGGGTAGGGAACTTAGAGTATTTCTAATTAATTTTTTACATTTTTGTATTGAAAATTTCCCACCCCCTGGAATCGCGCCTGATGACAAGTAATAAGTCAAGTTATAGTAGAGTTGCGATATATCAGACTTTTTTTGACCAATCCATTCGCTGCATTTTAAAAGCGTTTAAATATAGTTTTATTATTTTATATATGTATACAAATTTAGTGGTAAAGTAAGACGTCACATCAGCGTGTTTATCCTCCAAAGGTCATGGAATATTTAACAAAAAATTGCACAATTTTTTTTTCCTAATAATTCTTCAGAGCTGCAACTAATAGCACTATGAAACACTAAAAAAAAACACAAAAAGGATCACAAATCTGCCGACTTTAAAATCGTACTGTTAGTTTTTGAGATATTTCAATTTTATTATTTTTGTTCTTTTTGGTTTAATACCGCGTTATTTTAAATAAAATGTTGAAAACATTTTATATTTTTAAAATCTACAGAAGTCAAGCTTTTTGTTTTTTGATGATAATAGTGTGTTTTTATGTTCGTTCAATGATTTTAAGGGAAATTGAAAATCCTGATTTTTTAGTATAGTCCGTTTAGTTTTTACAACAGCAAATTTATTTCGTTTTGCTAAAATAACACGTTTAATAGATACTTCAACAAAAGATATTTTGTATAAAAATTGCTTAACCTTCTAATATTTCTTAAAATATTTGCAAAACTACTTTGAAAATTATAGGAGAGGCTGCACAAAAAAAAATTATACTGTGAAGGGTTAAAACTACAAATTTTTGGAAAGGGTCAAAGGTTAGCATTCTATGAACCTAAGTTGAACAAAACTATTGAAATTAACTATTGTCTGGTTCAAAATGTAATAATTTAATTTGGTAAATACACACAAAGGAAAATATGGTTGAGGTAACCACATTCGAAGAGCATCATATATTTTTGGATTTATGTATGCAACAACCATGTTACTATGGTTGTGACAACCATATTCTTATGGCAAGAGTGCTGGCAACAAGTGCTTTGCCAATCCCAAAATGATAACATCATTAGACAGAAGATCCGTCTGTTTAAAAAATGTCGGGCGGTGTGGTGTAATGAATAGCGCGTTGGACAGATGGTTTCGATTACCTGATGAGGACAACATTAATTTTGAAAAATAATATGTATGAGTTTTCTATTCCGCATATATATTGTAGCGCCCATCTTCGGTGTTCCCATAGCACTTAACACCACCGAAGTAAAATAATCAATTAGGGCTATGAACCAAAAGCTTTAATAATTTCGCCAACTCTAAATCAGGTGGAGAGCAACAAATGTTCTAACACTTATCATCGCGCAATTACAGTGTTGTCATGTTTGAAGCCCTTTATTTTTCGATATATTTCATTTCTCCACTATCCTCTTTCCAAAGAAAGCAACATATTAATAAAATAGAAAAAATTTCCTGAGTGTTGCTTCTGTTAAAAAAAAAACTAACTTTGAGGGAACAAAATTTCCAACGTTGGCAAAATTTTGGTTAAACCATGAAATCTAAAAATAAAATTTTCCGAAATCAAACTAAAAACATTTGCTTTATAATTTGTTTGGTACTGCCCTTAAAAATATTTAAAAGCATAAAAAACACAAAAAATATATTCCTAAAACCGGGATCGAACTCAGAACCTTCGCACCACAACATTTTTTGAACAAAACATCAACTTTTTTATAAATTAAATGCTCTACTACACACAAAAAAAAAATATACTATTTATGAATATTTTATGAAAAATTTGCCAATGTACTACTTTAGGAACTTTTTCATAACATTTATGAACAGTTAATAAAAAATATTTGGAAAGTTTGTGTCCCGTAAATTATGACAAGGTTCTTGAAGTATATGTAGAAACACTTAATATTTATGAAAAAGTATTAAAAAAATTTGCCAATGTAAAAAATCATAATACGTGGGCGGATTAATAGGTCAGTTACATTTTGAATGAAACACAGTTTTTTTTTGCAAAAAAAAAATTATTTTTCAACATAATCTCCTTTTAGCTCAATACACTTAGTTTTTGTACACTTAGGAAATTATGTTGGTAAAGACGACTGCAATTGTAGTCAAAAACAAATGAAATTTCATTTAAAAAAAGGACGACTTACATTTCATTAAATTCAACTAACATTGTCATTTGTTCATTGTAGTAAAAATAAACTATTGTAGTAAAAAATAAACCAACATTTTTTTTTTTTTAAATAACAAAAAACAACTGTAAAAAATGAATGTAAAATCATAAAACAGTCATTTGATGTGAGTTGTTTTTTTAAATGAACTACAATGTTAGTTAAAAATTTTATTTGTTCTACAAATGACTTACATTTACATTAAAAATAATGAAACTGTATTACAACCCAAACAACTACATATTTTTAAAGCAGAAGTTCCCTGAGTGTATCCCTTCCAAAAGTATTAATTTTCGAGGTCCATAAAATAGGCATTTCTTGGTCGTTTTTTTTAATACTCGTTAAATCGGTCCAATAAGTTGGCATAATATTTGCCGTTTATTGTTTTTCCATTTTTAAGGTAATCGATGTGGATTATGCCGCGTGCATCCCAAAAAACTGTTGCCATCATCAATAACCACGATTACGTTTATGGTCAATTGAGGGCAAACGCGGCACCCATCTTGCAGACATCTTTTTTAAACCCAACTGATCATTTAAAATCGAAACCACACTGCCATATGAAATACCTATGTCATCAACGATCTCACGCACGTTTACTCTTCGATAGACCAATACCATATCGTGGATTTTTTCGACATTATCGGGTGTATTGACCTCAATTGGCCCTCCAGAACGTTCAGCGTCATTTGTACTTGTGCGACCACAACGAAAGTCAGTAAACCACTTTTTTACCATTGAAATCGATTGTGCAGAGTCCCCATAGTATTTATCAGGATTTTCCTTGGTATGATTGACGGTTTTTTTTCGCAAAAAATAATGTTTAATGAGCACACGAAATTCATGTTTTTCCATTTTTAAAAAAATCCTCGAGGTTGTATGTTTTGAACAGCTGTTAAACGCAAAGTAAATGAGGGAACTTGCTCAAAATTTGACAGTACTCTATTAACAGGTGGTTCTTGATGGGAGCAGTATTTCATTTCATAAGCCTACGAGGGAAGTTCGAAAAGTCACGGACTTATTGAGCCGCCCTCGTATATAAGAAAACTTGCATAAATTGCAATAATACTGAGAATTTTATGTACCTTTTCATAAATGCTAGGGAAACTAGGAACACTTCATAAATAGTAAGTAAATTTCATAAATTGTATGAACCTTTAAAAATATGAACTTTTTCATAAAAAATTATGAATTTAATTTTTTTGTGTGTGACACTGTGTTATTTATTCTGACTTTGTCAGATTATTTCGATAAAGGCATTTTAAGAATATATCTATTATTTCGTTAACAGGTATTTTAGCGATAACCGTATTTCAGTTATTTCGGTAACGGTGTTTTTAGTATATGTGTATTTTATTTATATCGGTAAGGATAATGGTTCTTAAATTATTTCGTTAACGATATTTTAGGGACAACAATAGTCAATGGAAAGGTTTTTGAATCGAAAACGGTATTTTAGCGGTATTGCCTGCCATCCCTGGTTGGAACTAATTATTTCTAAATCAAAATAAATGTAGAAAAAGAACAAAAGTTTGAGGCTAAAAACGAATGTATTTATAAAATTTAGCTCCTTTTTCTCTGCTTGAATTCGAAGAATAGCCCCAAATAGCTTAAAATTATCTCATGAAAGACAAAATCCGTTTTTGTGTTTTTGTTGAAGTTTTTTCAGGCTCCGGTAATTATAGATTAATGCCAAAGATTTATTATTTAAGAAATTTAACTGAATTAAAAATTAATATAATTTTTGGTTCGGTAATTTAAAGAAAATTCGGTTTCAAAAATTAATTCTATTTTGAGGGACATTTTTGACCTCCGGTAAACATGGGATAGTTACTTCTGACCAGAAACTTTTTTTATCAACAAAAGCAGTTTGATATAATTGATTTTATTTTAGAACAGTAAAAAGTTTTAGAATGTTTTGTTAAAGAAAAATAATAAAAAAAACAATGCGGAAATCGATATAAATTCCACATCCCTCGATTCAAACGAGAAATAAGGAAAATGTGTAAAAGTTAAATCGTAAGACAAATTATCTTGTAAATCGAGGGATAGGTATAATGTTTAAATCTTTTGAAACAAAATCATACCAATCGTCATTTTATATCAAAATATTCTTAAAATCAAACCTTCAAATATAATTATCACCCTTATATAAAATTTTACAGAATGCCATTGCGTTCGTTTATTCATTCATTCCATTCATTTAAACTCCCAATCAACCCATTTAAATTTAGTTTAATGTGAAAGTTTGTTTAAAAAAATAAAACGAAAAACTTTAACAGCTGCTCTTTGGTTAAAGGAAGTACTTCATGTGCTTAAGTTTGTGTGTAACACCAAAAGGAGTTTGTCTTCCACTATCTGAAGATAACAACTTAATGGAAATTTTAGTAATCATGGATTTTGGCTGTAGTGGAATGAACACAAAAAAAAAAATAATAATAATATAAACCGTCTGAAAGCATATGAAATTTACAAAAGACATTCTTGACTTTAACCAAAATAAGAAAAAAGAACTGTAGAACTTCCAATTGCAAAAATATTCATATATATGAGGCTTTCAAAGCCAATTTCTATGATACGAATTAAAAATGGAAAACTTTTAAAAATTTTTCCAAATACACACAGAGAAAAATTTCTTAAATTTCCAACTGATATTTAGTTACTGTAACGAAAATCGGTTGCTTCAACATTGCATATTGGTTTTTACAACAAAAATCGGTTAACGCAACTGAGCGAATTCTCTGTATGATATTAAAGAGTACTAATATATACTACACTTCCCACGCCTCTCACCAGCAAAATACCGAACTCGGGCAAGCAATTGAAATCATTTTTTACACTAAAAAAACTATTGCAACCTGTTGATAAAAAATTTTTGCTTAAAACACTCACTTTTATTTTGCTTATATTTTATTATTTTCTATTAGAAATTAATATATTTGAATTTTGAAAATGAAGTTATTCAAGTTCGAGGTCGTATTCATTTTCATTGCACAATAAAGGTCGAATAAATCATAATTTTTATTAACAATAAAAATTATATCAATTATTTGAATTTTATCTAATTGATTTTATCATTAATACTTGAAATAATTAAAAATTGTATTAAATTACTAGCTGACCAGGCAAACGTTGTTTTGCCTTCAAATTTTAATTGTAATTAATTCTTTAAATCAAGAAATTTGTTTTACGCAAATAAATAATTACAGACAGAGGAAAATTTAGCTATTTGCCAACTGAAATTCGGTTACTTCAACTCAAATTCGGTTACTAAGAATTTTAGACGGTTGGCACAACTTAATATTAGTTTTCACAACAAAGTTCGGTCAATTCAACTGAATTTTAGTTGCTACACTCAAACTATTCAGAACTCTAACGTAAATATCGTTGTAATAACTGAATTTATAAGTTGCTACCATTAAAATACACTTTTCAATTCGGTTGGTAATTTATTTCTCTGTGTCTAAAAAAATAAATTCACATTAGTAAATCATTTTAAAATTTGTAATTTCATGCGAAGCCCAACGCCTCTTTGTCCTTCTATCGCCTTTATTTGCTGAAGTATATAAAATGAATCGCTATTTGTTTTTTGCTTTTGGTACCACGCCCATTTATCCCATTCCGCCCATTTTCAGTTCGACTACTAATATTTGTAATTGATGGACTCGTACAAAATTTGAAGGCTATATAGCTAGTATAGGACCCTAGATATTTAATATTAATATTAACTTTGTATATGAGCTAAATAATCACTTTGTATGGGAGCTGATACGCCCACTGGTATGATGCCGCCCAAATTTTCCATGACTATTCATAATATAATCAACGTGCACAAATTTCTAAGACTCTGGCTATTATAGAACTGTAGATATATGATATTAAATATTTACTTTGTATGGGAGCTGACACGCCCACTGGTCCGATCAAGCCCATTTTTCCCATGACTATTCACATTAACAAATAATCAACGTGCACAAATTTCTAAGACTATGGCTATTATAGTACTGTAGATATATGATATTAAATATTTACTTTGTATGGGAGCTGCCACTCCCACTGGTCCGATCCCATCCATTTTTTTCCTGATTATTCAAATCAGTAACATATGGGATACTGCAATGTTTCAAAACTCTTGCTATCACAATAGTCAAGATATATGATGTTATTAAATTTATGTGGGAGGGCCACGCCCACTTGAAATATATATAGCCGAAAACCTAATCTGGACTATAACCTTTCAAATGAAACCGGTTTGGGCCAAATCGGTTGGATAGTTTTAGAGTCTATAGAGGATAAACATACAAACATTGTATTTTATATATATAGATTATTTAAAAACAGGATAAAAAATAATCTAAACTTTTAAATTTCAACAACATATTTTCATTTGTTCTTTGCGAGTTTACGAACAAATAAAAAGAGAGCAGAGTGAGCGAAACTGAGTAGTACGGAAACTCCATGAATTGTCATTAAAACATTTTAAAACATCCATGTTAGCGTGGAACCAGAATCAAATTATGTTGCGTAGGGCGTGACGTCCAATACATTTTTCTGGTTCGACCCTGAACATCATAATTGTTTTTAACTGATATCATTTGTAAAAATTTTGTTATTATTGTTTGCTCTTTTTAATAATTAAGTCTAAATTTGTTAGGTTAAAACTATTTTTTTTTTCTTTTAATTCTTTAAACTTTTTAGAAATTTTATATAATGTTATAATGTTATGCTAATTGTGTCTTTAAATGATTATTTTACGAAACTATTTACTAGCACTGTAATTTATAAGATGTCAATCTTGTTGTGCTAGGATTTTCAATTAAATAAACAAAAAAAAAAACCAACAAGAAAACTTGTCCATTGAGTTGCAAAGTTGCAAAGATTTAAAAAGCATATGAAAATTGCGATTTTCTTCTTTACGATTTGTACACACAGGGAAAATATTAGTTGGAATTCAATGAATCCCATTAAAAATCATTCACATTGATTTAAAAATGATAACAAGTACTTACTATATATAATTAGAACAAATTAACCATATTTATTATCAAACGACAATGTCTTCAACAAATTAATAGTTCATTTACCTAAATCAATTGTCACCCAAACCAAATTTAAAAATTAAATAAATGTTTTGTAATTTATGATGGTTGTAACCATTTTAAAATTATATTTTCATTCATTTTAATCTATTTTTTGTTCGCAAATAAAATAATACTGGGCTTAGAAGTAATTTTAATGTAAAAATTAAATATTACCAATTATTCAGGAACTTTTCTCATCATATAGCTGTGTGTACTAATGTCATTTAATAAAAATTCGGTTACATACACAAAAATAGATTCGATAGGGCTAGATAACAAAAATTATCTTTGCAACTAAGGAATCGGTTATTTTTAAAATGTCCAAAAAAAAAATCACAAAAATAAAAACACAACAAAAAATTTTAAATACAAATTAATATTTTGAAAAAAAAAAACATCTTAGCAAAATATTTAAAAATGAAAAATAAAAATATCACTTATTAAAACAAAACCTGATGGAAATGGCTATTACTTTATGGGCATATCAACAATCATCAAAACGGTATTAAAATTTTTGTTTCAAATATTTAAATAATAGTATACGAAGAATAATATAATATTCTTTACAGAAATTTAATGCATTGATGATGACTTCATATTCCGATTAATACGTATGCCACAAATTTTTTTTCAAGCAGAAAAACGTCTTCTGGTTTGTGTTCTCCTATGATATATTCGTTAGAACACTACATCAACATTTGTGTATAGGTTTTCATGGTTTTAAATGGTAAATATTTGACGGAATTCTATAAAAATTTGAAATCTGTATAAAATTATTGGAGTCTATGTAAAGCAAATTCATCAGGTTCTGATATATCTTCCTTTCGATAACCGTTTAGAATCAACAATTTTTTTTTATAAACAAAGCCAGATTTTGAGGCAGATGTTTGCAGAAGAAACACTCAGATTCTGGAGAGTCTTTCCTCTATATAAACTTTAAAGTTTTTAAGCCTTCATACAAAAAAAAACATTTCATTGAATTTAAAAAGAAATGGAGCACATAAATCAAATTGTATTCTTTAGAAAATTCTACGATTATTTACCATCCTCCCCATATTCATGGTTTTGAATTTTAATGCGCTTGCCGGTAACAAAATCACTATCATTTTAGAGTGTTTTTATATTGGAAAACCCCCAGATTTCCTTTAAATATTTCAATGATTTAAACCCTTCGACCAGTCTGGGTCAATATATCAATATATATACTTAATGCCTTTATTTTATATTATGGTGTCCCTTAAAAATATATATGTCATTACACCCACCAGTGTTGTTGAAAATGGTTCCAAATGGAAGAAATCGATTCTTTTTTTGGAAAACGTTACGCAAGTCGGCTAAAAATTGCCTATTTTGGAAAAATACTATTATTATTATTTAAAATTTCCAAAATTTATTTTATATGTCATTTATTTATTTAATATGCTCAAAATTATTCTGATATGCAATTCTGACTTCATTGGCTATCTTTAACCCACTTCACATTGTGAAGAAATAATATTGAGTATATTAAATGAATAACTGAAATAAAAAATAAATTTTTCCGATACTTCGAATTTTGTGAATTTTTAATAATACTGTTTTTCCAAAATGGGCTATGTTTGGCACACTTGCGGCGCGGGTTAACGCTTTTAAAAAAATCGATTTTTTCCTGTTGGAATCATTTGTATTAAAACTGAGGGGTGTAATGAACAAAACCCAACAAATCGTTATTTTAAGCGACATCGTCTTGTATAAACATTGCTTTTTCGGGGTCGAAGTGGTTAATGTACATACGAGTAGTTTTTTAAGTAGAATTTTAGATTATACATAATTTTAAACAAAATTTATCAGGTTTAATGCCATACTTCTGGCATAGCATAAAAGGATTTTTGTTATATTGCAGAAAAATACGAATTTTTTACACAATCAGTTAAAATCAAATACTGTTTATATGATATTTTGTATTTGTTTTTGTATTTCTATTAAATTTAAATTTTAAAGTATTTTTTAAATTAATAAAAATAAAAAATAAATAATTTTGGAAATTAATTGGAAACAGTGTTTTTAATACTATAGTTAATTCCGTAGGACTAAGTAAAAAAAAACTGTTGGGTAAACAATCATGTATATTCAATTTGATAGGCATAACTACAAATTTAATCGTTGTAATAAAATATTGGTAACAACAATCTAATCGACATTTGAATTTTATGATAGTACGTGTGACTGCCAAAATTCGGTTGGCAAAAAATTTAGTTGCAACAATGAATATGTTTTCTGTGTGTATTTAAAAAATGCCAACTATTTTGCAAACATGCATGTATAACACAGTACAACATTTTTCAGCTGATTGCTTCGGGACTCAATTCTGATAATTTTTTGTGAAAGTAGCCCCAAAAATAAGAACTTCTGCATCATTCGTTTGGTCAAGTTACATCAAATAAAATTTTAATAATTTTTTGAAGTTAGTAAGTATCGTATAAGGGAAGTTGTCACGTTTTAGGCTATTTTGTTTGACATAACTCGAGAACCACTAGTCGGATTTTGCTGAAGCAAATTTAGAAAAATCAAGAATTACAATTACTTACATCTGTTCATATAACGTTTCGGTACATAAGCAGCAGTTATAAATAAATGTATGAAGAAAAAAAATAATTTTTGCCTAAAAAATTAATATTTTTTTTAATTCATAAAAAATCCAAAACGGTAAAAAGTGTCAAGTCCTATTACTTTCACGTAAAGTCACATAACCTATGAACAAAATCACGAAAATCGATTAACGCGTTTCACTTTTATTCACAATTAAGTGAAGGTATGAATTTCAAAAATTTGCTCAAATATACGCACAAAATTCTTTGGAAAAAACATTGATGACTTTTTTTATGATTCTCAGAATTAAAAAAAAAAAGTTATAAACAAAATATTCATATAGAGTAAATTAACATTATAAAATACTTTGTTCAATTGACACATAAATTAACCACTGACGAGTCCCAGGAGGGGGACGAAACTGCGGCAGTCTGGTGTATCCCTTGTGTCGGTAAATTTTTCAATAAAAATTTTTTCTTCTTCTTCTTCCTGTAAAGAGACTAACTAAAATAAAATTCTACAGTAACTAATTAAAAATTAATTATGATTGTCATTATCTGACGGTTGCAAAACACTTTCTAACAAAAGGTTATTTGATTTTTATGATGGCGGTAGCAAAGTAATAGACGATAATAAATGTGCGTGGACAATTAAAAGGAAAAAAGGAAAGTGCACTTTTTTAATTATTTGGGTTTTTCCGATAGTTACCTGCATGATTTTTTTACAGAAATTTCAACCACATTTATGAGTGCTCATGTTTTGGAACGTTTCGAAATATGCGCCCATTCATAAGTACCATGTTTCATCTTTCACAAATATGCTTTCGAACCATTATTTTTGGGGCTACTTTCACAAAAAATGATCAGAATTGAGTCCCGAAATAATGTGTTGAACTGTGTTACACTGCAAATACAATTTTTGAATGCATTTTAATCTTTCCCCCTTGCGATTTTTGAAACGTTGTCGTTATTCAACAATTTATGATTTCTGAAATGCACAATAATGTCAACTGCTTTAGGACCAGAATGTTAACTATTTATTATCTTCTGAACAATATTGACTATTTCCATATTTTAAACAGGATCTGAAAGCTATAGTTGTGTGCTTTACGATACAAAAAGTGTGGGCCTTTTTCAAAAACGCATTTTAAATACAAGTTGCCTAAAGAACCCGCATTTGCTGTTAAATGCATTTTCGAAAAAAACCGTACACTCAAAAAAATAAGTTAGTAGAAAAGTTAGTAAAACGTCTTGTAAATCAGGTATACTATTTTTTAGCAAAATTTTTTGCTAAAATCGTGTTTTCAGCTAAAATTTTTGTTATACTTATTCAGCACTTAACTGTTTTATACTAATGCTTTACTAATATACTAATGTTTTACTAATTAATTTTGCTAAAAAAAATGGTGCTGATAAGCACATTAATAGTGTGGACGGCAACCAGATTGAAAGATACACGCAGAATGAAGTAGATGTCGCGGCATGTCAAGATGCAGTAGAGAAGAGGAAAATGATACTAAAAAGTACAACTCTAATAAGACATATAAAAAAATCAACCATGGAAGACTTTTGTATCTGTTTTTCATACATAAAACAAAATTGAGGATTAAAATAACTTAAATTTTGCGTTGTCACCGGCTTGTGAAAATAATTGTCTATTAATTAAATAAAAGACAAAATAAAATATTTATTTATTTAAACTAAATGTTTATATGTGTGGTCAAATTGCAAACAAACATATACAGAAATGTAGACAGAGTAAAGTGAAAGATAAAGACATGTAGATTTTTTTATGGTTCCTTTTTCTTATTGCAAAAAGGGTTGTTTTTTTCGTTTCGTTTGTTTTTGTTTATTTTTTCATTTCGTTTCTATAATTATCTTCGGCAGTTGCGATAGCATCATTTAAACGATAGCATCATTTAGACAACCACTGATGTAAGTAATTGAAAGACAATTTTTGTTATGTTATATATTTTTATTTCTATATATTTTCAGATATTAAATAAATTCATGTCGTCAATGTGGAAAAATGAAAATTTTTATATTTCGTTATTATAGTAAATTATTTTTAAAAGAATCACAAAATATGTTTTATGATTTTCAGCAAATAAATTAACTAAATTACATTTTTTGCATTTTTTTCAGTCTACTAAAATTCAGCAAAAAATTTATTAATTTTTAGCAAGGCTTTTGTATTTCTAATCTACTAAGTGTTAGCAAAACTTTTGCTGAAAGATTTTGCTGACATTAGCAACTTTTTTGCAAGCATCCTCCTGACTAAAATTTTGCTGACTCAGCAAAATTTTTTGCTGACTTTACAAACTTTTTTTTTTGAGTGTACCAAATCGTTAAAAAACAACAAATAAATAATTAATTAAGCAACAAAAAAAAAAAAAAAGCATCAGCTTTCAGATGCTTTTTAAATATTGGGAATAAAGGGTCAAATTGCTGCCTCGGCTGGCTATGCAGTATGAGCTACATCTAAAAAGATGATTTTTTTAGCAAAATCGGCATCGGAAAAAAAACGTTAGATGGCTGACCCTTTAGTTATATTACTTTAGAAGATAACGATCTTAAATTTCCAGTAGTTTTATGATTTTTTTTTTTTTTTATTATAAAAAAAAAACATTTTTATATTTAAAATTTAGGAAGCTGAAAAAATATTGAGCATTCTGGTCTCAAAAAAGGAAAAGTTGTCATTTATTCCAAAAATTATAAATTTCTCAAAAAATTGTAACTTTTCAAAAATCGAAGGTGCAAAAATCGATCAAGTGCAAAAAATTGCATTTTCAATATGCCTTTTCCCAAACAAGTGATAACCACTTTTGAATACAAATCGAAAAATAGTCGGTTGTCCATCGATTTTGAAAATATGGCCTTTCAAAGTGTACACACAACTAGTGGAAATTTTTTGATTTCTTAAAAACTGAAAAACGGCAATAAAAGCGATATTTTACAAAAGTTTAAAAAACTGAAATCGATAGTGACTAATATACATCCTAGAGAGTACGTGAACAAAACATAGAGGAGTTTAAATGACCCCAGGTTAGATTTTCGCCGATTTATCATGGAAAGGACGATATGCTTTAGTCTGTGATGGGGCAGTTGGTATTGAATGCCTCACATACGTAAGTTCACGCCACCAAAGGTAATAAGTATGCTTTGTGCTACGTGTAACAAAAACAAACATCGACATACCACAGATTGGTTGCCTACTTACTTGCAAATAAGCGTACAGTGATTTAAGCATTAATTTAAGGGAATATTTTTAGCACTACAATCCAATATTTACAATGCAATCTGGGATATTTTTTTATGATTTTAACAGCACTATTTTTTTTTTTTTTTTTTTTTTTTTTTAATTGTAACCTTTATTTGTTTTTAAATTTTACATGTTATGAGATTTTACATAGGTATTACAACAGTTATTAACAAGTGTATTTAAAAATATAAGCTAATATATACATATCACAGTTTAAGGAAAAATGTTGGTGTAGAAAAAAAAAACCTTATAGGAATTATAAAAAAGTAAGAATAAATACTAACAAAAATGTTTTTAGAAGGTAAAAACATTTTGAGTTTTTATTCCAGTAGAGATCTTATGGTTTCGAAGTTCGATAATCTGCATCTGTCATTAAATGACAAAGCAAGATTTTGTGTGAAATTGTCGATAGTTTTATGACCGAAGCGATTATGCAGAAGTGTTGTAGAATATCTCGGTTTTAAATTATGAATAATTTTTAGGTTCTTATTTTGAATAATGTGCATTTTTTTTGTATGTGACTTTGCTGTCCTATTGTACCATACTTGACAGGCGTAGGTCATAATAGGACGTATACACATTTTATACAGTAGAGACTTGTTTTGGACATTTAATGTTGACCTGCGATTAAGCAAAGGGTATAATGCCCGTCCGTATCTGATAGCCTTTTCACAAATTGATAAAACGTGGTTTTTGAATGTAAGTTTCTTATCAAGTATCAATCCCAGATATTTAACATGATCATTAAGGATAATGACATTTCCTTGGATTTCAAGAGGAATTGTGGGATTACGCTTAGGTGATTTATTGAATGGAAATAAAATGGCTTGTGTCTTTTCCTGATTTACTCTTATTTTCCATTTGTCAAAAAATTTTTGAGCCGAATTTAAAGCGTTCTGTAATCTTTTTATAATTGCTTTTGATACTTTCCCATTGCATATAAGGGCAGTGTCATCAGCGTAAAAAGCGGCATCATGGTTTTTAAGCACATTAAAGTCGGCAGTATATATTGAGTACAATGTTGGAGATAAAACGGACCCAATTTACATCACTACTTTTCTTTAAACTGTATACAAAAATTTGGAGTCTAAAAATTATTAATAGCATGCAATTTAAAACATTTTTTAATATTTTGTTGTCCTATTGGACAGTTGCTTAAAACGAGGGAATGAAATAGGATCCAATAAAAATACATAGCAGTATTTGTCTTTAAGCGGAATATAACAATTTAAAAACTTTTTTTAATAATTTTATATCCTACTGGAGAGTTTCAAAATTATTCAGTGAAATAGGTCCCAACAAAATAAGTGCAAAAAAAAAAAATTAAATAACTTCCAAAAATTCCCATACACATAAGGAGTTATTTCTTAACAAATCATGCAAATGGTATAAATATAATTTCTTTCTGTTGAAACCTAAGGACAACACCAGCTATCAAGAAAGTTAACCGAAATGGCTATTAGGGCGGGCCGATTTAAAAATCGCTCAACATAGAAGTAAAATCGTATTCTAGGGATCAAAATAAGAAACTTTGCCGAAGGAACCATACCTCTAAAACGAATTCTTATGTCCTGACTTTTGACCCGTAGGATGAAATTTTGAAAAATCCCACTTTGACCCATTTAGAGTGCCCCAATCGAATTCAACTCAATCGGATATAATTTATACATTCATCTGCTACACTCAAAAAAAAAAGTTTGTAAATTCAGCAAAAAATTTTGCTGAGTCAGCAAAATTTTAGTCAGGAGGATGCTTGCAAAAAAGTTGCTAATGTCAGCAAAATCTTTTGCTGAAAATCAGCGAGCTGATTTTTAGCAACAAAATTTGTAGATTCAGCAAAAGTTTTGCTAACACTTAGTAGATTAGAATAAAAAAGCGTTGGTAAAAATTAATAAATTTTTTGCTGAATTTTAGTAGACTGAAAAAAACGCAAAAAATTTGTAGAAAAATTTTAATTTAGTTAATTTATTTGCTGAAAATCATAAAACATATTTTTGTGATTCTTTTAAAAATAATTTACTATAATAACGAAATATAAAAATTTTCATTTTCCCACATTGACGACATGAATTAATTTAATATCTGAAAATATATAGAAACAAATATATATAACATAACAGTTTTCTTTCAATTACTTACATCAATGGTTGTCTAAATGATGCTTTCGTTTAAGGGACGCTTCTGCCGAAGATAATTATAGAAACGAAACGAAAAACAACCCTTTTTTGCAATAAGAAAAAGGAACCATACAAATCTACTTAAGATGTGTGTCTTTGTCTTTCGCTTTACTCTGTCTACATGTCTGTTTGTTTGCAATTTGACCACACTAGATTATTAATCTATAAACATTTAGTTTAGAAATACATATTAAACTTAAATATTTCATTTTGTCTTTTATTTTATTAATAGACAATTATTTTCACAAGTCGGTGACAACGCAAAATTTAAGTTGTTTTAATCCTCAATTTTGTTTTATGTAGGAAAAACAGATACAAAAGTCTTCCATGTTTGATTTTTTTATATGTCTTATTAGAGTTGTACTTTTTAGTATCATTTTCCTCTGGCGCAAAAGTTATCCTCCTATCAGAAAATGCTATAAATTTTGCGATTGGCCCCTTATGTCAGTTCTGTTTTGACATTTGTGTAGTAAACACATGCGAAATACACGTTAATAAACAATGTTACGCTACACTGCTCCAGAACGCGGAATATTGATGACTATTTATTTGACCAATAATCGGTCGGTGACTTTGGCACAACGTGAATTTCGTCGCAGATTTCCTGGCCGTCCAACGCCTACTGGTGAAAAACTGCGACGTTTAGCCGCTCGCCTCGAAGAGACTGGCACAACACGAGATGCTGCCAGGCGTGGCAGACCCCGGAGTAGCCGTTCTGCAGAGAATATTGCTGCTGTAGCCGAGGATGTCATGGAAGCGCCGTCGACATCGACTAGACGACGTGCCACGCAAATGGGTATCAGTCGACGGTCTTTAAAGCGAATTTTGGTACAAGATTTGAAGATGTTTCCGTACAAAGTCCAGACGGTGCATCAGCTGTTAGCTGCTGACCGCCAATCGCGTGTAACATACGCTCAAGCCATCCTTAATCACCACCAAGAGGAAGATGATTTTTCATCAAAAATAATCATGAGTGATGAGGCCCATTTCCATCTTAGCGGGTACGTAAATAAGCAAAATTTACGCTTCTGGGGCACTGAAAATCCGCGTGTAACCCACGAAGAGCCATTACACCCGCTCAAAGTCACTGTATGGTGTGCTGTTTTCGCTGGAGGAGTCATCGGACCTTTTTTCTTCGAAGACGTCGCGGGCCAAACGGTTACTGTGAATGGTGAGCACTACAGAGCAATAATCAACGAGTTCTTTTTGCCGCAACTTGATGAATTGGGATTGGAAAACATGTGGTTCCAACATGACGGTGCAACGGCACACACTGCACGTGCCACAACCGATATGCTGGAGGATGCATTTCCCGTGCGCCTAATCTCCCGTTTTGGCGATTTGCACTGGCCAGCAAGATCGCCTGATTTGACCGCTCCAGACTTTTTTTTGTGGGGCTTTTGGCAGTCGCGGGTTTATGTCAACAAGCCTCAGACTCTTGCAGCTCTTAAAGACAATATCCGTCAAGAATGTGAGGACCTATCTCCGGAAGTTTTGGCCAAAGTGATGGAAAATGCCATAAAAAGGGTTCAAATGACAATCAACTGTGGCGGCAGCCATTTACATGACATCATATTCTCGACTTGATGTAAAAAAGATTAAAATACCAAATAAAAATAATCCACAAGAAGAATCAAAGTTTTTCATTTTTTTTTAAATTACAGCCAAAAAACATCGGAAGGTTATTTTTGCGCCACCTTGTATATATCATACTTAGAGTTGGACCTTAAAGTCATCCTGGAAAGTAATGTTGCCATGGGAAATTTTTGAAAGATTGGGAATTTTGTATCAAAAACGCCTAAAAATTACTGCTTTCATTTATCATATCCAGGGACCAAAGTACTTTTTTTTGCTTTAAATGTACATTTTAGCTGCATATTTTTATTTATTTTACTTTAAATGTAAGTTTTTATTGCATTTTTCTTAGTTTTTCGTAAAAACATCACTTTTAATTATATTTGACGAATTTAAATTCTATTGAAAATTATTTGGTTTTTTTTTTAATAAAATTATTTTTTTTTAATAATAATATTTTTTTTAATAAAATTGCTAAACTACAAGAATTAAATCCATTTTCGATATAACTTATTCTAAAAAAAATTAATGCATTGGGAGGCGAAGTTGGCCAACAAATTTGTCATAAAGTCGATATTGCTATTAGAAAAAATTATGGTTTTATTTTTGGATGCTTACCTCAACGCATTGTGATACAAATTTTGAAAATAAATATACAACAAAAGCATTAAACTCTGATCACAACCGTCGACGTTGAGCAATAATTTTGTAAATTCAACAAATTTTGAGAACAAATATATTATATTTAAATTTGAATTTTTAATTTACAATAGCGAATATCGTTTAAAATCAGGGACCGTAACGGTTATAAGTGATATCAAAAAAGTTCCTTTATAACAGTTATTTTGGGGCTTAAAAAGAAAAAAACCATCCAAAACAGTTATTTTTCAACGTAAAAAGAAAAGATCGGATGAAACTCTTAAGAAGAGAGTTTTATTTCGCCTTCATTAAATAAAACTCTTTTGAGGAGTTTTATTTTTTCCGTCTAAAATAAAACTCATTTGGAGAGTTTTATTTTAAAACTCATTTGAGGAGTTTTATTTTTTCCGTCAGAGAATAAAACTCATTTTATGTAAATTGACACTCAAAGCTTGCCGTTTGCCAGATCATTACAATTTGTAAGGCAGTGTAATCTAATCACTTGCATTGCAATTGAAACAATCGTCATTAAAATGAAAACATGTGGGTTTTTAGTTTGTTATTGTTTGATTCCTATTATTAAATGGTTGTTGCTTTATTTATTATATATGTAGATATGGAACAAGAAAGCGAAGGAAGTGATAATGAGGATGAAAAAAAGCTTTCTATGAAATCGACAATTTTTCTCCAAGGCCCTTATCGATTGATAAACCTCTTTTTGAGTTCTGGGAGGCTAAAAGAATACACTATCCGTACTTGTATACATTGGCAAAAACTATACAGTGTGTACCTGCAACCCAGGTAAGCGTGGAAAGAGCATTTTCTGCTCTTAAATTGGTATTAAGCGACCTGCGTTCAAATCTTTCCTCAGAAAATTTGGAAAAAGTTATGTTCGTTAAATTAAATAAATACACACATTATAGCAAATAAAGTAAATAAAGTCAATAAAAACAGAAGAAAATAAACAACATGAGTTTTATTTTAGACGGAAAAATAAAACTCCTTAAATGATTTTCAAAATAAAACTCCTCAAATGAGCTTTATTTTCTGACGGGAAAAATAAAACTCCGCAAAAGAGTTTTATTTCAGACGGAAAAAATAAAACTCCTCAAAAGAGTTTTATTTAATGAAGGCGAAATAAAACTCGCTTCTTAAGAGTTTCATCCGATCTTTCATTTTTCGTTGAAAAATAACTCTTAACTGTGGAGTTGAGATCGATTTCTTAAGATCACCATAGATTCTGAAAGAGCACTTCAATACGAATCAATTGGTATATAATAGTATACGTCTCCGTTGACTCTAACATAGAGAGTTTTTGAGTTAAAGTTTTCTGGATAACTGTTATTTTCGGTCTCTGTTTAAAATTGTGGTTTTTTCATTAATTTACTTGTTTACTTACTTAAAGACAATCGAATTGTTTAAAAAAGTAAACAACAAAATTAACGATTTAACATTTAAGCGATTTTCGCTATTGTTAAATTCAGCTGTTGTTGTTATCTAAACGACAATAATTTTGTTGTGTTGTTCAGTCAATGGAGAAAAAGTTAAATTTTTAAATAGAAAAATAGAGTTGTCGACTGTCGTTAAGGTGTACTTAGTGAAACACTTAATCGTTAGTACAAAACAAAAAAATTTGTCAATATATTTTGCGATTGTCGGATCGTTGAAAATGACTGAATCGCACTTCAGAATACTTTAAAAACGTTTAGGAAGAAATCTGTGTAAAAACTATGTAGATTAGTGCTATTTTTGCCAATTAATTTATTAGCATTATCGAGATTCCAACAGAACCACAACAATTTGTACTTTTTATGGTGCACTTTAGAGAACTATAAAACTGTCGGTAGAAAAGTTGTTGCTTTGTTAATTTGTGTTTATGTTCTTAACAAATTCCGTTCCAACAGAACCACACAAATTTGTACTTTTTAAGGTGCACTTTATACAATTATACCACTGTTGGCAGAAAAGTTGTTGGTTTGTTAATTTTTGTTTATATTCTTAACAAATTCCGTTCCAGCCACTGTAACCACATAACACTTACTTTACACTACTAACGCCACCAACAATTATATGTAGTTGTAAGAAAACAAACAGTGAACTTACAAAAAAAAAGCAAAATGTTTGCAAAATACCTTTGGGACAATGTCGCATTAATACAATGCCAGAGATAAATTGAGAATGAAAGAAGTCCTTTTGTGCTGCTGCTTTCAAAACCAAGTATTCAACTATACACACACACATTTTTGCACTAAAATATTTATACAAATGTTCACAAATAAACTACACCATGCACAAAAACAAAGTGGAATCACTCTAAAAGAAAAACTTACACTTTTAACCCTTTACTGCATGGTATTACATACCCAGTAAAAAACGCTGCTTGCAGGTAAGCAGGTTTGTAAGGGAGTAAGCCAAAAAGAATCCCTTACAAACCTGCTTACACATGCCATGATTTTTATATGGCGAATTCCCACTTGGAAGCATTACTTTATGACAAAATAAGCGGGGATTTTAGCGCTTACAAAAAGCTTTGATTTCATGGCGTTCAGTAAAATCATATTTCATGTCTACATTATTACGATTAAAAGTAATAATATGAATATTATATATTATTATTAATTTTTTGTTGTTAAAATTTTAGACATATTAATAAAATAATTTAATTTTGCCGCACCACGTGCTAGCTCTTCAGAAACAATTAAATGACTATTTATTTTGTAAAACATACTCAACAACACCAAACACAATCGGAAAGCACTCGGTAAAACAGGTACAGATCGATTATAATCCACGATATGAAACTTTCTGCATTACAACCTGCATGCTTGTAAGGGATTAAGGTAAGCTGCTTACAACCTGCATTCTTGTAAGGGAAATCAGGAAGCTCAAAAAATGTTTTTGTTTATTTTTATACGAAAATTATTCGTTTCATTTGCTGCTTCTCAGTACTATGTAATAGTAAGCACTTACATCAGCGCATTTCTTTTATCCTGCTTCTAAAAACACGAAAATTTTTTACTGGGTATTTATATGTAACGAATAATTTGACGGAATGAAGAGCTTGATGTAAGAAACCAGGATAAATTTTTTTTATTAAATGCGATAAAGCCACATGTCTACTGTAGTATTCAAAAGTTTATATCTCAAAAGCAATGTTAAATTTGGAGATATACTATATATATATTTTTGGTTATTGGATAAAATCGTAAAAGGTGAAAATATCGCAAAACGCCGACATAGGTGTTCACTTCCCTGGAAAAAACTAGTGACGGTATAAAAAACAAAGCACTGTCAAAGCGTTTGATTTCGAAGTTATGAAAATAAAAGCATTTTCCGAGCGTTAGTTGCCAAATTGCATGGGATAAAAGCATTACAAAAGCTTTATTTTGGATTGCTTTCTGAAGGTTCACAATAAGTAGTTTGGGAGTACTTTTCTTACAAAATTTACAACTGTTTATTATATAAAATAAGATTAAAGACATTGCTTTAAAACGTTATTCTAACGTTTGCAAAAAGTTCTTTAGTAGTAGTTACTTTTTACATTATATATCTCATTATTTAGAAAACACTGTCAAAACATTGGTTTTAAAGCGTTTTAGAAGTGTTCAAAAAACACTTCTATTTGAAAAATTGTGCTCGTTAGTAAAATAAGGATCGAAAATATTAGTTTTGGATATTATTTCGAATCATACGCTTTTTAATTAAATGGAAAAATCAATATTTTAATTAATGCAATTTCAAATTCAATACTTAAATTTTTGAATGAAAATAACTTGAATGGTAATTTTTAATTTAAAATCTCATTTTCAATTTATTACTTCTAAATTGCAAATGTAAATTTCATCAATTTCATTGGTGATTTTTTCAATATAACTTTAAGGGTGAGTAAATTTTCTTAAAATAACCAGAGTTTAAATTTAATAACAGATATTTCCATATCAATTTGGCATTCATAGCTATGATTAAGCAATCAATTGTGTTATAAGTTAGCAGTCTAAATGTTTAAATTAGTTAGTTATTTAACAATTTTAATTGGTATGCATACACTTAGAAAACTATGTACGTAAAGATCACTACAAATGTAGTTAAAAACAAATGAAATTTCACTTAAAGAAAGGACGACTTACATTTCAGTAAATTCAACTAACATTGGCATTTGTTCTTTAATGTTTAAAAAGTGACTAACAATTGTAGTAAAAATTAACCACATATGTTAGTAAAACATAAACAAACATTTATATTTTTTTACAGTTATATTAGTTTTTTGTTTTTATATACATCGAGATTATTTTTATGTTATTTCAAATTTATGACTACCTTTCAACCTCCGTATCTAGTATTTCGAAATGGCTAAAGATCTCATCAGAACCCGAAGTTTTAGAAAAGCTAGAGTCTCCATAATGTTATTTTTTTAAATAAATGAATGTAAAATAATAAAACAGTCATTCGAAGTGGTTTGTTTTTTCAATGAACTACAATGTATAGTACAAAATTTAATTTGTTCTACAAATGACTGATATTTACATTAAAAATAAAGAAACTGTATTAAAAATCGAGTTCTATAGAAACTATGAGTTTTTAAAGCAGAAGTTGGAAAGGAGCTAAACATTTTTGAAAGTTACTTTAAAAATCGCAAACAGTTTGTGCAGATTAACAGTACTAAAAGTAGCTTATTGTTTCCTTTATATTTGAGTTTGCTAGGTTGAACAAATTAATATTGAATGCTGATAAAAACCAAATTAGTTCGATTTAGACCACATTCGTCAGCTATAAACAGTAATTTCAACATATATGTCGACCGGAAAATTATTTACGAAACGCATGCATTGAAATACCTTGGAATAACGTTGCAAAGTAACCTTTCTTGGGATGAACATATATGTGAAATCAAATCAAAGATCGCACCGGCTATTGGAATATTATATAAATTAAAATATAAACTTAATAAGGAAACTAAGCTCTTGTTATATCAAGCGTTAATACAAAGTCATTTGAATTATATGGCTATAATTTACGGATATAAAAAAACAACGGTATTAAAAACGCTACAGAGTATGCGAAATAGGGCGCTAAAAGTAGTACACAATTTACCGATTACTTATGCAACACTATCGCTTTATAATATTGTTTGTAAGTCAATTTTGCCGATCAATGGATTGTATAAGTATCAAGCGTTTATGTATATATATAAGTCCTTGCACAACATAGGTTATCACACCGTTAATTTTCTTCAAAACCAATCTGTATTTAACACAAGAAACCAAGAGAACCTTTGGATATCACGATGCAGATTAGAAACTACAAAGCAGCGTATTGAATATATGGGTAGTTTTGAATACAACAAGTTGCCTGTTAGCTTAAAACCACAAATAGAATTTCGATTTTTAAATCAAATCTTAAAGACTACTTGACTGGAAACTTTGAAACGCTTCTATTGTAAATAAATGCTTTCTATTTTTTTTTCTGTTTTTGTAAAATTAATTTTATTTGAGTATAATAACTTGTAATATGTACACCTATGTAAATTTGCCAGCTCGTCTCAATAATGCCTATAAGGCGCTGAGACATACATAATTTTGAATTATAATTGTACTTGGAAAATAAATATAAAAAAAAAAAAAAAAAAAAAAAGTTCCCTGAGTGTATGGATTATCTCAATCATATTAACAAATAAATACGTTGTATTTGCAAAATTAAGCTTTTAAAAGTTAAAAGTTTGTTTATACAATTAACTTGTTTGTCAATATAATAAACTTTTAATAGAAAATGAGAAACAAAAGAACAATTTACTCTATATTAAATTAAGATCCATTCCAAGCCAATATAAAATATTCTTTAAAAAACTATTCCCACAGATGTGTTTAAAACTATGGCAAATGACTTTAAAAAAATACCACCCTAAAATACCACCCTAAAACGGTCAATCATGGTTATCATTTGGGTCGTTTTCACAACGTTCTTAATTCGTAAACAAGAATGCTATATGAACGTTTTTTGACAGTTAAAAAAGCATTTCAACGCTTGTTTTTGCAACGTTTTGAAAACGGTATAAAATACCTCAAACTGTAAACTATCATTTAGGTCGTTTTCAAAACGCTTTAAACCTGTAAATGTGAATGTTCTGAAAACGCTATACCACCTTTTTGAGTGCGTTTAAAACACTTTAATGAGCACATTTTTCTACCTGGGTTATTTTCCATTTACTATCAAAATCGGGAGTTTCATGGCGTAAAGGATTAAATAATTCTGGTTTTTCTAAATGGGGATTGTGAAACTTATTTAAAAATAAGGACATTTGAGGGATTATTACCTTCTAGGACATTTGCTGGTTTACAAAATTAGTTCATTTCCAATTCAATTACACTACTTAACAAATTTGATATTTGTTCAGAGCATGTCTTTGAAATACTTATTTTTTAATAGACTTAGGTATGCAGAATCCAAATCTGTTATTATTTTCTTTTTTTTTTTGTATATTTTGCTTAATTTTTTTAAAATTTAACAGAAAAATCATAACATTTTTTTAAAGAATATAAATCCACATAAAATTATCTTTCATACCGGTATTGCAGGGAAATTGTACATTTTTGTTTATTACTTTTATCCCTTTAAATTTTATGTATGCTAGAATTTTTTAAATTTTATTACTATACGTAAACTTAACATTCCACTGAACTCAGGTTGGTATTTAAATTCCAAATCCATTGAAAATATCTTGAAATATATAGAAGAAAAATTAATTATATAATTTTTTTTTTGTCAGATGTAGACTCAGCATTAGGAAGGGTCGATTTGTATGGAGGCATATAAATCGCTAAACGTTCAAGGAAAATCGTATTCTAGGGATCAAAATAAGAAACTTTGCCGAAGGAACCATACCTCTAAAACGGATTCTGATGTCCCTACTTTTGACCCGTAGGGTCAAATTTTGAAAAAGCCCACTTTGATATTTCAGAAAGTAGGAGGAATCTCTCCAAGATTATGGGAGACGGTTCTTCTCCGGGACACGCGCTAGCAGATTAATGCATAAATCATCGTTCTAGGTGTTAAAATTTAAGTTAAGTTTAGCCGTGTTTTTTTAGCAAAATGTACAAATCTCGAGATAGAGATATTTCAGAAAGTAGGAGGAGTCTTTCCAAGATTAGGGTCTCTATTTTTTCTCCAGAAGAAATAGAGTATAAATATATTCGAATGGGTTGGATTCGATTGGGGCACTCTAAATAGGTCACAGTGGGATTTTTCAAAATTTCACCCTACGGGTCAAAATTCGGGACATCAGAATTCGTTTTAGAGGTATGGTTCCTTCGGCAAAGTTTCTTATTTTGATCCCTAGAATACGCTTTTCCTTGAACGTTGGGCGATTTTTAAATCGACCCGCCCTACTCAGCATATAGATCAGTTTATAAATCCACAAAAAATGTGTGTTACAAAGACAAGTTATATAGCTTTTTTTTTGCCATTTTTAGTTATATTTGATTTTTGTTTTCCATTTTTTTATTTTTAATTTTTGGGCTTAAAAACTAATTTTTCTTAAGATTTTTGATTTTTAAAATTGCTTTTTTCAGACATTCTTCCTAATTTGTTTTTCTCCAATTTTTTTACTTTATCTTTCAAAAAGTTAAATTTTTACCTTTTTTGTAGTTTTGATATATTTTTTTTTTTTGGCATTTTTACAATATTTCGTTGCCGTAAACACCTCGGATGTTGCATTTTTTGTCTTCTTTGATCATATAGACATAATATTCCTTTTTCGACCCAGTACATTTGAGCCGCTATATTTCTTTACTAGATTATGATAATGAAGTGTTTTAAAAATCTTAAAATAATTCAAAAATCGTGAAAAAATCTTATCCAGAGTTGCCAAATTATTATTTGCAAAAATCAGGGACCGTAACAATTATTCCTTTTTTCATAAAAGTCAGATGATAAAAGTTATTTTTTGATTTTTATTTTTTCGAGCAAAAATAAAAGTTATTTTTTGATTTTTATTTTTTCGATCAAAAATAAAAGTTATTTTTTGATTTTTATTTTTTCGAGCAAAAATAAAAGTTATTATATGATTTTTATTTCTTCGAGCAAAAGTTAAAATTATTTTTTGATTTTTATTTTTTCGAGCAAAAATAAAAGGTATTTTTTGATTTTTATTTTTTCGAGCAAAAATAAAAGTTATTTTTTGATTTTTATTTTTTCGAGCAAAAATAAAAGTTTTTTTTTTGGTTTTTATTTTTTCGAGCAAAAATTAAAGTTATTTTTTGATTTTTATTTTTTCGAGCAAAAATAAAAGTTATTTTTTGGTTTTTATTTTTTCGAGCAAAAATAACAGTTATTTTTTGATTTTTATTTTTTCGAGCAAAAATAAAAGTTATTTTTTGATTTTTATTTTTTCGAGCAAGTATAAAAGTCATTTTTTGGTTTTAATTTTTTTTTTTTTTAAAGTTATTAGCTTTGTTATTATGATTTTTCAGTGATGATAGATATACAGCAAATATTTTGCAATGTTATTTTTTGTGATTACTGTATTAATATATATTATTATACATTTTTTAAGTATCTAACTACAAGACAAACATCTATATTTGTACGAGCAGTGCGCCAATTTTTGGAAACTAAAATCGTCATTTTTGAAACAAGAATTCTTCAAAAAAATCGTCATATTAAAAATAAGTTTTACTGTTTATAAAACTCGAAAATATTACAAAAGGCAACCATAAAATTGTATTTATTATATGTATATATTTATATATTATATATATATAATATAACTGCGTTATTTGTTATTTATTCGTTATAAAAATAAAAATTTATAACTTATGGAATTTCAACTCAAGAAATTGAAATAAATATCAAAAATAACTTTTATTTTTGCTCGAAAACATAAAAATCAAAAAATAACTTTTATTTTTGCCCGAAAAAATAAAAATCAAAAAATAACTTTTACTTTTGCCCGAAAAAATAAAAACCAATAAATAACTTTTATTTTTGCTCGAAAAAATAAAAATCAAAATATTACTTTTATTTTTGCCCGAAAAAATAAAAATCAAAAAATTACTTTTATTTTTGCTCGAAAAAATAAAAATCAAAAAATAACTTTTATTTTTGCTCGAAAAAATAAAAATCAAAATATAACTTTTATTTTTGCCCGAAAAAATAAAAATCAAAAAATAACTTTTATTTTTGCTCGAAAAAATAAAAATCAAAAAATAACTTTTATTTTTGCTCGAAAAAATAAAAATCAAAAAATATTTTTTATTTTTGCTCAAAAAAATAAAACTTTTATTTTTGCTAAAAAAAATAAAAATCAAAATTTTAAAAGCAATGCATTTTATTAAAGACTAGTTCATAAGGATCAAAATGGTATACTTGAAACAGTTTTCCGACATTTACTTCTAATTGCTTTTTTTTGTTTAAAAATTTGAAAATAACTGTTATTTTCGGTCCCTGGCAAAAATGGTTCTTCTGTTGAGGAAAAAATATTTAAATGAATTTCTTTGCTAGAAATTAGTTTATGGTTTGTATATAATTTTTGAAATCTGACAGATTGGACAGTGAATTTTTCAAGTACACCGAGTCAAAAATATTCTAAAATTTATTTGCTTTTCACTCAAAACATAAATAATGAATGTTTTTTTATAATACTAAGGAAATTCGCCCTAATGTAACCGTACACCGTATTAAAACTGTAATTTATCGTTTAAAGCTGCTTCAAGGGTTACCATATATAATGCTAACGGTTTTAATTTCGGTAAAAAATGCAATTTTTTTGTGAAACATATTGAAAAATTGTTCAAAGTAGACAGGAACAGTTAAAATGATACATACACCATTAAAAGAAGACTAAAACTTGGAAAAAGTTAAAAAAAATTAGAAAAAAATTAGAAAATAAAGGGTGTCCCAAGAAGAGCGCAATTTTTAAATTTTAAATAAAACACAGATATTTAAAAAAAAATCGTGAAACTTTATTATATCGTAAAGTAGACAGAATGAGGTTATGTATGGAACAATATATCGTGCAGATGGCCGCAGCGGCTTTGCTTGCATGCACGCGATCTTTTAATGAAATTTTCAATGACCGTTTTACATGAATGCTGCGGTATTTCATTAATGCAGCGTCCAATTTCCTCTTTTAAGGCTTGAGTCGTCGTCGGCTTATTCTCGTAAACCATCGACTTCAAAAAACCCCCAAAGCAAAAAATCTAATGGTGTTAAATCGGACGATCTAGGCGGCCAATTCTGATCTCCAAAACGCGAAATAACACGACCGGGAAATGACTGATGCAGCAATTGAATTGTTTCTCTGGCTGTATGACATGTGGCGCCGTCTTGTTGGAACCACATGCCCTCCACATTCATTTCTTCAATTCTAGGCAAGAAAAAACTGGTTATCATTTCACTATACCGAACACCATTGACTGTTTGTGCTTGACCTGCCTCATTTTCATAAACAAAAGGTCCAATGATTCCTCCAGCCCAAAAACCACACCACACAGTGACACGTTGAGGATGCATTTGCTTCTCGTGAATCACTCGAGGATTTTCCTCACCCCAAATGAGACAATTCTGCCTATTGACGAAGCCATCAAGATGAAAATGGGCCTCGTCACTGAAGATGATTTTATCGGCAAAATCAGCATTTTCATGTTGTCATGTTGGTAAAACAATTTCACAATGAGAATGCGTTGTTCATTCATTTTTACTAACCTCGTACCTTCTACTAGCAAACAATAACAATTGTTCAAATGTCAAACAATGACACTTCGAATGTTGCCAGATTTTAAAATTGCGTTCTTCTTGGGACACCCTTATATCAAAGGTCATCTTTAGGGAATATTATGAACATTTAATTTTTCACATTTTTGTTTTCTTTATTATGTTTTTTATGGAATCAATTATTTTTTCTTTAATTGTGAATACAATTCTTACCGTTTACATTGGAATATTCTTTCTGAATTGTTTTTTATTCACTTTTTATGTTTACAATAAACTACACTTTATATATTGCGATTTTTGAAACGACACAATAAAACCAAGAAAAACGTGTTCATTCAAGTCTAAACATATTAAAATAGTGATGGCCGAAATTAAACTCGATGACAGTTGACAGTTTTGACATAGTCATGAAACAACACGAAAATAACAAAAGGTTCACTTTAGGGAACAGGCCACGATTGAGAACATTATTTTAGCAATTTCAATAATATATTTCAATATAAAAATATTTTGTTTAGTTTGGTATTTGAAGCATGTGGAAAATTAGTTAAACTTTTAAGTTCTTTTCTTAATATATCAGGAGATTTTTAATGGATTTTTAATACAAAAATTTGTTCATTCGAATGTCTAGTTTCTGCACAATGATAAAAGTTTAAAACTTTTTAACATGCATACAATTTATAAGAATAAAACTTAAATAGTAAAATTTTCAACTTTCTTTCAACACTGTCATCATTATTACGATGTTCTTTAAAATGAAGATTTTTCGATTTTCGTTCATTACACCCCCAGGATTATTGCAAAAGATTCCAAATGGAAGAAATTCCCAAAATTCAAAAAATTTTAATAATCTAATTTGTTACTTCATTTGCTTTTTGAATAAACTCAAAATTATTCATACATGGAATTCTGGCTTTTTCGGAAATCATTAACCCACTTTAGCGTAGAATAAAAATGACGTACACATTTGATAAAAATGCTAAAATGAATTTGAGAAAAATCGGCAAGCTTAACCCTCAAATGCCTGAGGCTGCCTTTTGTCACGCTTAATTAAATTGAGCACAAATGCGTCGAATGAAAGTTTTTTATTTAGAAATTGACATATTTCGATATAGAACTAATTTAGCTAAATGTTTTGGGAAAAAAAATTTCGCGTCCCGTGCACGGTTGAAGCGCGATAAAGTCCAAATTTTGTAAAAATTTAAAAAATAATTATTTTTTAAATAGCTAAGATTTCAAAAATCTAAAAAACAAATTAAATTTGACTAAAAACTCTTGATAATGAATCGTAGGTAAGATTAAAGCATTATATTTAATAATGAGTCCTTACTTTCGTCCAAGGACATACAGGATTTTACCAGGATATCTCGAAAGGACATCCTCTTAACTTTTAAACTAATGGCTGGATTTTTTTTGAAATTTGGAGTAAGGAAGGCAATAAGTAGTAGTAGCAATATGTTAAATTTTAGTTTACATATATTGAAGTTAAGGCGAAAACCTCCATATCTTCTTCAAAAGAAACACAAAAAAGTTTATTTTTGGATTGTTGTTATATCATTGTAAGAACAATAATTTTTGGTAAAAACTTTTGTTTTACTTGCGTTAGTTTTCGAGATGGATTTAAAATTTTGTTTGCTCATGTCGCCTTAAGTAGGCGGCGAAAATCGTTTTTGTAAAAGCAATTATTATTTATTTTTCGAGACGAACACATGGTATGAATTTCATTGCAAAACAAAATTCAGGCATTAGAGGGTTAACATTTGGAGAATTTATTTTTTTTATTTATTTTTTTTGGGTTCTCATATATTACGTGATACATTATTTTGAACTAACTTATACACGCTAAACACAATTTTTGTTAATTTTTTTAAATCTCACTAATGGTTTTTGAGATATAGCCACTACAGTTTTGCTAAAAACGGAGTTTTATCAATTGCTCTAGATTAACCCTTTTTTACAGTTTCCCATTAGATTTATACCGATCGGATCAGTAGCTAGGAAGTTTTATATATTTTACCATTATTTTTTTTAAATAACCCACTGAGTCGTATACCTAATATTATATTTCATATATATCACTTATACGCATGGGTGGTTATATATATTAATTCAAATGTTTACAGTTGTATGCATATTTTTAACACTACATCTATACTAACTACAAGCAAAAACTAGTAGTTTTTACAAGTATTTACTTGTCAAATGTAGTGTAAATTGTAGTTTTTAAACGTAGTTATTTGTCAAATTCCATAAAAATTCTTAATCGAAAACCACGAGTTTTCCAAAACTACTTATTTTTGGTTGTAGTATAAATGAGGTACAAGCTTAATTATATTTAATAAGTTAAGTTGTTTGATTGTTAAATATTTCTTCCTTATACAGTTTTAATATTTTTATATTTTTGCCGGGATTATGGTGGGTTTTGAAAGCAAGCAAATCATTTTAAAAACATTTCTATGAATTTGCAATTTTTTGATTAATTTGTGTGTACTTAATTTCTTGTCTAAGTTAAACACTATTCGTAGTTTTTCTTTCTCTTTGTTTTAAATGAAATTTTATTACATATTAATATTAAAATGGATCATAAAAAAGATAAAAATTTATGCAAAATAATATAACCAACGCACTAAGGGCCAGTATTGGAGTGGTTCAAAAAAAAAGATGAAAATAGGACTTTACGATGTCGTTGCGATAACTTTAGCGATCGCAGAAAAGTTAACTTTTAAGATTTTGCAATTTGTCTCTAGAATAAATTTTCACAAATTTAGTGTTAGCTATATTTTGAATTCTTTCTTAGCCTATGCAACGTACCTTAACAAAACTTCCCAATCTAGTTTAAATTATAAACAAATCTGCAATCGACATTAAAAAAAAAACAATTGTGGATTTTAGATTATTCGCGTTTTTCAAAGATTTAAAAAATCGATTTTTTTTTGTTTATCTATGTTGTTTATTATACTTTTTCAAAATGGCAAATTTGATGAGATTGGCGATTGTCACAGATCTTGGTGGTAGTAGTATAATATAATAGCTGCAATTAAAGAAAACAAATTAATTGAACATTTAAATTCATATTTGTGTGTTTAGCGACTTCTTTCCAGGACATTTTATGAAAATTGAGTATATTGCTAAAAATTTAACAAAATTATAATGTCTTCATCAAAGTTTGTGTAATTTTCGTTAAAATATCACCTTAATTTGATTAGACTATAATAAAAATTGATAAAAATATTTACTTTATGTAATTTGACCAAAAAATTTTCACTAGGAAATTTACAGAATAATTTCTTTCAGATTTGGATATGTGTTAAAGGGTACTAACTAACGAACAAGCGACATTCTTTATCGTACAAATATGACTTTTAAGTGTTAAAAAGTGGTGTCAAAAATGACCCCACGAAGAACAACAAAACATATATCCCTTCACCTTTTTGGAAATCGTTAGATAGTTGCTTAAAATGCCTTTATTTTGATTTTTGTATACTTTGAACTACTACTTTGGAATAAATGTGATAAAAAATTAGGAAAATAAACTGGAACCATATTTGAGCCCTCTTTTTAACCCTTGAAAGAAAGATTGGTGCGATAAAGAATTTCATTTGTTCTTTAGCTTAATATCTTTTATCACATATCCAAATTTAATCATAAGAAATTTAATAGACTAACACTCTTGTAGTCATAATATATATATTATATTGTAGAGTGTCAAAAGACGACGAAATAAATGCCAAAGGCAGAAGTTTCATGGAGTTCAGTGATGACTATGGCTTAATTGTGTTAAATGGAAGAACAAAGGGAGATGAAGAAGGAAATTATACATTTATCAGTACAGTAGGAAATTCCGTAAATGACATATGTGCTACTACATACGATGCATTAGAGTTGGTGGAGAAATTTGTAGTGGAGCCGAAGATTTGGTCTGATCACATGCCTCTAAAATTGAATATAAGTTTTAATGATGAAACTACAGAAAAAACTCAATTAAAATTGCTTCCAAAACTAAAATGGAAAGATCCAGACAAAGAATAATAATGAAAATATGAAAAAATCACAAGGAAATTTAAAAAACTTAAAAGATTTAGTAAATGTTATACAATTATCAACAAAACAGCATCTACAATTAAATGGCAATAGTAAAAATTTTAAAAGCAGATGGTTCAATAAAGAATGTGCGTAAGCTAGAAAATTATCATTTGAAATGATAAACAAATTCAGAAATACAAATAACTCCTTAGACAAAGATAACTATACACAAGCTAAAAAACACTATAGACAAATATGTGAAATTAGTAAAAGAGAACACAATTTAGAGATGGAACGAAAAATAAACGGATCGTATAACGCAAGGGATTGGTGGAAGATTGCTAAAGAGATAAGAGGACATAATTCTCAAGTTGGTGTACAAATAACAGCAAACGTTTTTAAAACTTATTTCGATGGACTACTAAATCCACCACAAGTATCACATAATATACATTATGCACCCATGTTTAATACTGTTGAAGAATTGGATAAGGAAATAAATATTGAAGAAATTCGCAAAGAACTTGATAAAGCAAAAGCCAATAAAGCCCCCGGCTTTGACAGAGTTCCATACGAATTTTTGAAAAATGCTTCACAGGAATTTATCGTTGAACTTGGAAAAATATATAATGTTATATTTGAAGCAGGGAGAGTCGATGAATCGTTTGGGGAAACTATAATATTTCCTATTTTTTAAAAAGGTAATGCTAATCTCCCCAACAATTATCGTGGTATTTCGTTTATGAACTGCGTTGCAAAGGTTCTAATGGGTGTCCTAAATACAAGAATACGAAATTGGGTGGAAAAAAATAATATATTAAATGAGTTTCAATCTGGTTTTAGGCCAAAATATTCCACTGTTGATAATGTATATAATTTAACTTCAATTGTTCATCTAAAATTGCATGAAAAGCGGAAAGTATACGCATTTTTTGTGGATTTCAAGGCGGCTTTTGACAAAATACCAAGAGCTCTATTAATATACAAATTACACAGTATTGGGTTATCCACAAAAATTGTGAATTTAATTGAAATATTTATGAAAACACAAAATCTGCAGTTTGGACTGGAAAGGAAGTTTCGGAACATTTTAATACGTATTCTGGTGTAAGACAAGGCTGCCTTTTGTCACCTTTGTTGTTCACTTTGTATCTCAATGATCTGCATGATATGTTGGAAGGAGGCCTGGTGGTTGGCGAATTGAATGTAAGGTTACTCCTATACGCGGATGATATCGTGCTGTTGGCAGATAATATGAATGTTATGAAAAAAATGATAGAAAACTTAGAAAAATATTGCGATATGTGGAATATGAAAGTAAATTTAGCTAAATCAGAGATGATGGTATTCAGGCAAGGTGGTCGGCTCTCAAGACAAGAAAGTTTTGTTTACAAAGGGCAACAAGTCAAAATAGTAAATGAATATTGCTACCTGGGAGTAGTCCTAACCCCGCAACTTTCATTCGCAAAACATGTTAGTAAACGTAACATTCTAGCTAAAAGCAGTATTAACGCAACCTGGCAAAACTTTTTAAATAAATCCACAATCTCACTAGAATCAAAATGGCGTCTATTCCAATCTGTATGCAGATCTGTACAGTCGTATGGGGCCCAAGTTTGGGGATATAGTCAGTTTGAGGAAGTAGATAAACTACAAAGGTATTTCATCAAGAGAATATTAAGGCTGCCCGATTTTATACCAAATTATGCATTATCGTTGGAAACAAATTCGGAAGACAATCATTTTTATACCCTCAATTTACACCTTAACTACATTTTTAATACGATCTTTAAATACAGTGATGACAGACTACCACATAAACTTACGCTCATGATACTTAACAAACAAATATTTTGGGCTAAGGAACTTCACGATTTAGGATCAGATTATAATATATCATTTGATTACGTAAACATGCCAAGACAAGAATGGATTAGAAGAGGATCGGCCTTGCTGCAAATTCTAAAATATAGAAGTTATTGTGAAATGAAAGGAAAAGCATTATCCAGTGAAACGCGTTTTTATAGACTGCTAAATCATGATATTGGTGGAGAATATATAAACCATAAATGGAACCAAAACAAAATATCTGTAATTTTCAAAACAAGGTGCGATATACTGCCTTTAAATGCAAATAATTATAGAAATGCAGATAACAAAACCTGTACCCTGTGTAATATGAGGGAAGATGAAACCCTGCAACATTTTATTTCAATATGCCCAATTTTTAAGGAATTTAGAATCAGACATTTTGGAAAAGCAATCATTGAAGAGAATGAGTTGATAAATATTTTAAATGGGAATTTTTGTGATGGTTGGAATAAACTTTCTTACTATGTTACTAGTGCTTTAAAATATCGAAGTAATATACTAAATGAATTTATATAATTTTAAATTATTATATATGACAGACGACATAATTGTCATTGTCATTAATTAATGTTAATTTTTATTTTGTATTCAAACTTAAATGTATCCTATACTTAGTAAGGATATGTAAAATTTTTAAAAAAATGCAAAATAAAATACTATCTAAATAAAATACTATCTAAATACTAAAAATATATTATGGTTTTGGGAACTGATATAAATATTGGAGAAACGTTGGACTAAGTGTATTGAGCTAAAAGGGGATTATATTGAAAAACACATTTTTTTTTTGCAAAAAAAAAACTGTGTTTCATTCAAAAAGTCACGGACTTATTGGTCCGCCCTCGTAGTCTAGTCAAATTTAGAAGATATTATTTTGAAAAACATGCAAATTTTGATGAAAACATTCTAATCTTATTAAATTTTGAGAAAATAATCAATTTTCATAAAATGTCCTGGAAAGCAGTCGCTCCACAAACACGAATTATCATTTTCAATTTATTTTTTTTCTTTAATTATAAGAGTAGTATTCGTCACCTTCAAATTGGGCATTTAAAGAAATCTTTAAATTTAATTTAAAAAACACATTTTTGCATTTTTTTGAAATATGTGAAACATCCTATGAAGTCAGAATTCCATATCTGAAAAGTTTTGTGTATATTGAAACAATTCATGATATATAAAATTTCATTTTTTAAAATTTCTATATTGGGAATTTTTTATAAAAATGCAAAATAAAATGAGCCGGGCTGTAATGGCAAATCTATTTTTAAGCAACAAGCCAATGATTATACCACTCAGAAAACTTCTGCTTTAAAAATATGTAGTTGTTTTTGTTGTAATACAATTTTAATGCAAATGTCAGTCATTTGTAGAACAAATTAAGTTTTTTACTAACCTTGAAGTTCATTTAAAAACCAAACCACATTGTTGACTGTTTTATGATTTTACATTAGTTTTTTACATTCGTTTTTTGTTATTTAAAAAAATAAATGTTTGTTTACTTTTTACTGCATATGTGGTTCATTTGTACTACAATTATGGTTAATTTTTTGAATATTAAAAATAAAATGACAATGTTAGTTTATTTACTGTTGAATTTACTGAAATGTAAGTCGTCCTTTCTTTAAATAAAATATCATTTGGTTTTAACTGCATTTGCAGTGGTCTTTACCTACATAGTATTCTAATGTTCTAGTTAAGTATACTCAAATTAAAGGTAATTTTGTACAGATTTATGTTGAAAAATAAAACATGATTTTGATAGTAAAAAATGGAATAAAGGATATTAATATACAACCCGCAAAATTTTAAAAACTGCAAATTATTTTTGTAAATATACGAAGGTTGGAAGCTCGTTTAAAAATTAAAAATGACATAAAAATAATCTCGATGTATATAAAATCAAAAAACTAATAAAACTGTAAAAAATATTACTTGAGCCAGAGTAAAAACTAAAAGTTTTTTATATAAATAGAATATTTTTGGTCTTCAAAGTTGATGCTTGTTAGGAAAAAGCCCCCTAAACACATGCTTGATTACTCAGAAGACAAGAATGGAGCAAAATTGATGATTAATATTTTTTTTCGTTAAAGTTCTGCCTATTATGGAGGCTCTAACTTTATTGTTGTAAATATACGGAGGTTGGAAGCTCGTTAAAAATTAAAAATTACATAAAAATAGTCTCGATGTATATACCCTATGGGGAATGAGGAGTCAATTGACCTAAAAGTGACTGGTTAAAGAAGACTGGGTTAAGCAGTGCCAATTGTCCTAAGATTACCAATAATGTGACTGGTTAAGTGACGACATACCACTTAACCAGAATGCTTATTAAAAAAAAAGCCAGTTGGCCAGAATTTTATCCATTGCAAGCTGTTTAGTTTTCATTTATTTTATACGACATGGTCCTTTTGCGACAGTCTTGTGGTATGCCCATCTTTGGTTAGTTCTGCAGCATGCCACTATGTGGCTTAAAGCAGGACAAATGACCCCCTCCTATGACAAGCCAATGTTAAAGTTGCCAGTTGCTTACACAGGGTAGAGGGCAGAGGACCGGTCTCTAGCACGAGAGGACCGATCCTGTGGCACACGAAGAACCGGTCCCATTCCCCATAGGATAATAACAAAAAACTAACAAAGCTGAGAAAAAAAAAATGTTGCTAGATTTCGATTCAGCGTATATAGGTCGATTTAAAAAGATGTGTTTTAAAGCCAGTTTTTCTTTTGGCAGTTGAGTAGTTCTATCATAAGCTTTATTCCACCAATTATTATACATACTTTTTGAGCATATTTAAGTACCCAGCCATAGTAAGGTGGTAGCAGTGCTATGGTAATTGACAGTCAATTTAAACGAAAAACAAAAAAAAAAACAAAAAAATAGTATGCAGGATTGAATATCATTGAAATCAAATAAATTTAACAAAATTCAAAAGGTGAAGTAGAATTAATTGAATTACAACGTGTTTAACATGAACATTTTCAAATCAAATTGTATGAATAGAAATATCTAAAAATCAAAATACAGAAAAAGACCGTAAAAGATGAATTTGATTTACATGCTGTCTCTCTATTGTAAATTGATTAAAATTTGTCTTACTTCGTTTTTTTGTTTTTTTTTTTAAAGATAGCAAAGAATTTCTATTAAAAACAAAATGTTACATTTATTACAATTTTCAATGTATTTATGTATAAATGATTTTAAATAAATTTAAATTTTTGAAATGTTTCTCTAGGTTTTAATTTAGCAAATGGAACGTAGAAACATTGATTACAGGATAATTATTATAAATAAATTTTTTTTAAATTTAAAAACATGACAAGATATTTGACAAAAGCAATAGAAACTTTATGATAAGAACTTGATCATAGGAATGCGTTGTTAATATAAAACACATAATTAGAATCAAAGGTGCTTGTTAAAGGATTTTTAAAAACGATATCAAAATCTTGATACCTTATAGAATGGCTTCCAAACCGTGTATGAAACTAATTAATTGAGAGGACTAATTAATTGATAATTTCATTAGTATTGCATTGCTATCAATTGTAATATATTTTATTTACATTATTATTTTATGAAAAAATAATAATGACGCTGCGCTATAGTGAAAATGAAATTAAAAAACGCCCATAGGTTTGGTTAGGTCGAAAAGTGGATTCGGAGAAGGGAAAATGCTTCCCTAGTCCGACTTAAGTCCCTGAGGACTTACACTTATGCCCGAATGTCGGCTTGTTGTGCGCTCTAAACAATCGGTCCTATGTCACCTTTCTACCACAGGAACTCCGTCGCACTGACGAAACTCCTCAACTTCTTCCATCCTATGCCCCTAAGATCCCCCAATGTGATATTGGCGCACTGGATAGTATTTCGACCCGGATCCCGGCAAATGCCGGCCATTTACAGAGATAGTGTTCCAAAGTCTCCTCGTCCTCCCCACAGGCCCTGCACCCTCCCAATCCGCCCCTACCAATACGGTGGAGATGGGCCCTAAGTGTCGAGTCTCCCGTGAGGATTTCTATCAAAAGACTCAGTTTCTTCCTACTGATATTCAGAATTTCCCTTGTCCGTGTACGGGTTGCCCCAGATAATACTCGTAGTCCTGCCAACACCCGCATTTTCCCAAATGGTCCTATGTATGGTGTCAGCCCAGCCCACCAGCTCCGCCTTGAGAGCTCGAAAATGTTTAGCGTTCCCCAAAGTGACTAATTCCATGGAAGATCCTCCCCTAGCCAAATCATTAGCCACTTCGTTCCCCGCTATACCACAGTGTCCCGGCACCCATATAATCTCAATGCGTCCCCGTGCAGAGAAATCGTTAATTTCCCCTTTACACCTGAGTATCGTCATTGATCAAACAGAGTAGATAAAGCCCGGATAGCCGCTTGGCTATCCGTGAAAATCACACTATCACCGGTCAAGCCCATGATATTCACCTGCTTAATGCACTCCGTAATCGCGGTGACCTCCGCCTGTAGTACGGTATTATGGTCAGGAAGCATTTGCGTGCAATAAAGTCAGCGTCACAGAAGCCCAGACCCGTTTTCCCATCCAGATTCGATTCATCCGTGAAAAGTGGATCCCCGGATGGTTCCCCAAGAAGGTCCCATTTAACCATGGTTCCCTGTCGGGGATTAACGTGTCACAGAGCGTCGGGACAGACCTCTCTGAAATCCTGTCGCAGTCCCATTCTGGGACGGAATGCCCTGGAAACTGGCCCAAAATAGAACGGTGCCTGGTAATATGGCCATTACTGTCCCATGCCCCGGTAGCAAAAAAAAAAAACAAAAACGCCATAGTGTCTGTTGCAGTTCTAATCTTTACATATTTGACCTCCAAACTAACTAAAGAATTCACAGAATTAAAGAAAAAAATAAAAATTGTTTTCAAGTTTTAAATTTTAAAGTTTAATGTTAGATGGAGAGATAAGTTAGCTTTTTAGGTTCACTGATAGCAAAAAATTAGTAAAAATGTTTGGTAAAACTACAAAAACATTAGTCAAAAATGGCGTTGCACAAAAAACTGCTAAAATTAGCAGTTTTTTCTGCTAAATATTAATAAGATAAGAATAGCAAAACTAATTTTGTTAAATCTAAAAATAATTAGTTATATTTGTGATCTACTAAATTCAGTAAAAATCTTAATCTACTAAATTCAGTAAAAAATCGGCTTAATATTAGTAGAAAAAAGGAGTCATAAAAAATATGAAATTTATAAATATTTTTTTTTAGATTTTTTTTATTTGAACTTCTGAAATCAGCAAACTATATTTTTTTTGGCAAAAAATTCTGTCCGTTTTAGCAAAATATACTGTTATTTGCATTCTATTAAATTTGAGGTAAATATATTAAAAATATTGTTGATATTACAGGTTTTGTTTGATTTTTTTAGTCTACACTCAGTGAAATTCTGCTTTAAAAATTTGTAGATGTTTGGGTGGTAATGCAGTTTCATTATTTTTAATGTAAATATCAGTCATTTTTAGAACAAATTTAATTTTTTACTAGCCTTGTAGTTCATTTAAAAAAGCAAACCACAACAAATGACTCTTTTATGATTTCACATTCATTTCGATGTATTTTTTTTTGTTATTTAAAAAAATAAATGTTTGTTTATTTTTCACCAACATAAGTGGTTTATTTTTACTATTGTTAGTAATTTTTTGAACAGTAAAATCAAATGACAAATATTAGTTGAATTTAATGAAATGTTAGTCGTCCTTTCTTCAAGAGAAATTTCGGTTGTTTTTCACTACAATTTCTGTCATTTTCACTAACAAAATGTTCTTAGTGTACAAATATTTAGTAAAAGTTTTTGCTAATTTTAGTAGAGTAAATTTGCTATTTCTAATTAACTAAAATTAACTCGCTTATAACCTTAGACAGTCAACAGTTACCTTAGACAGAACTTGGGCATCTTTTGGCCACGCTGGGTGACTAACGAAGCACTTTGGTTTTTGGCAAAGTGCAACACTATTGACGTCGAAATAAAGCGGCGGAAGTGGTTTTGGATAGGCCATATTTTACGCAGACCAGAATTGGACTGGAGTCCCCAGGGCCATCGACGACCTGGACGTCCATGTATCACTTGGGTAAGAATGAAGAAAAGCGAAGTTAACAACCGCAATAAGACGTGGGGACAAATCAAGTCCTTAGCCAATAAAAGTGCCAATTGGAGATCATTTACAGACGCCCTATGTTTATTATGAATTATTATATAAAATTAATAAATTTGTTTTAAAGTTATTACTTCGCAGTGTAGCGACGGTAATGACGTGTCATTACTTTTCTTACTGCCAGTAATGACATCAGCTTACTCGCTGCACTACTTTAACGTAAGTAATAAGAACTTACTAATAACTAGTTAGTTTTTCCATTATTTTAATGCAAAAAATAAGGCTTTACCAATAAGTACATAGTTTTATGAATATTTTAAATATTAATGATCTAAACATTTTTTGGAAATCTGGTTTTAGACACATTATTTTTATAACTCTAGTAACGACATATATGTATAAGTACATATTTTTGATTTTTCGTAAGCTGAAAATTAATGACATTTTGTGCAAGCAAGTCATTTATGTTTTCATCTATCAAGTATAAAATGTCAAGATAGCACAGATCGTAGTGCGATTGACTGACAACTTGGATGCCCGGGTTCGAGTTCAGTGTGGGAACATTTAATTAAAAAAATGTTCAATATAAAGAATATTTTTTTTTAAATTTATTTATTTTATTTAAATTTATTTTTGACTCATAATTTTTGTCCATACTGGTAAGCATGTAGGTAACCATATATTTTTTCTATTTTTTGTAAGGTATGGTATGTCATTATTTTGCGCGACATCCAAATATAAAGTAATGAGATTTGTAAAGACAATTGTATGTACTTGCGATCACCAAAAATGTACTTATATAACCACTTTTATGGTAATGCTTTTCTACACGGGGTCCTTTATCTTTAAAGGCCCAAAAATTGTGGCGGTTTTAAGTTTCAAGCATATTAAAAACATAAAAACATTATAATTACAGCTTTTGCTTGGATTTAACTAAAGCTACATCAGTTGATAGATCTCATTGTATTTATAACATTTAAAAATATATATTACGCCACCAAAAAGTATAAAATACACTCAAACATTTTGTTTTTGTCATAAACAAGGTGGCGCAAAAGTAATCCTCCTATCAGAAAATGCTATAAATTTTGCGATTGGCCCCTAATGTCAGTTCTGTTTTGACATTTGTGTAGTAAACACATGCGAAATACACGTTAATAAACAATGTTAAGCTACACTTCTCCAGAACGCGGAATATTGGTGACTATTTATTTGACCAATAATCGGTCGGTGTCTTTGGCACTTTGGCAATCATGAGTGATGAGGCCCATTTCCATCTTAGCGGGTACGTAAATAAGCAAAATTTACGCTTCTGGGGCACTGAAAATCCGCGTGTAACCCACGAAGAGCCATTACACCCGCTCAAAGTCACTGTATGGTGTGCTGTTTTCGCTGGAGGAGTCATCGGACCTTTTTTCTTCGAAGACGTCGCGGGCCAAACGGTTACTGTGAATGGTGAGCACTACAGAGCAATGATCAACGAGTTATTTTTGCCGCAACTTGATGAATTGGGATTGGAAAACATGTGGTTCCAACATGACGGTGCAACGGCACACACTGCACGTGCCACAACCGATATGCTGAAGGATGCATTTCCCGGGCGCCTAATCTCCCGTTTTGGCGATTTGCACTGGCCAGCAAGATCGCCTGATTTGACCGCTCCAGACTTCTTTTTGTGGGGCTTTTGGCAGTCGCGGGTTTATGTCAACAAGCCTCAGACTCTTGCAGCTCTTAAAGACAATATCCATCAAGAATGTGAGGACCTATCGCCGGAAGTTTTGGCCAAAGTGATGGAAAATGCCATAAAAAGGGCTCAAATGACAATCAACTGTGGCGGCAGCCATTTACATGACATCATATTCTCGACTTGATGTAAAAAAAAATTAAAATACCAAATAAAAATAATCCACAAGAAGAATCAAAGTTTTTCATTTTTTTTTTTAAATTACAGCCAAAAAACATCCGAAGGTTATTTTTGCGCCACCTTGTATTAGAACTTAAAAATAAAACCGCGATTATTTTAGAAAATATGATTTTTTTCCCGGTTTTATGATATTTAGTGGGGTTTATGGTTACTTATTTGCAGCAAATCATATTGAACCCTTTTAATTTCGCAAAACTGATAATTTTCTTCAAAGATGCTTTTTGTGGTTATACAAATTTTGTTTGCTCCATACAATTTAAAGCCCTTTGAATTTTTTTATGCCTTTTCGATTTTAATATTAAGCTCATTAAAATCTTTTAGTTGATGTACGTTGCGGCGAATTTCGCATGCAGGCGCTATGAATGAAACAAATTTTACTTCTTTGCACTTTATCAATTAGTCCGTCATCAGAATTCACTCTAGACACTTAACTATGTTCTCAAGCCATGCTTTTTTTATAAAAAGTGCGAAACCAAATAATTAAATTTCGCAACATTTTTAAAAGTGTCAGAACTCAGTTTACGCAATACGCTAACCAATTTCAAATATAATTCTGAAGGACAGACGCAAAAACATAAAGTTTAAAAATTGTACAGCAATTCCTTATAAGTTTGTAATGTTTGTATCCCGGTACTAGATCGCTGACATCTACTTGGTATGCTCTATATAATTACAAAATTTTCAAATACTGTCCTCAAAACTCTGTTTCATTAAACCCTGTGGAAAAAACTGAAAAATTTTCACTTGTAAGCCACCATACAAGTTTTCACCAAGCAGAGATATCGAAATTACCTTTTCAGTGAATATATTTCATAAGTATAGTGAATCAATTTTGTATTGGTTTGGATTTAAAAGTTAAAACTATAAGTAAAAAATTAATTGAATCAAAATAATTTTGCAAGTTTTAAGTGACTTTTTTAATTTTTCGACTTTTGAATGGCCATCAATTCTTTTGGTGAAAACGTGAAACTTTGCACCTCATAGCTTTTAAGTATATTATACTTAGCCCTGTTCATCGCTTCTGTCAATTCAGAAAACCTTGAGAAATAAGAGGCATCTAACATCACTTTCAACAGCTGTCGAGAATTTTTGAAGTAGCCAATAAACCCTTTTTAATGTTCCTCTTTAAATGCATATTTGTAAAGTTAAAATACAACTTTATTTTTGAACTTTGTCAATAAAATCATTTTTTTTTCGAAATTGTACCAAAAAAGAAAAAGTTATATGCAATTAATTTAAACAAACATATCAAAAAGTATGTTGAACCTAACTATGTTCATCGTTCCTCTCAATTCATAAAACCTTGATATATAAAAGGCGCCTAAAGTCAGTTTTACCAGGTGTCAAAACTCTTTGAAGTAGTCCATAAACAAATATAAAGAAACATATTATTACTTTTTCGCTGTTCTCAACAAAGTTTCCGCTAAACCTTTTCGAAGTTCCGACCGATCTTAACATATAGATCTTAAAGTACACGTCAGCTTTTAAATTGGACGATTTTCGTGTGCTTTGATAAAAAAGATTATAGCGGTTTTTGTAAAAAGTATTTTAAAACATTTTGTGCGGTAGTTTTGGTCCACAAATGCAACTCTATTGATAAAACGTGAAAACATTGCATTTTAAGAAATTGCACTTCATGCGGGATGTTTTTGTTTCAAAATGACCTAGGAAAGGGATTTTTATATAGTATTTAAAAAAAAAAGTTACAACCCTAATTCCCACAATTTTTTTTAAAACAGCCGAGTTGTAAACAGCTTTAAAATATGAATTGATGTGTGGCAATGCCGTTTAAGTAGATAAATGATATTTATTTCGGAAGCGGAAGCCATGTCGTATACTCTATTTTAATATCCATATAATTTATACGCATAGGTGGTTAAATAAATTCATTTAAATGTCTTAGGTTGCGTTTTCATTTACCATCGAAATCCAGTTTAAGTTTTATTTCGATCATATGGTACACTCAAACATAAAAGTTAGTAAAGTCAGCAAAAATTTTGCTAAGTCAGCAAAATTTTAGTCAGGAGGTTGCTTGCAAAAAAATTGCTAATGTCAGCAAAATCTTTTTCTGAAAATCAGCGAGCTGATTTTTAGCAACAATATTAAAAGATTCAGCAAACGTTTTGCTAACACTTAGTGGATTATAAATTTAAAACCCTTGCTAAAAACTAATAACATTTTTGCTGAATATTAGTAGACTGAAAAAAACTCAAAAAATTTGTAGAAACATTATACTTTAGTTAATATATTTGCTGAAAATCATAAAACATATTTTTGTGATTCATTTGAAATAATTTTCAATACGTTACAAATTATAAAAATGTTCATACCTCCCAATTTGACGACACGAATTAATGTAATATCTAAAACAATAGAAATAATCATATATAACATAAACAAAATTATCTTTCAACTACTTACATCAATGGTTGTCTAAATGATGCTATCTTTTGAATGAAAGCAAATGCCGCGGAGAACTATACCCTTTTTTGCAATAAGAAAAAATCTACATTAGATGTATGGCTTTGTCTTTCGCTTTAGTCTGGCTACCTGCTGTATATTTGTTTGCAATTTGACCACACTAGATTATTTATATCATTTAGTTTACAAATACACATTTAATCTTTGTTAAATTGAAATATTTTATTTTAATTAATAGACAATTAATTTCACAAGCCAGTGACGAAGCAAAATTTAAGTTATTTTAATCCACAATTTTTTTTTATTAATGAAAAACAGATACAAAAATCTTCCATGGTTGATTTTTTTATATGTCTTACAAGAGTTGTGCTTTTTAGTATAATTTTCCTCGTCACTACTACATCGTGACATGACGCGACATCTAATTCATTCTGCGTATATCTTTCAATCTGGTTGTCGTTCACACTATTGATGTGCTAATCAGTACAATTTTATTAGCTACATAAATTAGTAAAACATTAGGAAAACATTAGTAAAACATTAGTTCATAACAGTTAAGTGCTGAATAAGTATAACTAAATTTTTAGGAAAACATTTTGCTAAAAAATAGTGTACCTGATTTACAAGATGGTTTACTAACTTTTCTACTAACTTATTTTTTTGAGTGTAGTACATAAAATGATACACGAACTAGATTTCGAAATCTAGTTTAAACTGGATTTCGAGGAAATGTAAATGCAGCTTTAAGCATATTTTTAAGGCTATTGAAAATTAAATAATACTAAATTAAATAATACAACCAAAAACCAGTAGTTTTTAAAAACTTTTAGTTATTAACTTAAAATTTCCCTATGTACCATTGATGTCCGAAAAAAACTCAAAAAGAGTTCTGAGACCTCAAATCTCAAATCATAGCTAAATGATGGTGTTTTTCTTTGTAAGTGAAGCCTCTTTCTGAGCATACTTTTATGATTCCTAAATGACTTCTAAATATGAGCATTCGAAGAGGAAATATAACTATTTTTTAAGAGTAATTTTCTGAGTAATAAAAGAGTGTACAGAAACTGAAATTTATTTATACGAAGAATACTCTTTCTGATATGATTTATAGCCAATAAGAGCGTTTTTAGTAGTCTTTTCTGAGTGGTTTTCAAGCAACTTAAGATAGATATTTTTTTCCTTTTTTTAAGATGAAATTAAGGACCGTTTTTGCAATAATTTTAAGAATATTAACAAAATTTAGTTTATTCAAATACATATTACATACAAAATATGTATTAATAATAGTGATACAGATATAAATTACATGACCAATACCCAACCTAAAATTTTACAAAATTTTTTCGGCCTCTTTTGTATAGGATGGACACTGGCATATTGAGTCCTAATCAAAGACAAAATCTTAAACGTGTTGAAGAAAACATATTTCTTACTTTTCTCTTCTCTATTTTAGCACATTCTCAACGGCATTGTTCACACAAATCTTGAACAATGTATTTTCCAGTGATATTACATTTCCCAAAATTTTTAATTTTCATAAATTTCTTTTATTAATAAAAAACAATTGTTTGACTTTTAAAACTACACTGAAAATTTCAAAAAAGGTTTAATTTATAATAAACTCGCAATAAAGAGCATTTTTAGAGCATTCTTATATTATTATTTTTGTAAAAATATTTGACCTTTTATAAGTCATATTTTAGTGCCTTCTGAAATCACTCTTAATTATGAAACATTTTTGAACATGTCATTCAAAATTTCTCATTTCAAAAATATCCTATTCATATTGGACTCGTTTTTGAATCACACAAATTGGTTGGCTGGTTGACAAGTAAGTATATATAGTTTTTGAAAACTGGTCCTCTTTGGCTGTAGTAAAGGGTGTCCCAAGAAGAGCGCAATTTTTAAATTTTAAATGAAACACAGATATTTAAAAAAAAATCGTGAAACTTTATTATATCGTAAAGTAGGGAGAATGAGGTTATGTATGGAACAATATATCGTGCAGATGGCCGCCGCGGCTTTGCTGGCATGCACGCGATCTTTTAATGAAATTTTCAATGACCGTTTTGCACGAATGCTGCGGTATTTCATTAATGTAGCGTCCAATTTCCTCTTTTAAGGCTTGAGTCGTCGTCGGCTTATTCGCGTAAACCATCGACTTCAAAAAACCCAAAAGAAAAAAATCTAATGGTGTTAAATCGCACGATCTAGGCGGGCCAATTCTGATCTCCAAAACGCGAAATAACACGACAGGGAAATGACTGATGCAGCAATTGAATTGTTTTCTCTGGCTGTATGACATGTGGCGCCGTCTTGTTGGAACCACATGCCCTCATTTCTCAATTCTAGGCAAGAAAAAACTGGTTATCATTTCACGATACCGAACACCATTGACTGTTTGCGCTTGACCTGCCTCATTTTCATAAAAAAAAGGTCCAATGATTCCTAAAGCCCAAAACCACACCACACAGTGACACGTTGAGGATGCATTTGCTTCTCGTGAATCACTCGAGGATTTTCCTCACCCCAAATGCGACAATTCTGCCTATTGACGAAGCCATCAAGATGAAAATGGGCCTCGTCACTGAAGATGATTTTATCGACAAAATCAGCATTTTCATGTTGTCATGTTGGTAAAACAATTTCACAATGAGAATGCGTTGTTCATTCGTGTAGCGCTCCATTTTTACTAACCTCGTACCTTCTACTAGCAAACAATAACAATTGTTCAAATGTCAAACAATGACACTTCGAATGTTGCCACATTTAAAAATTGCTTTCTTCTTGGGACACCCTTTATAACGGCTCGTATAATTTAACTTGTTTGATCATTAAATATTTTTATCTTATAATTTTTTTATAAAATTGACGTTGTACAAAATATTTGAATAACTTGTTTGTTAACCCAAGAAAATTATTTAAATCACATGTTCATTTGTTAATGATAGGGTTATTGGTAAAATATAATTGGTCTGTTTTCGATAAAAAGTTCCGTTTTCAACTAACAAAGAAGATATGTACGGGGTAACACCGATTCCATCGAAGATCAAGTTTACATACATATAATTGCCTTTTAAGCTTGTTTGCAGGTTGCAGCTATTAAAATTTTTCGATGAAACTTGCCACACTGACTTTTGTCGACAAAATCCTTGTCATATTAATAAGAGTTAGCTCGTGTTTAGACCATATGCTCCTATAACGGTTTATGGAAGAAATTGGCCTTTTCAAGTCGGAAAGATATATTTTGATAAAATTTGTCAAAGTGACTGCCCAAGAACAAATCGGTTTATAGTTAAGCCTGTCGCTCCTATAAGGGCCCCTTAAAATTGGCTTTGTTTGCTCGTATCGCTTTAAAGATGCTTCCCGAAACCCCTGTTTTGGTATCTCTTTTAAAGACTTCAAGCCAGCATATCAAACTTCATTCTCTTCCCAATACATTAAGGCTGCACTCTAAAAAATGTTTATAAATATACTACTATAAAATGGGTAAAGTTTAGTGTATTTTTTTTTTTTTTTTTTTTTTATAAAACATATTTAAAATAAATCTAAAGAGAGATGTTTAAAGCTACCTTACATCTATAACAATAATTTTCAGTATATGAACACGCAAATTATTTGTAATAAATTGAATCGGAGAAGGAAAATAATTATGTTATAAAAACCTTCAATAAATTAATAAAGTATGATAGAAGCGGTTTTACCACTGAGAAAAAAAAGAAAAATCAACAATAATGTGATAAATGAGAATTTGTTTTGGACCTAATATAAATTAGAAATGTAATCATCGTTTGATTGATTACATGAAGTTTGAAATTTGTTTATTATAGTTTGAATACGCATATTGATGTATTCTACATTACAAAGGCGATGTAAACTTTGTGTAGAATAGTGCCAAGGTAATTTCATAACCATTTTGAGAAGTTTATTCTGGCTGATTTGAATTTTCTTAACATGTGTTGCTGCACATGTTCCCCAAACCGGACATGCATATAGAGCTATAGCCTGAAAAATTGTCTTGACAATGGTAATTTTATTATCTGTGCTAAGATTGGACTTTCTATTAATTACAGGGTACAACATTTTAATGGCAATATTAAATTTTCTGATTATATGACTGGTGTGTTCATTAAAAGTTAAACGACGGTCTAGAAAAACTCCTAAATATTTAACATTGTTAGACCAGGGAATATCTATACCGTTCAAAGATAAATTTGAGCTGGGTAGGTTACAAGAACTTCTTTTCCTTGTGAAAAAGACAGCTTGTGATTTTCCAGCATTTGTTTTAATTTTCCATTTAATAAAATATTGAAAAAGGCTGTTAAGAGCCTGTTGTATATTATCAAGAATAGGTTGTGGTGTTACATCAGAGCAGTAAATTGCAGTATCGTCAGCATAAAAAGCATAGTTACATACATGACTTTTAGGAACGTCTGCACAATATAGTGTAATAATATGCAAATTCGGTAAATATAAACACCAAATGCGTAAAACTGTTTTGTACACACGCTCGTACACAACAATACACACCCAAAGTATTTTCAGACACAATGTGTTTACAATTAAACACTTAATGCCTAATAGTAGTATTCTTTTGTTAAATTAAAATTGTACGCACAAGTTTTGAAAATTTTCTAAATTATAATGGTAATAAATAATAAATATTTTGATATTTAAAAATTCCAAAATAATAAAAAAGTAAGAAAATAAAAAAATAAAAATATAAAAATTATAAATTAAAAGGGCTTTTAACCCATTCGTTAACTATTTCCAAGATAACCACTTCTATGTCAAAGACAACACCTGGTTTGATCATTTAAAAACAAAGAAAAATGCAATTCATATCGTTCATTTTTAGTTAAATTTGAAAGCTGTGATAAATCAGTTAAAATTAGCTAACTTTACTTTATACTGATAAAATTGATATCGTCGCTACACCATGTCATGTGTTTAAAGAGACTTCTTGGAAAATATATGTTTGCAAAAAAATTATTTAAAATAAAAGTCGCGAAAAGCTAAAATAAAGTTGGGTTTAAAATTGTCTGTAGCTGATGCAGCGTTAATAGTAAAATACATTTATTGCTCTATGGAAAAATTAAACGGTTTAAGCATCGTCAACAACTTACATATAATGTGTGTATTTTTTTGGATTGCAAACATAGAGTAAATTTACCCAATTTATATTTAGTGGGAGAACAGTTGCCTACAATAAATTGGGTAAATTTCAACAGAAATAAATTATAGTGTATAACTTTAACTGTATTATATAAAATGTAATAGTTATTTCTACATTGGCTCAAGTATTTTTGCGCAATATAACAATATAACGATATATACGAGGGCGGATCAATAAGTCCGTGACTATGAAATGCAGCACTGCTTAAATCAAGTACCACCTCTTAATAGACTACTGTCAAATTTTGAGCAAATTCTGTCATTTACTTTGCGTCTAACAGCTGTTCAAAACATACAACCTCGTTGATTTTTTAAATTGAAAATAAGTGAGTTTCGTGTGCTCATTATTTTTTGCGAAAAAAAAACCGTTAATCAAGGAAAGCTTGATAAATACTATGGGGACTCTGCACCATCGATTTCAATGGTAAAAAAGTGCTTTACTGACTTTCGTTGTGGTCGCATAAGTACAATTGACGCTGAACGTTCTGGACGGACAATTGAGGTCAATACACTCGAAAATGTTGAAAAAATTCACCTTATGGTGTTGGCCGATCGAAGAGTAAAAGTGCGTGAGATTGTTGATGCCATAGGCATTCCATATGGCAGTGTGGTTTCGATTTTGAATGATCAGTTGGGTTTAAGAAAGCTGTCTGCAAGATGGGTGCCGCGTTTGCTCTCAGTTGACCATAAATGTAATCGTGTGACAACTTCAAAAGATTGTTTGGAGTTGTTTAACCGCAATGTGTTTTTGCTGCGTTTTGTAACTGTGGATCCATTACAACACTGCGGAGACCAATCAGCAGTCTAAACAGTTTGTTTCTCCGGGTGAACCGGGGTCGAACAAGGCCAAGGTACCAGTAATTTTGTCGGCCAATAAGGTGATGGCAACAGTTTTTTGGGATGCACGCGAGTTACGTTCCTACCTAACATTATAATTCCGCTCCACCATAATATTAGTAAGTTATGAACGAAATTCCAAAGTATCGACAAAAGAGCATGATACTTTTGTTTTTCGTTCATATGAAAATATTATGTGAACATACAAAGTGCTGACCTAAACGTCTGTGTTTTGTTGTTCTCATGATAATATTAGTTTTAAGAAAAAACACCTTTTGAGTAGAGTTAAGTAAGTCTTAAGATGAACGTTAAGAAATAAAGTCATTAGTTAATCATTAAATAATAAAAATTAAAGTTTTATGTCATAACTACGTAAGTCGCGGGATAATATATATTGATAGACCTCAAAATGGAAAAACAATAAACGGCGAGTATCATGCCAACTTATTGGACCGATTTAACTAAAAAACGACCCCATATGGCCAAGAAAAAAGTTCTTTTCTATCAAGATTATGCACGGATGCACACGTGAGCAGTCTCAATGGCAAAATTCCATGAATTGGGCTACGAATTGGTACCCTCAGCCGCCATATTCACCGGATTTAGCCCCCAGTGACTATTTCCTATTTCCAAACCTAAAGAATTGGCTCCGTGGAAAGAGATTTAGCTCCAACGATGAAATTATTGATCAAACAAATGCCTATTTTATGGACATCGAAAAATTCTATTTTTTTGGAAGGAATACAAAAATTGGAGAAACGTTGGACTAAGTGTATTGAGCTAAAAGAAGATTATGTTGAAATATAATTTTTTTTTGGAAAAAAAAAAATGTGTTTTATTCAAAAAGTCACGCCCTTATTGAGCCGCCCTCGTAACATGATATTCATATGAAATACTTTAGTGCTAAATGCGGGAATAAACCGTTTTTAAATTACGCTTTCATACAAAAAATTATCTACTAAAAGGTATTTGTTCAACATAAATATATTTGTAGATCATATTGAAAATTAATTTAGAAAAAATATTGTCCTAAATGTAATTTTTTGGTAAATAACAGAAGTTAAAAAAAAAAAAAAAATGGTTTTAAATGTCCTCAAAATAGAAGGGTATCAATTAAAATGCTTTTCTTTTTAGTAAATCAACACTTAAAAACGTCACTTGGTTTTATATGGCCAGTAGAGTCAAGTATGTACGTACTACTTTCGTGTATGAGTAAATTTTCTATTACAAGTTATAAAAAAAGAACATAAAATAACCACTTTTAAGAATTTGATTTAGTTTAAGTATTGTTTTCTAAACTTAATTCACAAATAATGCATTTTTCTTTCTAATGGCCACTTAATGCAATATCATACATTTTAATGTCACCGTTAGGGGACAAAATTGCGTATGTGTATGTGTATGTGTGCGTATTATTTATACACATACAAAAAACTAACTGTGTTTAACAACTGCAGTATTTCTCATGAGTGTCAGTGTATAGTATTTGTGTATGCCGGTGTGTGCGTGTAATAAATGTCTTAGTATGGGTGTTTTAATATGAGCTTGAAAAGGACTCTTGCTATAAGAAAAATAGCATTATGCAGAGCTCATATGTAAGACCAAAGTGCACATCAACTTAAGATTTCAAGTTAAGTGAGTCAATCTAAAATAAGGGATTTACTCATACTAACAAGCATTATCAAGGTACAATGATGATGAGGATGATGATGGACAGAAAATCGGTACTTACTTAAGTGTGTACATAAGGAACAAAAATAAAATTTTTATAGAGGATTACATAAAAATTTTAACGCTGACCATAATATAAACACCTGGTAACTGATAACACTACTCGATGACCAAAAAAATCTAACTTTGAAACAAATCTGTTTTAATAGATCTATGTACGCTGAATCCAAATCTGGGGCCGTATTATGACATTCGTGATCTAGTAAAATCGTTCGAAAACTGAGTGAATAATGAGTGACTACAAAAACACTAATAATGAAAACATAAAGTTTTATATTTATTTCTAATCAAGGACCGAACTACAACATCCTAGACCAAAAAATTACATTAAAATATTTTATTTTCGGAAATAAAAAATTAATTTCTATCGAAAAATTTGTCATTTTCAGTTTTTGAAATATCTCGGTTTTTATTTGTACATCGTGTACTTAATTTTTTTTTATATTTTGTTTAATTTTTAAAATTTTATATTAAAATAATGATTTTTTTTTAAGAATATAAATCTTTACAAAATTGTGTTTAATTTGAGTATAATCATGTCGACATTTGTATCAGGATATTGTACTATAGTACTACAAGGAAGTTAGAAGTATAAACACTATATGGGTTTTTAAAGAAACGTGTAATCTGGATGTATACGAGTTTTGCTACATTTTTGATCAACACCCAGGAAACAGACTTGGTCGTAGCTAATAACGGGTTTTTCAATAAGGACTTGACAACTTTTTTTTTAAATAAAACGCAAACCATTTGAGATATTTCCAAAACTTTATTATCGACTTGAAATACAATCAAAACATTTTTGAATGGAACTCGACTTCGTTCATATGGCCAACGCGGGCACGTCGGCAGCGGTCGATTCGTTCTACTTAATTTTCGATGACTCGGTCACACATTTCGGCTATAGCGGCCGCTATTTCGCGTACAATGTTCTGAGTTCTTTCAACCTCTTCGGCTTGTTGGCATAGACCAATGATTTGTCGTAGGCCCAAAGAAAAAAAGTCTAGAGGCGTTAAATCGCACGAACGAGGAGGCCAATTGACTGGTCCATTAATTGAGATAACACGCTCACCAAACTTACTGTTCAATAAATCGATTGTAACTTTTGCTGTGTGGCTTGTGGCACCGTCCTGTTGAAACTACATGTAGTCCAAGTCCATATTTTCCGATTCGGGCCAAAAATAATCGGTAATCATGGCGGGATAACGATCGCCGTTCACAGTAACGTGACGATCGTTATTGTCGACGAAAAAATATGGCCCAATGACGCCGCCGGCATGCAAACCGCACCAAACAGTTATTTTTTGTTTATGAAGTGGTGAATCATGAAGCACATGTGGATTTTCAGCAAACCAATAACGCATATTTTGCTTATTGAAGAACCCATTTAGCCCAAAATGAGCTTCGTCACTGCAGATGATTTTTTTTGGAGTTAACGCTCTTAAAGTAGCGGTCACCGAATTCGAATTTCGGTAGTACATTTTTACCATGATGAAAATGTTGAGTTTATTGAAAAAAAGGAGAGTAATTGTTAACAGTTTCGGTTATTCTAATAATCTTTTTTTTTTGCAACAACAGAACAATAAAATTTTGATTTCCCCAACTGAATGGTGATAACTTTTGAAAAATTCGATAGTTACAATACGGTTTTCAACGACCGAGTTTTTTTCTAGTTGAATAAATTATAATTTTTAATTTGAAATTTTATTAAAAAAACCACATAATTTGGGAAAAAAATTGTTTTTGTTAAAGCGTCGCAGTCGATTTTTTTTAATCACATTATTTAGATGGTTATTAACATTATTTAGATGGTTATTTTTTGATTAAAGTAAGTTTCGTGGACATTTGTTTTTAATATTTTATGTGGAATGAACACTTTTTTTGTTATCACATTCACGTAAAGGTGAAAAAAACTGGGATTATAACTGGGCAGTTTTCGGTTACAATCCATAGTTTTTAAAAGGTCATAATCCAAAATCGGATTATTACAGTTTCGTTAAATGTCATATTTCCAACTTTCGGTTCGGGGACTATGACCGAAAAAAACGGACATAATATCAGTTTCCATTCTGGCGATAATGTCCGTTAGGTCTAAGTCCGTGCACCATATAAATTATAGCTCAATTTATTGTACTCCCGATTCATTGATTGAAAGTGATTATGAATTATTCACCGACCCATTAAATGAATTAAATTTTATTCAAATTAATTACAAAAAGAATTAACTCTTTCAAGATTTGATTAAAGTCTGTGGTAAGCATGTTCAAATCTTTCTCTATCCCCGAAAAATAATTTTTTTGTTAGTTTAAGTTGTAAAACTTATCAGTTATGAGTTATCAACTTATGGTTATCGGTAATGTGTTCAGGTCGTAGATAAAAAGTATATCAAGTTTTATTTTTCTATGAAAAAAAAATATTTTCATATATTTTATTGGCTACCTATAAAACGAAACGTTGACGTATTTTAAAACATACATCTTATTTGAAAGAAAGTAGTTTAATACATTCTGTCTTTGAAGAGGTTTTTTGGTGCACCAAAGTAGTTTTATTTAAATTCAGTTAAAATAATTGAATTTAAAACTATTATTGTAATTTCTTATTCACTAGGGGAATAATCTTAATCATAGAATTTTATAAAGTTCCACACTTAAAAGTTTCACATTGGATACGTTTAAGGGTTGAAAGTATGGTTAAAAATTCATTTGTTTTTGTATGAAAACTTGTCTTTTGTTTAAAGTACACAAGAAAAAAAAATGTTTCGATAACCCATATTTTGATACCCAGTAGAGTTGCCACTGTTTCGAATATCGCAAATAGGAGCCAAAGTTGAAAAAATTAAAAATAATTTGGAAATTTTAAATATTTTGAATAATTGCATTTATAGTAATTAAATGTGCTAAAGTCCCAAAACTTATTTAACAAATTGTGAAAAGCAATCTGATGAAGGCGTGTCCCTATCCGGATTTCATTCCTGCCTAAGGAAATCTTCAGGGGACTTTGTTATTAGAATTTCTAGAGATATTTGTTATGTTAAATCACAAACTCAATGAGAATTTCTAGTCCTCGTCTAGGAGCGAGATTCAAAATTTAAAATATCAAAGAAAAACCAAAACAACAACAAAAAATTGTCACAATTGGCTTTGTCATCTTCCAAATACTACTCTGTTTTTTTTTGACAGACCTAGCAATGTAGTGACGTTTATTCAAGTAAATCAACAATAGAAAATCATATGTTTTCTATTAGTGTCAGTTACATTTAAATTTGCACAAGCACCTGCATATTTGTTATTTAAATTTATTTTCATCGGGATAAACATTAATTGCAGTTATAGTAATTAAATGTGCTAAAGTCCCAAAACTTATTTAACAAATTGTGAAAAGCAATCTGATGTAGGCGTGTCCCTATCCGGATTTCATTCCTGCCCAAGGAAATCTTCAGGGGACTTTGTTATTAGAATTTCTAGAGATATTTGTTATGTTAAATCACAAACTCAATGAGAATTTCTTGTTCTCGTCTAGGAGCGAGATTCAAAATTTAAAATATCAAAGAAAACCCAAAACAACAACAAAAAATTGACACAATTGGCTTTGTCATCTTCCAAATACTACTCTGTTTTTTTGACAGACCTAGCAATGTAGTGACGTTTATTCAAGTAAATCAACAATAGAAAATCATATGTTTTCTATTAGTGTCAGTTACATTTAAATTTGCACAAGCACCTGCATATTTGTTATTTAAATTTATCTTCATCGGGATAAACATTCATTGCATTTATAGTAATTAAATGTGCTAAAGTCCCAAAACTTATTTAACAAATTGTGAAAAGCAATCTGATGTAGGCGTGTCCCTATCCGGATTTCATTCCTGCCCAAGGAAATCTTCAGGGGACTTTGTTATTAGAATTTATAGAGATATTTGTTATGTTAAATCACAAACTCAATGAGAATTTCTTGTCCTCGTCTAGGAGCGAGATTCAAAATTTAAAATATCAAAGAAAAACCAAAACAACAACAAAAAATTGTCACAATTGGCTTTGTCATCTTCCAAATACTACTCTGTTTTAATATTTCCACATGGGTTTGATAAAAGTATAAACATATACATATTTTTGGGCTTTTTGTCTTTCTAAAACCGTTCAAAATTTAAAATAGGTTCAAAACTGACTTAGTTCAATATAGTTTAGTCTGTCTAGTCTTGGGAAATCGTTTTTTAACGATAGCTACAGATTTTGAGGGTGTGTATTCAAAATTCTGAAAATTTAAAAGTGATTTACTCAACATACACTATGTCATTTTCGATTAAATTAAATAGACATTGCTATGCATTATTTTAGCTTAATATAACTTAAATTCCTAAATAAAACGGCAGATTTAATGTTACTCAAAACATATTTCTTTAATAATAAAAATACTTTGGGCATTATTTGTACAGCAGTGAATATGTCTTCAAAAAACCTTTCATTTGATACAACATTTGTCTTTAATTTGTTACTTTAAATAGAACGAAATAGACCGAATAAAACGTAAAATGGGGTAATTTTTGACCCCACTTCGTAACCCCTAAACACGAGATTTAACACCTAAAAAACACATGAGACCATTAAATTTTTATTCTCTGCAACATATCCGAAGTTCATCAAGATCTGCCGTTCCGGGAGTAACTTTGTTAGTATTAATCACTAAAAATTGAACACACATATTTAATTTTTGTTAATAATTAAACAATTAATTATATCAATTAAAAAAGTTCGTAATCATTTTTAGAATTCTTTTTTAAATTAATTTTAAATTTTAAACGAAACCATAAAATATAGAATCTTTTGTATTTGATGTAAAAGATTTTCTTTTTAAAGGTAATTAAAATATTACTTGATTCAATTAAAAATTTGTTTCAACACCAATCTTATTTTATACCACATTTATACTACAACCCAAAAACTAGTTGTTTTTGGTTGCCCGCTTTAGGGTTACATTTGTTTTTCTCGAGTTACATGATATATCAAGAATAAACCAGCCAACGTTTTGCCACCATTTAAATAATCACGTGGTAGGATATTTTGCTGAAATTGCCACTATTTGATACATCAAAGTCTTTGTTTATACCAGTTTTGCGACGTCTCTCCTTTTCACCTATCACAGATTTGTCACTTCGGATCAATCGACCCTTCATTTCCCGTAGGGTTAGGAGGGTGCTTGCAAAAAAATTGCTAATGCTGATTTTAGCAACAAAATATGTAGATTCAGTAAAAGTTTTGCTAACACTTAGTTTATTTGAAATTAAAAAACCCTTGCTAAAAATTAATAAATTTTTTTGCTGAAAACTAGTGGACTAAAATAACTCAAACAATTTTTAGAAAAATTAGACCTTAGTTAATTTATTTGCTGAAAATCAAAAAACATATTTTTGTGATTTTTTAAAAATAATTTACAATACGTTACAAAATATAGAAATGTTCATACTCCCACATTGACGATATGAATTAATAGAAATAATCATATATAACATAAACCAAATTATCTTTTCACTACTTACATCAATGGTTGTCTCAATGATGATGATATATTTTAAAGAAACGCAAATGCCGCAGATAATTAAAGAAACGAAAAAAAAAACAAATTATGATATATACAGCCTTTTTTGCAATAAGAAAAAGGAAACATAAAAATCTACCTAAGATGTGTTGGTTTGTCTTTCGCTTTTGTCTGTCTACCATTCTGTATATTTGTTTGCAATTTTACCTCTCTGGATTATTAATCTCTATAAATATTTAGTTTAGAAATACACATTTAATCTTTATTAAATTTAAATATTTTATTTTATTTTGTCTTTTATTTAATTAATATACAATTACTTTCACAAGCCGGTGACAACGCAAAATTTACGCCCTGTTTCTAGAACACGTTTTGCTTCACGTTCGTCTAAAAACAATAACAAAATACATGCAATGCAAAAACAAAATACATGTAGTCACCCGTTCGTGTAGAGGCGAACGTGTTGTAGAAACCAGGGGTTAAGTTGTTTTAATCCACAATTTTGTTTCATGTATGAAAAACAGATACAAAAATCTTCCATGGTTGATTTTTTATATGATATTAATCATATTTATAAAATTTTCTTATAAATATGTTATGAAGAGTTTCATAAAATTCATTTGAATTAATTCAAAATCAATTCAATTCAAATGAATTGAAAATGAATTGCAATTCATTTTTCTAATTCATTTGAGTTAATTCAAAATCAATTCAAGTCAAATGAATTGGAAATGAATTGCAATTCATTTCGCCAAACTCATTTTAATTGAAAATTAATTGCAATTCATTTTGCCGAATTCATTTGAATTGGAAATGAATTTCAATTTATTTTTGCCAAATTCATTTGAATTATTTCAAATTTCATTCAATTCTTTTTTATGTGAAAAGAATTATTCAAAATTCAATTCAAATTCGTAATGAATTGAAATCAAAAAAGAATGATTCATTTACAGCTCTGGTACTGATATGTCATTAATTTATGTGACATCCCCATATAATAGTAATGAGATTTGTTAGACATTACCAAATATTTCCTTATATAACCACTTATATGGTAATGCTCTGTAATTCTGTAACTCTCTAACTTCTTTGCTTATTAATTAAAATAGCTGAACTATTTCTAAATACATCAAAGTCCAGTATAACATATACTCGGTATAACGAAAACGCGATATAACGAACGAACTACTTTATAAAATTAATTTTTTGAAAATTTATACTCAATAAACGAATATTTTGTAAAAATAAGTTAAAATTTTATAAAAATAGAAAAAATTGTAATAAGAAGAACTAATGTTGTTAAAGAACCTTTTAGTTTAGGCGTGTACCTACTATTGCAGTTTTATTTTTCATTTTCAATAAATGTTCAATTTTCAGTCGATTTGGTACAACAAGTAGTTGCGATATAACGAATATTTCGATTTAACGAATGGACATGAAAATAAATCATTCGTTATACTGTATTGCCTAATGTCTGATATGGAAAATGATCAATTTCGGTCTATGCATTCACAATTGATGTGTAAAAATATTATTTCTTTTTAGATATTCATTCTTTAAAACTTTTATTAATTTTACCTTGTTCTGTATAAATTGTTGGTGATAAAAAAAATTTAGTCGTTTCATAGTGAAATTCACGCGCTGAATCCGAATTTGAATTTTTGTGGGGTTTCCAGGTTTTTAGATTTGCCGCATTTTTTTGCGGCTGCCCTTAAGAAAACCATACGTCAATCTGGTAATATTGTGAAATAGAGACGGAGGAGATTAGAAAAATAAACAAAAAATCTAAAAATAGAATATTGGTGTTGTTAGTGTTGTCACAGAAAAAGCTAATAGGAAAGAAAACTGCAATTTAGCTGCATTAGATTCGAGGCCATACTTGGGTGTGATCGCTAAACGGTCATGACTTGGTATTGTTACGTTTGTAATGTAAGATGCGCGCAGGTTTGATTCTTACAGCCGCAGGTTGTTGAAAAATTTATCATAGAGAGACAATCTGGCAATTATAAGACACAAATAATAAAACAATTAAATGGAAAATCACTGATGAGCCTGTCAATAAAAAGGCAGAAACTAGTCTAGTCTGATTTAAAAATTAATATTGTTTATAATTTTTAGAGAAAAACGTTTATTTTTCTTCTTAACCTTAACATTTCTAAAAGTAACTTGCATTTTCTAGCTAATCGCATGATTTTCACCTAAGAAAGGAATAGATAATATATTCATCTTAATGCAATAGTCCATTAAAAAATAAAATATATTCAGAAAATGTATGAAAACCAAGTAAATTTTTACATTTGTACATATGAAGAACTCCAAAAATTCTCGACACTTTAAAGTAAAAAATTGTTTTTTTTTTTATGACATGAATGACATTTCGTGCATATGTAAACCAACGTTTAAGCATGGTAAATCTATTCGTAGTAATCATTTTTCTTTAACGGCGCAAAAATTATGGCGGTCTTAAGTTTCAAGCAAATTTAAAATAATAAAATTACAGTTTTTACTTGCATTTAATTAAAGCTACATCAATTTATAGATCTCATTGTTGTCATTACATTTCAAAATATATATTACACCATAAAAAAATATATAAACATACACTCAAAAAAATGGTTTGTCATATCCCTGTTAAAAATCGACATATATGAATCAATACATGAACACACATGAACACACATGCTTCATACATATCCACATGCATCCATACATGATTCATATGTGTTCATATTTTATTCTTATATGTTCATATGAGGAATCATATATGTTTATGTGTGTGCATTAACGTAAATTGATATAATATTTACATATTTTATCATACATATCCATACATTATCATATGTGTTCATATTCACTGTATCTGTTACCTGTAATATACATATTAACTCTATCTGTTGCCTGGTCGTCAAAGGGTTAAATAACATAAATAAATTTAAGTCTATTTCATAAAGGCTTTCCACAGGTATAGCAATAGCTAATTTTTTATATTTCTTATAAAAACCATATTGCCAATAAATAGATATTTTTCTGCACTATTTCTTTAAAAGACACACCTACACTTCCGCACAAACACATAAGTTTTCACAAAACATATTCACAGAGAAAATTCGTTTTTTAGTCGAACGATTCGTATGTGGAACAAACTTCCCGCAGAAGTCTTCCCTGTTACTTACAATTTAGAAAAATTTAAATCAAATATCCACAAACACTACTCCCTCTTTCCTCCTTCCCATACCTTATTTTCCTGATCAATACAATGCACTGCATGAGTAGGGGGCATCCCCTGAGTATTGGTTAAATTAAAAAAAAAAAAAAAAAAAAAAAAAAAGTTCTGGACATGGAGTAATGCAAATTTTAAGCTTTGTTTGTTATATCTTCTTTAGTTTTTTTTGATATTTGCTTATTTTAGTTTATTTTGTAAATATAAATAAGCTACTTTTTGAGTTTTTTCTTTAAAAAGAAAGCTCATTTTATATGTTTTATCTTTTGCTATTTTATTTTAAATTTTAATGTTGCATGGTTCGGTTGAAAAAAAAATAGTTTGATAAACTAATTTAAACTTTGAAATTTGGAAAAAAACAACTTCTCTATTTCACCATTGTTGGCCTGACGAAGTTCTAAGAAACAAATTTATATATATTGTATTTGTAGTAAAAATGTTAGAACCAAGTTATGCAATTAACGGTTAAATTTTTAAATTGAATGGCTTATTTTTCTGTTTAAAACGGCTTATTTTTCTGTTTTTCGAGTTTTTTTAAGCGCTTAATGTTTTATAGCTGTTTTTTTGGTTGCCCTACACATAAGTGTAAAATATTTCCTACTAAAATATTTCCCACAATATTACGTCATATAGTGTATAAAAACCGGTCTACAAACAACAAATACAATAAATATAAGTAAAGGGTGTGCACGACAAAAAATTTCTAGTTATAAAGTTAAAATGATTTTATGAATTCTGTTACCTAAAGTGAACCTCTGGTTTGTTGTTGCTGATGCTGCTAGAATCTGTCAAAAATGTGGACTGTCATTTCTATTTTAATAAAGTTTAAAGTTAAGGTGTCGTTGCAAAAAATGTTTCATTATTTTAATGAAAATAGATAGGAAAAATACTAAAGTTTAATTCATAAAGAGAATTATGACTTTTAAGAAACTTTTGTAAGGTAAAAAGTACTTTCGTTTTACTTTCACCAAGGTTCATCTACAGTAAAGTAAAGCGAAAAAAATGGAGTACTTTTTCACGGTTTTAATTAATTAATTTAGCTCGAAAAGCGTTAAATTTTAACGATTGTCCTCTTTCACACTAATGCAATGAAAAAAATGCATATAACAAATTATTGCATTTTTAGAAGCATTTTCGAAATTGTTCTCTCCCTTAAACATTTTTTTAACATGAATAAATCAAAAATTTAATATATTAACAAAATCAATAAATTTTCAAGTTCCTAACTTCACAGTTTTGGGACCTTGTAGCACGATCCATGTGAAAATTCCAAAAGTACTTAAGCAGTGATTTTGGACATAATAAAAGGAACACACGTTTTAGACTTAAAACTTTGGAGTTTGCGCAGCACTCCGAGCAGGCTATTCCTCTTTTTTTAAAGTTAATCGGTAAAGTTGTTTCAATGGAATATACAGTTAAATTAACAAAGAAATATATTTTTTAACTTTCTGTCTGTTATCCAATAAACAAAAGAAAATGGACTTTCCGTAGTAGATAAAATATTCAGTTAAAATTTTCTATTTGAAACAAATATTGTTATATTGTATTGAGTATCGAAATAAACGAAAATCTATTGTTTTCATGGATTTTGTCAATTAATTTTTCAACAGTTTTTGTTTTTATATACATCGAGATTATTTTTATGTTATTTTCAATTTATAACGAGCTTTCAACCTCCGTATATTTACAAAAATAAAGCAAATCAAACATATTAGCTAGGTTGATACTAGTATTTCGATCTGGCTAAAGATCTCATCAGAACCCGAAGTTTTAGAAAAGTTAGAGCCTCCATAATAGGCAGAACTTTAACAAAAAACCTATTAATAATCAATTTTGCTCCATTCTTGTCTTCTTAGTAATCAACCACGTGGTTAGGTCTTTTCCTAACAAGCATCATGACGTTACTAAACTTTGAAGACCAAAAATGTTCTATTTATATAAAAAATTTTTAGTTTGTACTCTAGCTCAAGTAATATTTTTTACAGTTATAAATAAACTAAAAAATACAACTTTTTTAAGCGAAAAGTAAGTCGCCCTTTTTTTAAATGATTTTCAATTATTTTAATATGTATATTCAGTAGTCTTTACGGAAAAAATATTGTGAGTGTACCCTGGCTTAAAAAATAGATTCTCAATGGATGAATTCCAGTACAACTTCGTCCCATCTGTAAAGATGTCGACTTGTGATTCGGTACACACTTACCTAATTTCAAGTTCCTTGTTTTAGCGGTTTGGTCAGACCACCGGTCCCCTACATCTAAGAATTTCAAAAAATATTCTTTATAGAGAAATCCTCTTTATCCCGCGTTCTTTCAGGCCAATAATACAAAAAGTATTACGTCAGTGGATGGGTTCGCCAATATTCAAAAAAAAATATATTTTAAATGTAATGCCTGTAGAAATTTCGAAATAATGGAATTACCTACAAATTATTTGGCAGCGTATATGTATGGCAATGTATGTATACCCAGCTAGCATTTTTAAAATTTTTAATCATATTCGAGTCTTTTTTGACTCCCTAGCGCGATCAAAAAGCCAGAATATGCGCTCATTTTCTGATCATAAATGATACTGTTGTCGGGAGAAAAACGTGACCTCGCGCGACTCCTCTTGACAAATCACTTATGAGTCCTTTTCTATATTAGTTTAGAGTCATTTTCGACTCCTTTTTAATCGGTATTTTAAGTCTTTTTCGAATCGTTTTCTGATCATTTATGAGTCTTCTTTCACGGCATTTATGACTCTTTTTCGAGTCGTCTTTCAGTCATGTTTATGATTGCGTACGAGTCTTTTGTGAACATTTTTCGAGTCATCTTTCAGTCATTTACGAGTGTTTGATGAGTTATTTATCAGTCTTTTTAGGGGTCTTTTTAAAGTCATTTATCACTCATATTTCTATTCATTTATGAGTCTTTTTATGTCATTTACGACTCTTATTTGAATAATTTATCAGTCGAATTTCTAATTCTATTTGACTCTTCTTCGAGTATTTTTCAGTCGGCTTTCTGAGTCCTACGTTCACACTGACGCAATTTTAAAAATCACGTAAACGTGAGTGTCTAGCAAACAAAAAAAAAACATATATATATTCATGTATTACGTTCATATTTCATGTTTATTTAAAAGAAAATAATAATAAAACTAATTTCTAAAATAAAATTATACTTCATAAAAAAAAAAAAATAACTAAATGAGATCCAGTTTACAAAAAACATAAAAAAATAAAAAATGCAATTAATTATTTGTATTTTAAAATTATATGCATGTTTAAAAATAAATAATAAATAAATAAAAATATTTTTTTAACATAAAACAAAAATCATAAAAACTATTTTCTATATTTTTCATTTGTACTTTTAAGTTTTTTTAAAAATAAAAAAAAAATAAATACTTTTATAAAAATTAATGTGAGAAGTTCAATCTTTATGTTTTCGTTTTAAGACTCTGTCTTTGGCATGTACAAAATGTTTTTGCAGAATACCATTCATGTCTTTATCGGTGCTTTTGTATTTAATATAGCAAATATCTGAAACAAAATATTTAAGTTTTTCTTTTGTTATAACCAGGGAGAGGACTTTCATGCAAATGCATGTTTTTTGCCTTAAGTCTGTGAACAAGTTTAATGATATATATTTACGAATCAGAGAATTTGCATTGAAATGGCATCGATTCGTTAGTGCATATTTTTGCATATTTTGTTAAAAATGCATATTTTGCAATAAATGCATTTTATTGACTTTTAAGAGCATACTTTGTTAATGATGCATATTTTTGCATATTTTACTATACCCGACTAAAAAAGTTTATATCTTATCATATATAATTTGATCCGAAAAATGGAATATATAATTATATCAGATAAGATATGCATGGTATCAAATCTGATACGATTTGATCCGAAAAATGGGTCTATCTAATTGGATCAAATCATATATAATTTTATACAATTATATACACTTAGTCCATTTTGAAACCGAACACATTTTTTGGGAAAAATACACACCAAATTATATGTAATTGTATAAAATTATATATTCTTTTATGTAATTATATATATTTTGATGCAGTAAGATAGACCCATTTTCAGATCAAATGGTATCAGATCAGATAACATGCATATCTCGTCTGATATAATTATATATTCCATTTTCGGATCAAATCAGATATGATGAGATATGAACCCATTATCTGTTTTTATTTAATTATATATGATTATATATAATTATATAACATCTTTTTGATCGGGTAAATAAATTTTTGTTTTTGACAATTTATCTTTATTTTGTTAAAGGTTCTTACAACATTGATTTTTTTTAAATAAACTAAATTGATAGTTTCTTCATCTGATCAATTTAAAAATATTTCAAATTTACGGTTTATATTCATTAAAAGAACTCTTTGCAAAACCAAATCAAACTAAATCACGAAAACGGTAAAGTTAGTGAAAAAAATCGTCGCAAATCGGACTGGTATAAAATAATATTGAATTTCATACTTTCATTACTTTTTGTTTAAATTAAAATTTTTAAACCCGAGTAAAAATGATTTTTATATAATAATATATGATATTATACAAATTTATCTCGTTGAGTATTGCAATATGTGATACCAAGTATATTTTTATATGAATATATCATAATATATTTAATTATATAAAATTATATTAATTAGATCCACCATTTTTCGGATCAAACTATATCTTTTTTTATAACCCATATATTTCCATATAGAATTTGATCCGAAAAATGGTGGATCTAATTAATATAATTTTATATAGTTAAATATATTTTGATATAATCATATAAGTAAATACTTGTTGTCACATATTGCAATACTGAACGAGATATGTTTGTATAAAATCATAAATGATTATATACAAATATTTTTTACTCGGGAATGCATATTTTTTTAATTTTTATTGGATATTTTGGTATTCTTAGTGCATATTTTAAGCGCCTAAAACACACTTTTTTATTTAATGAAGGTCCTGTCCCTGGTTATAACATTTAAATTATTTTTATTAAAAATATAAACTTACTTTTAATTGTTGTAATGATGAAGCACTTTTCGGCACTAGGCTTAGCGGTGGTCCCCTTCCAGCTGTATAATGTGGCTAATTTATCAGAAAAAACTTTCCGAATTGCAGCTCTAAGAAATTGTGCAGGTCCTTCACCACCGGTTTTTGCAATAAACTTTTTCTGAAAATGTATTGGGTTACAAGAAACTTCTATAAGTTAGTAGTTAGTTAGTTAGTTAGTTAGTTAGTTAGTTAGTTAGTTAGTTAGTTAGTTAGTTAGTTAGTTAGTTAGTTAGTTAGTTAGTTAGTTAGTTAGTTAGTTAGTTAGTTAGTTAGTTAGTTAGTTAGTTAGTTAGTTAGTTAGTTAGTTAGTTAGTTAGTTAGTTAGTTAGTTCGTTAGTTAGTTAGTTAGTTAGTTAGTTAGTTAGTAAGTTAGTTAGTTAGTTACTTAGTTATATTTTTTTTGTTTTTTTCGTCATTTTTTGTACTCACAAATTGTTTGAGTTTTTCTTCGTTCTCTTGTATTAAAGATTCAAAAGCATTTAAATCATTTATTTGATTAAACGGAAGCTTTTGGGTATCACTGAGTTCGTCTTCTAGTAAATCTTGACCGTGGTGTTTTCGACCTTCTAATTTAACTGCAACAACTTCTTCAGTTAATTTTATCAGTTGTCGCTTATTGCTGTCCTTCAACTCTTTTATATCCTTCTTTAAATCTACCACTTCTGTTTTTAATGAAGATATTTCATTACGCAGTTCCATTATTAAATTGTAAATGCTATCCGACTGGAGAACGTTCACATTTTGTACTGTAAATAAGATCTTCTAAGTACAGATGAAGAACTAAATTGATCAATGTTTTACTTACAGGTTGTAATATTGCTTGAGGGTGTATACTGGAAGTCGTCTGAGACAAAAACATTATTTTGCGACATTGCTGATTAGTGGTGTAAAGAAGTAGCTGTTGTCTGAAGAACTACGCAAACACATAATTTTTTTATTATGATTTATTAATCGACCTTTTTTAAATTAATTTTCTTGTTAATTCTTTTATTAATATTGTTAATGGTGAATTGAATTGTTTTATCTAAGGCAATGTCAGCCGACCAATATATATTGAAATTTTTTGAGTCGATTGGTTGCAAAAAAAGAGACGTCAGGTTGCTTATTTCTTTGCCAACAAAACATAAAAGATTTTCCTCTTTATTAATTTTCTTCAATTTTAACAATTTTATCCTGAATTAGGCAAAAGTTGTCAGGTTCTCGTAATGAAAAAAACACAACCGTTAACATTTACGTTTAAAATTTTTCCGTTTCTTTTTTTTTCCACAAATGGTTGCATATCTTCTTCTTTCTTTTCCAGGTACATACTGTTTTCTACCTGTCTTTTGTAAATTTGAGCTGCAACGCTTTGCCCCTTTCTTACTCTCCGTTTCACCTTTTGCAAATGGTTCTCAAACCTGAAAGCGCTAATGTCATCTAAATTACCATAAAGTTTTGCATCATCATGAATATGCAACAAGGCGTGGAAATTGTACGTTAAAAAGCTGGAATCGTATAATGATGGAATTTCATTCACGAATGATTTTAATAGCTTTTCGGCACAGTTGTTGTTTTTTCTGCAGTCATTGCAATCTAAAAGAATTCTTAAAGCCAAGGATAATTTTGAGAAATGGTTATATCTTTGTGAGTCTAGAACATTTTTTAATATGAAAGGGCCTGTGTAAAGCAGGAATTGTCTTAGCTCTGTTGCCTTCCATCTTTCAAGGTCTTTTAAGCTTCGTGGCTTTCTTTGAAACTCCTTCGTTACATTATTTGAGTTAAAACACAGCTCTTTCGAAATTGTTAAACATTTCCATGACACTAAAGAATAGTCTTCACCTTTTTTCTTTACCCAGGCATTTAATAATGTTCTCATTACACCTAAACATACAACGTGCATATAATCTAGAGAGCACTGTGCAACAATATCTATGTTAAGTTTTTCTAATGGTGAAATCGACAGCTTCAAATGGTGTTCGGGTTGAAGACGATTTCTGAAAGTGTCGTTGGTTCTTATCGCACACTCGCTTTCGGTCGAGAAAATAAGACGGTGCTTGAATATTTGTCCTTTCTGTATACAGCGAGTACAGGAATAGTAGCCACTATGCCCCTTAGTTCCCAAAACAAAGGATTTTGCTGGTGCATCCATAACAAAACAACGAACTTTAATATTAAAAAACTTATCAGCAAAAACCAATCCTTCTTGCATCAGAGCATTAAGTTCTGTTATAAATTCTTTTAAAAAATTATCTGCGCAGTTTGGCTTTGAAATTCCTTCAAACACACCAATAACGAAAACATAGCTTGATCCAACAACACTTCCTAAAATCGGCCATGCTTGTTTAGAGCTGCTTTTAAATAGCGGCAGACCGTCAATGCCAAAATCTAGAACAATATCCAACAACTTACAATTATTACTTACTAAGAAATCGGTTAATCCGTTTTTTAATCCGTAGTGAATATATGTTCCTTCACCAACCTTTCTCTCAACTACAGAACTAGGCGTTTTTAAAAGTGTCCTAGCGTCTTTTGGAACTTTCATATTGCATTTAAGCAATAACAATAATAGTGCATTAATTGCAACAAAGCTCACTTGAAATTGGATTGCCCACTTAGCTAGTCCTTCACATAAATTAAATTCATTTTCTTCACTTTCATCACTTGAATCACTTTCATCACTTGAATCATAAAAACTGTCACTATCAACACTGTTTTCATTTGAATATTGACTTGACTCTTCATATTCTTGAATGTTTTCTTCAATATTATCTGTTTTTTTTTCAGGTTTGTTTTTTTTTGGCGAAATTAAATTTTCTGCCTCTTTTTTTGCTAATCTTTTTATTTGCGCCTTTTCAATGCGTTTTATTTGGTTAGCTGACATTGCCTTTTAATAATTATTTAATTTTTACTTTTTAATTATTTTTTGTTTCACTTTCACTTTCACTTCTTCGATCTTTACACCACGATGTAACTTTTATAAATGAACAAAAAGTTAACTTTTTGCAATCTTTTCAAGAATATGCAAAGATTGCCCCGTTATTGTTAGAAAAAAAAACACATTACAAGCAGTGTTTAATCATCTATCTGCGCAAAATATGATCATATAATACATAATTTTAATCAGTTTTTAAACACCTTCATGATCAATTATTGATTAATCATTTTTCAATCTTCCAGATGAGTAAAATATGATAAAGTATAACGGAATTAAATGTCACATTTTAAACTTCTGTATGATTAATTTACAATTGTTATACAATTTGTTGTTGTATTTTAAATCGAACTCTTTTTACTCATTAACGCGAATCATTTTCGAGTCCCTTTTTAATCGTGCAAATGATTAATCAGTTTTTGGTCACCAAAAGTACTCTAAAAAGACTCAGCAAGGTGATTTTTCAAAAAATGATCTTCCAAATGCTAGCTGGGTATTTAATGTATATGTCAATGTATGTATATGTAATGTTTATGGTAATGCTTGTATATGGCACTGTATTTATATGGCAATGTATGTATATTTAAAACATACAAAACACTTCCCCGTGAACAATCTTTAACAAAGCAAAAAACAGCAAAGGACACTACACACTCACAAACAAAAAGTGGTATTTCGTATAAAATTTGTTGTACTGCCGTTGGGTTATTTTTATATAATAACTACTACTGCTACACACAGAGAAAAACTTCGCTATTTGCCAACTGAAATCTGATTACTACTATGTAAATTCGGTTATTATGAAATTCAGTCTGTTCGTATGACTGAACATTAGTTTTCACAACAAAGATCAGTTAATTCAACTGAATTTTAGTTGCAACACACATAATATTCAGAAATATAATTTAAATATCGTTGCATTAACTGAATTTATAAGTTGTTACCACTAAAAGTGCCTTTTTAATTCGGTTGGCACTTTATTTTTCTGTGTGTATACACTCTAGAGGTACCATGGCAAGAATCAACAACAACAACGACGAACATCAAAGACAACAAACATTAATAATGTAACTTAAAAAACTTAAATTTTATCTTAGTGTTGTACTCTCTGAGTATTTTGTACCTACGAGAAAGTGTCATAAAAATAGCGTTACGGAAACGGAAACTGGCAACAAAAGACATACGACACACATCCACACACATAGTCATTATACACATGCAAACAAATAAAACAAAACTACAAAAACTGTAGATATAGTTGTATTAGAGTGTACGAGTTTTAGTTTCCATGTGTGTGTGAAATAGTTTATATGTGTTGTTTAAACATGTGTTTATTCCATACATTTATATCTTGATGTCAGACAGGCGACAAGTGTTATGCGACAACTTTTTTCTTCTTGTTTGATATACACCTTTATAACCTCCAAAATAAAATACTTTTTTATGGAACATTAAATACCAGTGAAATTTTTTTCCAGACATGTTCTTTAACGCATTTGGCACTGCCGTTGATATAAAGGAACACCTACTTTTAAGGTCTGATAATTATAGATAGGAGAGAGATATAGTATCGCAGTAAAATGCATGTGATAATTTGAGATCTTGACTATACAAATCATTTAAAACTATTGGTCTAAGTTTGCCATATAATTAATAAGAAACACAATTATAAATTTATAAAAAAAGCCTGGTGTTAAAAAGGTTATATGCTGATTTAATTAATGACTTATGTAAAATTTAGTTGTGCAGTGTTTACATTTTTTAGTTTCAAAGATCGCATCAGGATCTTTCCGAAATTGTGAAAACTTTAATATCCAGAAAATTACTCCAGTTTCGTTTTAAATGTGAAAAATTATATATTTTCTTCTTTCTCAAAACACCAATATCTTTTAAAAATTGTGATTTTGGGTATAACAGTTTGATAGATAGTTGCTTTTTAAATAAATAAAAATTGTAATTAAAAAAAAAAATCAGAACACGTTAAGTTATAGAGAACGTCAAAATATGAATTTAAATTGCGAAATAGACACAAGCAATTAAATCTTTCTGCCAAATTTCTTTAAAAAATTCCTACGTGAACAATGAGGGGTAAACAATTGTTTAACCTTTATATTATATATACTACTACCCTATATACTATTACCCTAACCGAGCACTAGCTACTATGACCTTCGGCGCGTTGTAGCGAAAACAGACCAGTGCCTCTGGTGGGTATCGAACCCACGACCCCCGCACTGATAAGCCAGCACGCTACCAACTAGCCTACCGGGGCGCACATTTTAGAAAGTTAAAATGTTGATTTCTGTGAAATCGGTGTATAAACTAATTGCAAATTTTTTGAGGTAATTTCAAGAAAAATTATATAAAATAATTATTTTGCAATCGAATTTTAGGTGATGTCTGTGAAATATTTATGAAATTATTTTTTGCTCATAACAAAAATCAACGGCCAAAACATCTGGCTTTGAAACACATATTTTTTAAAAGGCATATTTGCGCTAAATCGAAATTATGATTTTTTTTTTCTTAAAGTATTAATCTACACAAAATTGTTTTTATTTTGAGTATAATCATGTCTGCGTTTGTATCAATATATCGCAGTGGTATTGCAAGGAAGTTGAAAATTGTAATTTTTTAATTTTATCCTTATAAATTCTATATATATGTAAAAAGAAAATTATGCATAAACTAGACTTTCCAATGAACAACTTTTTGTCTTAAAATTGCATATCCTTTGAAAATGTCCTAAATTATTAAGAAAAGAATATGAAATTTTAACTAATATTTCACGTGACTCAAATAACAAAGAAAAAAAAAATTATTTTTATATAAACATATATTGTTAACATTACTACCCAGTGTAGAAAGTATATTCAACCTAACCTGTTTACCGTTCCTATCATTTCAAAAAACCTTGATAAATAAGAAGCATTTAACGTCAGCTACAACAGACGTCGAGAATTTTTGAAGAAAGAACATGCTCTATGCAATTAATTAAAAAAAAATATTGTAAAAAATATAAAAAAAAACTTTTAAGTATGTTCAATCTAAACCTGTTCATCGAACCTCTCAATTCATAAAACCTTAAGAAATAAGAGGAGCCTAAAGTCAGTATCAGCAGGTGTTAAAAATCTTTGAAGTAAAGCCCATAAACAAATATAAAGAAATATATTATTACTTTTTCACTGTTCTCAACAAAGTTTCCGCATAAACCTTTTCGAACGATCTTAAAGCCCACAGCAGATTTTATATTTGACGATTTTCGCATACTTTGATAGAAAAGATTATAGCGGTTTTTCGATATATATTACGTAAAAAGTATTTGAAAAGATTTTGTGCAGCAATTTTGGTCCAATAATGCAACTCTATTGATAAAAACGTGAAAAAATGCATTTTTAGCAATTGCACTTTATGCGGGATGTTTTTGTTTCAAAATGGCCTAGGAAAAGGATTTTTATTATTATATAGTATTTAAAAAAAAAAAAGTTATAACCCTAATTCCCAATATTTTTTGATACAACCGAGTTGTAACAGTTTTATAATATAAATTGTTGTTGTAGATAAGTAGATAAATGATATTTTTTCGGAAGCGGATCCTATGTCGTATACTCGGTATTAATATCCATATAACTCATACGCACAGGTGGTTAATTATATTCATTTAAATATAACAAGTCTTAGGTTGCGTGTAAATTTACCATCGAAATCCAGTTTAAGCTAGATTTCAATCAGTGTATAAAATGATTCACGAACTAGATTTCGAAATCTAGTTTAAACTGCTTTAAGCATATTTGTAAGTCTGTTAAAATAAAATAATACTACATTTATAATACACTAGAGCCCCGACTTGCGTCGTTAATGGGGACCGGAGAAACGCGACGCAAATCGAAACGACGCAAATCGAATCACCTTTTTCTATATAAATGCACTGAAATCTAATTTATTGGGGAAAATATTCAAAACAAAGCAAAAATTTTGGTATTTTTGATAAAAAACAAGTATGAATACATTTTTATTTATTTCATTTACTTCAACAAATGTTTATAATTATTATAAAGAAATAACAAAACAATAAATTAAGATAAAAGACCGGTTTCATCCGCATTCAAAATCTAATTAGCACAATACTCTCCTTTTTCAGTTATGGCTTTCAGCTCAAGCTTAAACTTTTCTGAAGCTACTGAATCTTCACTGGCTGACTCTCCTTTTAATGCCACATTATGTAAATTTTCCCGTGTTTTAAAGCGGTTAAACCAACCGTTGCTGGCTTCGAAATAATCATAATTTCCGTTACTACTAGATGCAGTATTTTTCTTAAGGTCGGAGTATATAGAAAGATCTTTTTTTTTTATTACGTCCTTGCTCAGTGGCATTCTTCGCTTATTTTTATCAAGCATCCAAATTGACTCCATCTTAACCAATAAGGGATTTCTTGCTATAGTATCTTGTTTAGATTGGAGTGTTGTGACAATTTCAGCTAATTGATTTATTTTATCACTGTCTCTGTTGCAAATTGTTCTTACTGTTGTAGGTGCTAGTCCAAGAGCTCTTCCTATATTAACAGCCTTTTCTCCCGATTTAAAAGTTTTATTATGTCCAATTTTAATTCCAAACTTATTACTTTTCTTTTACTTTGACTCATTTTTCACGTCCTTAAGGTATTTTGGCGAATCACACACTAAATTCTTACCATAACCAGACAGTTGTTCTTAGCACCACTTATATAACAAAGAAAAGGGAATTCCCCTTATTTCACGCAATTTGAAAACTTCTTAACGTACAGGTGACGATCAGTGTTGCCAGAAGTTGTAAAAATGCTAAAAGACAGAAAAGATGCTAAATCAGGCACTACAAATGCTAAAAATGGTCATCCGCAATGCTGCAGTAAAAAATTTAACCGTTTTTAGCGACGCAAATCGAAATTAAAACGACGCAAATCGGAAACAAAACGACGCAAATCGGAAACAAAACGACGCAAATCGAAATCAAAACGATGCAAATCGAACCGACGCAAATCGGGGTCAAAACGACGCAACTCGGTCCGACGCAACTTAAAATTGCAACGACGCTTTTTTTAAAAAGCGACGCAAATCGAAACGACGCAAATCGGGACGACGCAAGTCGGGGCTCTAGTGTACAACCAAAAACTTGTAGATTTGAAAAACTTTTGGTTTTTAATTTAAAATTTCCCAGTGCACAATTGGATTCCGAAAAAACTCAAAAAGAGTCCTGAGACCTTCTGAAATCTTCGCCTGCAAATAAAAAGGACTCCTAAATATGAGGACTCCTAAATATGAGCATTAGAAGGGTAAATATTTCTCTTTTCTAAGAGTAGTTTCTGAGTAATAAAATAGTGTGCTGAAACGGAAATTCATTAATATGAAGAATGCTCTTTCAGCTATGATTTTAGAGGCAATTGGTGCTTTTTTAAGGAGTCTTTTCTGAGCGATATTTAATCAAATTAAGAATCATTTTAGTGAGTTTTTGATAATTTTAAGATTACTAGCAAAATTTGGTTCATTAAAATACGTATTACATACAATAATATGGATTAATAATAGTGATACAGATATAAATTACATGACCAATACCCAAATATAGGATGGACACTGGCATATTAAGTCCTAATCAAAGACAAAATCTTGAAACGTGTTAAAGAAAACATATTTCTTACTTTTCTCTTCTCTAATTCAGCACATTATCAACGGCATTGGTCACACAAATCTTGAAGAGGGCATTGAAATATATTTTCCAGTGACATAATATTTCATTTATTTCATTTGTACATCGAAAAAGGACACACAAATTTTTAAATTTTCAGAAATTTCTTTAATTAATAAAAAAAAAACAATTTTTTGACTTTTAAAACTACACTCAAAAAAATAAGTTAGTAGAAAAGTTAGTAAAACGTCTTGTAAATCAGGTATACTATTTTTTAGCAAATATTTTTGCTAAAATCGTGTTTTCAGCTAAAATTTTTGTTATACTTTTTCAGCACTTAACTGTTTTATACTAATGCTTTACTAATATACTAATGTTTTACTAATTAATTTTGCTAAAAAAAATTGTGCTGATAAGCAGAAGTCGCGGCATGTCAAGATGTAGTAGAGAAGAGGAAGATGACACTAAAAAGTACAATGTTAACAAGACAAGTAAAAAATCAACCATGAAAAAACATATACAGACATGTAGACAGAGTAAAGCGAAAGACAAAGACACACATCTTAGGTAGATTTGTATGGTTCCTTTTTCTTATTGCAAAAAAAAGTGTTGTTTTTTTTCGTTTCGTTTGTTTTTGTTTTTGTTTATTTTTTCGTTTCGTTTCTAGAATTATCTTCGGCAGTTTCGTCATTGAAAAGATAGCATCATTAAGACAACCATTGATGTAAGTAGTTGAAAGAAAATTTTTGTTATGTTATATATATTTATTTCTATATATTTTCAGATATTAAATTAATTCATGTCGTCAATGTGGGAATATGAAAATTTTTATATTTCGTAATTATTGTAAATTATTTTTAAAAGAATCACAAAAATATGTTTTATTATTTTCAGCAAATATATTAACTAAATTACAATTTTTTTTACAATTTTTTTGCGTTTTTTTCAGTCTACTAAAATTCAGCAAAAAATTTATTAATTTTTACCAACGCTTTTTTATTTGTAATCTACTAAGTGTTAGCAAAACTTTTGCTGAATCTACTTATTTTGTTGCTAAAAATCAGCTCGCTGATTTTCAGCAAAAGATTTTGCTGACATTAGCAATTTTTTTGCTAGCATCCTCCTGACTAAAATTTTGCTGACTCAGCAAAATTTTTTGCTGACTTTACAAACTTTTTTTTTTGAGTGTACACACAAAATTTCAAAAAAGTTTAACTTATAATAAACTCGCAATTAAGAGCATTTTTATAGCATTTTAATACTATTATTTTTTGTACAAATATTTGACATTTTGTGAGTCATATTTTAGTGCCTTCTGAACTCCCTCTTAAATATGAAACATTTTTGATCATGTCATTAAAAATTTGAAATTAAAAAAATAAAACTTATATTGGGTATTGTTTTTAAATCATTTATGGTTATTTAAAAAATGGTCAGAAATTTGTGTGTTTTCTGTATGTATGTTTTGAAGGACTCAAATATGAGTAATTTTCAACTCTAAATAATAAAATAATAAATAATGAGTGCTCGCAAAAGTTACATATTTTGGAATCTTTTAAGACTCATAATTTATGAGTTCTCAGAAATTTGTTGTCTACGTTGTACGTTATTCGACAAGTAAATAAAAGTAGTTTTTGTAAATTGTTCTTTTTTGGCTCTAGTACAACTGCTCGTATAAGTTTTCTTGTTTGATCATTAAATATTTTTATCTAATAATTTTTTTTTATAAGATTAGCGCTGTTCAAAAAATATTTGATTAAATTATTTGCTAACGCAATAAAAATGGTTTTTCACATGTTGATTTGTTAATACTAGGGTTATGGGTAAAATAAAATTGGTACACAGCTCCGTTTTCAACTTACAAAGAAGATATGTACCAATTTCATCACAGTCCTAGTTCACATATATATAACGGTCCCGCTAAAAAATTGGCTTTTAAGCCAATAGCGAATTGTGAATTACATGACCAATAACCAGCCTAAAATTTTGCTAAATTTTTTCGGGCTTTCATGTATAAAACAGACACTAGCATAATGAGTCCCAAACATACACCAAATCCTGAAACATGTTGAAGAAAATAGGCTTATTACTTTTTTGCTTCTCCATTTTAGCACATAATCAACGGTATTTTTCACACAAATCTTGTACATGGCCTTGAAATGAAGGGATTATTGTAAAAGCTATCAAGCCACATTTAAATTTTTGCTGGTTTTTTGCCTTTAAAGTTTTGATTTAATGTAAAAATTAGAACTTTTGCATGATTTTTGTACTCCGATAACTGTTATAAATGTGTAAACTAGATTTTTTAAAAAATATTCATCAGAATATGAACAGAAAACAGCTAATAACCAGCAATCGAAAAAATGTGGCTTATCATGTTTTTACAATTTTCATGTGATATAATTTACAGAAATTTATTTTATTAATACAAAAAACAATTGTTTGACTTTTAAAACTACACGGAAAGTTTAAAAAATGTTTGACTTATAATGAACTCATAATTAAGAGAGCCTTTTTAGAGCATTATAATATTATTTTTTTGTACAAATATTTTACTCTTTTATGAGTCATACTTTAGAGTCTTCTGAAATTAGTTTTAAATATGAAACAGTTTTGAAAATGGCATTAAAAACTTTCCATTTAAAAAAAAAATATATTATTTATATTGGAGTAGTTTTTAAATCTTCCATTGTCATTTCAAAAAGAGTCAGAAATAAGTGTGTTTTCTGTATGTATGTTTTGAAGGAGTCATAAAAAAAAAATCAAAATGAATAATTTTCGACTATTAAAAATGGGTGCTCGCAAAAGTTACATATTTTGGAATCTTTTAAAAGTGCTCAGAAATTTACTGGCTGGGATGTACGTCATTTGACAAGTAAATGCAAGTAGTTTTGGAAAATTACTATTTTTTGTCTATTGTATATCTGCTCGTATAAGCTAACTTGTTTGATCATTAAATATTTTTATCTTATATTTTTTTTTTTTTTTTTATAGGATTAACGTTGTTCAAAAATATTTGAATAAATTTGCTAACTCAAGAACAGTATTTAAGTTACATGTTCATTTGTTAGTAATATGGTCAGCGGCGTACCCAGGATTTTGTTTCGGGGGGGGGGGGTCCAATTTTTGTTTTTTAATTTTTTTTTTGTTTGAAAAGCATATAATTTTGGTTTAAATTTATTGATCCAAAAAAACAATTTATATTTTTTTTTATTAAAACAAAAAGTTCAGCTTCGGCTTCTGCCGAACATTGATATTATGGCCGAAGTTCGGCTTCAGCCGAAAAAATAAAAATCAAAAAATAACTATTAATTTTGCCCAAAAAAATAAAAACCAAAAAATAACTTTTATTTTTGCTCGAAAAAATAAAAATCACAAAATAACTTTTATTTTTGCCCGAAAAAACAAAAAACAAAAATCAAAAAATTACTTTTATTTTTGCTCGAAAAAATAAAAATCAAAAAATAACTTTTATTTTTGCTCGAAAAAAATCAAAATCAAAATATAACTTTTATTTTTGCCCGAAAAATAAAAATCAAAAATAACTTTTATTTTTGCTCGAACAAATAAAAATCAAAAAATAACTTTTATTTTTGTTCGAAAAAATAAAAATCAAAAAATATTTTTTATTTTTGCTCAAAAAAATAAAAATCAAAAAAAAACTTTTATTTTTGCTAAAAAAAATAAAAATCAAAATTTTAAAAGGCAATGCATTTTATTATAGACTAGTTCATAAGGATCAAAATGGTATGCTTGAAACAGTTTTCCGACATTTACTTCTAATTGCTTTTTTTGTTTAAAAATTTTTAAATAACTGTTATTTTCGGTCCCTGCTTTTCTCGATACACTGATGCAAGAGCTAGAGCACCAAGTCTAGCATGTTTTCACTCTTTTTAGGGTGGAAAAACTTCTCTCCGCGGATGCAGTTGTAACAGGAATTACTATCAGTAAATGTAAAAACATGTAAACGTTTGGAAAAAGTCCTTGTTGCAATCTTGAATAGCATCTAGCGGATTTGATGGTCTTTATGGTAGTGTTTCCATAGATCAATTTCAGTTAATATATCATTAGTTTGAAAAATTATAGTCTCAAAAAAATATTATAAATTCATTTATTACATACTAACCAAAACAAAAATAAAATATAAAATCGAAAATATTTCGGGGGGGGGGGGGGGGCTTTTGCCCCCAGGGCCCCCCTGGGTACGCCACTGAATATGGTTATGTGTAGAATGTAAATGGTCTATTTTAGATACACAGTTCCGTTTTTAACTTACAATGAAGATATGTTCGGTGTAACACTAATTTCGTAGACCTAGTTCAAATACATATAACGATCCCGAAAAAAAGTTTGGCTTTTAAGCTTATTTGCATTAAATTTAACACACTGACTTTTGTCGACCCAAGGAAAAAGCCTTGTCATATAAGGAAGAGTTGGCTCGTATTGAGACCATATGCCCCTATAACGGTTTACCGAAGAAATTGGCCTTATTCTCGCCCGTACGCTTCAGGTCGGAAATATTAATATATTTTGATCAAATTTGGCACACTGACTGGCCTAAGGACGAGTTGGTTCATGGTTAAACTTGTCATGCCCATAATGTCATCATTTGCTTTGTTTGCTCGCACGCTACAATTCCTAAATGTAAAGTTATTTTTTTATGAAATATAATACATTAACTCATATCGTTTCAAAGATGCTTCCCGAAACCCCTGCTTAAGCCAGCACATCAAACTCCATTCTTTTTCAAATATATTAAGGATACACTCTAAAAAATGTTTGCAAATATACTACTAAAAATAGGTAAAGTTTAGTGTAATACTATGCAAATTTGGTAAACTGTTTTGTACACACTTTCGTACACCACAATACACATCCAAAGTATTTTCAGACTCAGTGTGTTTACAATTAAACACATTATGCCAAATATTAGTATTCTTTTGTTAAGTTAAAATTTTACACACAAATTTTGTAAATTTACTAACTTATAACGGTAATAAATAATAAATATTCTGACATTTAAAATAATAACATAATAGAAAAATAAGGAAAATTTAGAAAAGTTATAAATTAAAGCAGTTCTAAATCAAATTGTAAACTATTTCCAAGGCAACCACTGCTAATTGAGTGGTTTGTTCGTTTAAAAACAAGACAAAATGCAATTCATATCGTGCATTTCTAGTTAAATAGAAAGCTGTGATAAATCAGTTAAAATTAGTGAAATTTATTTTATTTTTATATTTTTATTTTTTCTGGGAATTTTTGCTATAAATATTTGCAGTTATTTGAATTGTAATGCAGTATCTTTATTTCTAAGCGAAAAAATAGTACTTTGTAGAAGAAATTTTATTTTTGAGTACATATGTAGTACATTAAAAAAAAAAAAAAAAACAAACCACATACAATAACTGTATTATGATTTTACATTCACTTATTATAGTCGTTTTTTTTTATTTAAAAAAAAAAAACAAAAAAAAAAAAACAAATGTTTGTTTATTTTTCTACATATTTGATTAAATAAATAAAAAAATATTAATGCAATATCATGTTTCACTCAAAAACTACATTCGAAAAATCCTACATCCCCAAAAAGCACCAACAGCCTCTTACCTCCAGATCATTTTTTTCTTTCTGAACATATAAATTGTAAAAAAGCTTGGTTAAACGTATTTTATAAATATCGCTGGGATACTGTTAAAAAAAAAAACAAATGTTTGTTTATTTTTCTACATATTTGATTAAATAAATAAAAAAATATTAATGCAAAATCATGTTTCACTCAAAAACTACATTCGAAAAATACTACATCCCCAAAAAGCACCAACAGCCTCTTACCTCCAGATAAATTTTTTCTTTCTGAACATATAAATTGTACAAAAGCTTGGTTAAACGTATTTTACAAATATCGCTGGGATACTGTTGTTTGTAGTGTATTGTGTTGGCGAGAAAAACACCTTTGAATCTCTATTTATTAAAATGTGCAGTGCAACGTTGATGTTATTTTAAATACATTGTTGTTTAACTTTATTTTGTTTTTTTGTGGGTAAAAACTTTTTTTATTTAACATAAAGAAAAGTTTTTGTTATTTAACTTGTATGTAGATACAACAGAATAATTTTGTGCAGAAAATAAACAGCTCACAAAAATAAAAATAAATAATGAAATGATATGATAAGTTAATGTCCCAAGTTGTTATATATAAATATGTCTGAATGACAAAAAAAAAAGACAAAAAAGACAAATATTTCTATTGAAACAAAAACTGCATTTAAATAGGATTATGATGAAATCATGTACTTAATCTGTTGCATATTTAATATGATTAAATAATAACACGGTGCTACAAAATGCAAAAAAGTTGCAATCACTTTTTTAAGTGACCTAGTGTATGTTGTTGATCAGATATGGCATTCGTGATAGATCTAGTCTGATCTAGTACAAGATCTGTTTATAACCGAACAGATCTGGAAATTGGAAAATTACTTTGTCAAGATTTGAGCAGATCTAGTCATATTAGAGTATATCTGGAGCCAGATCAGTAAATTTCTAACAAGTTTTCATTATCCCTTTGCCCAGATCTATAACCAGATCTAAGCCCTTTGAGAGGTTTTCAAAAGCTCCAAAATAAAAATGCTAACCTTTGTTTTATTAATCTAATAACGAACATAATAATACGGTTGAAAAAATTTCCAACATTAAATTTCTTCGTTTACTTAAAAAATTGTGTAAATTTCTACAAGTTTTAACTGAAAGGTGCTCGTTTACACAAATACTCATATAAAAAATAGTAAAAAGAGAGATTAAACTGACAGTTTGATGCCAAAGAACTTACAAGTTTTTGCTGGATACATTTTTGCCAGTAAAAACTTGTAAGAAGAAAACAACCCTATGTGGAATGAGGAGTCAATTGACCTAAAAGTGACTGGTTAATGAAGGACTTAATCAGGACTGGTATACTTTAATACTGAAGTGGGTTAAGCAGTGTCAATTGTCCTAAAATTACCAATCCTGTTTGGATATACCATTTAACCAGAATGTTGATTAACAAGAAAAAGCCAGTTGGCCAGAATTTTAACCATTGGAAGCTATTTAGTTTTCGTTTATTATATACGACATGGCCCTTTAGTCCTGTTGCGTGCCACTATTTGGTTTAAAGCAGGACAAATGACCCCCTCCAATGACAAGCCAATGTTAAATTTGCCAGTTGTTTACATAGGGTAGGGTTTAGCAGAGAACCGGTCTCTGGCAGGAAGGGACCGATCCTGTGGCACACGTGGAACCTATAGGAAAATATATGATTGAAAAAATATGCTTGTATTTTTAGTACAAAAAAAAAAAATTATTAAATTGAATTATAATTATTTATGGCGTTAAAGAGAAAAATATTAAGGAATTAACTATGGAAGAAGTTAAAAAACGTTCTATATTGTTTCTGGTCGACAATTTCAATTAACTTTTATCTTTCCCGTAATATTTTTACATAATCTTTACAATGCAGTTCAAAATACATGTAATTGTGATTTAACGTATAATAAAGAGTAAAAGTTACCGACAATGCTGATAATAAAACGTCGGTCGGCAAAACGTTTTGGTTTCAATTAAATTCTGATATTATAAATGATCTATACTTTAGACCTATTTTCAAATATTTTACAAGTTTTATGCAATCTTCTTCTTCTAGTTCATCTAGTATACAATGCATTTCAGCTTCTTCCAAAAAAGGTTTTCCAAAGTTGTGGGTTTTAAATTATTTTAACGTTTCATGTTCTTGCAGATTACACATTGTACAAAACTTCCAGCGTTTTCATTTCCATGGTATCTGTTAGCATTGAGCTTTATCATTTCATTTCTTGCTTTGAACACCCAGGTGATATTGTATTCTTTCATTCCATATATTAATTTTCATACAACTTTGAAGATTTGAACTGAAATATTTCCATTGCGTTTATCTTTTCCAAAACGACCAGTTGATTTATTTTAATATTTGGTATTTAAAATCAGCTGATTTATATATTTTACCAATTCTTAAAAATTTCCGTTCGTTTACTTTTTTTGTAAATTTGTTATACTCTCTGTAATTTTTACTTGACTTTACTGGAAAAGTAGTCGAACAGAGTTATTATGTGTTGGTGTACTTTTTTTGTTGCTTTTATTTCATTTACATAAATTTAAAATTTTCTTTTTAATTTTTATTGTGTTTGATATTTTGTTTATTTTTTAAATTTTGAAAATTTAAAAAATTTTATTAAAAAGTTTTGTTTGTATTGTAAAAAAATGTAAAAATATGCCGTGCTTTGCAAAATAAAAAAAGGTAAAACACTAAATACAAGTATATATACATATTTATGAAATTTTAACAAGTAACGTGTTTTTCAATAAGGACTAGACAACTTTTTTTTAAAAAAAATGCAAACCATTTGAGATATTTCCAAAACTTTATTATCGACTTGAAATACAATCAAACTATTTATGAATGGAACTCGACTTCGTTCATATGACCGCGGGCACGATTCGTTGGACCCAATTTTCGATGACTCGGTCACATATTTCGGTCACACATTTCATTGCTGGCTCTGAGTTCTTTCAACGTCGTCGGCTTGTTGGCATAGACCAATGATTTGACGTAGCCCCAAAGAAAAAAGTCTAGAGGCGTTAAATCGCACGAACGAGGCTGACAATTGCATGGTCCATTTCTTGAGATAACACGCTCACCAAACTTACTCTTCAATAAATCGATTGTAACGTGTGCTGTGTGGCTCGTGGCACCGTCCTGTTGAAACCACACGTAGAGCCAAAAATAATCGGTAATCATGGCGCGATAACAATTGCCATTCACAGTAACGTGGCGATCGTTATTGTCGACGAAAAAATATTACCCAATGACGACGTCGGCATGCAACCCGCACCAAAGAGTTATTTTTTGTGCAAGAAGTGGAGATTCATTAAGCACATGTGGATTTTCACCAAACCAATAACGTATATTTTGCTTATTGACGAACCCATTGAGCCTAAAATGAGCTTCGTCACTGAAGATGATTTTGCGATGAAATTCGCTCTTAAAGTTGCCGTCACCGAATTTCGGTAGTTCATTTTTATAATTTGCATACGTTGTTCGTTCGTGTACTTTACCATGATGAAAATGTTGAAAAAATTGAAAGTAACAGTCAGATGATCAGTGCAATAGTGCGTTCACAAATTAAATTCAAAGTTGTCAAGTACCTATTGGAAAACCCTTTATAATTTTAGTTTACAGATCCATGGGACAAAATTTTGTACATATGTCAAGGAAGGGCAATCGTAGCGTTTGAGGAGATGTTTCGCGGCTTGTGGACTTTCTGCAGTTATGGAATTTCTTCAGTTGTTGAATTTCGGCTGTTGTTGTGGGAAGTAGGTTCCTGTTTTTATGAAAGTTCCAGCGTTTGTGGACACTATTAACAGCTAAGAATATGTCATATGCCTTGTTAACGGCAGTATTTGCTCTGCCAAGAAATATGTAAATGAAAAAGGGCAGTCTTAGCATTTGCGAGATGCTTCGCGACTTGTGAAGTTTCTGCAGTTGGGTAATTTCTTCAGTTGTCAAATTTCTGCTCTTGTTGTTCAGAGTTAGTTCGTGTTATTATGAAATTTCCAGCGTTTGTAGACTCTAACTTTAAATAAAGGTATTAAAATTATAATAAGCATTTTTTATTAATCATTTAACTAGAAATTATTGAACAGCGTTAAATCTAAAAATATCAACTCTGACTAGATTTGTTCAGATCTAATTTGATCTTAAATTTTCCCCATTTTTTTGATCTAATTAGATCTGATCATATATTGTTCATTTACCTCAAGAGCGACATAACTAAAAAAACACGATTTTGCAGAAAACGAGTTTAAAGTTTTCAATCCATATCTGCCTCGCTCCACCATTTCTTTATTGATTTGGTCACGTTTTTTATAAATACGGGGTTTTAATGTATTTTTCTCTTAGTGAGAGTTGTGTACGAATTCGCTAATTATCGATAGACCCATGAGTAGCACAGTTTCTCTATGAAGAATATACTCTTTGCACCCACTTTAAATAAAAAAATAAAATATATGTATAATCCTCTATCTCGAAAAGTATACATGATATTAATATGAAATTTTTACACAATTTAAAGCATGATATAACTAATAAATCTGCATCATTAAATCAAAATTTGTTGACTTATGACAGTCTTGAAGTAAATGAGCGAGATGTTATGAGATCTGTTCAGATCTGGTAAACAGATCTAATTATATCTGGTCAGATTTGATCTTTTTTACAAGGGTATACATTTTCAAAAAGAGCAGGTAATTTTCTTCAAATACCGTTTACAAATTTAAAATAAGATAATAAATGAGTGAAAGTAACAAATGTTTAAATGCGACCGTAAAAAAAATCTCTTTTACCGTTATCTCGAAAATTTTAATGTATATTGCAACTTTTTAAACCGGTTTTATAATACACTCAGCCTAGACTTACAAAGTACACTACATCATTTGACAAATAAATTTTCTGTGTAGCACAGTGTAACATATAAGTAAGGGCATGTACTCAACTGTGGTCTGTGGACCTTTGGTTTTTTTTATGTTGTTTCATTAATATGAGAACACTGTCAACTGTCATCGAGTTTAATTTCCGCTATAACTATTTTAAAATGGTTTCGACTTGAATGCACACCTTGTTCTTGATTTTATTGTGCGAGTATCATTTCAGAAAAACTCAATATAAAGTGTAATTTTTCATAAACATAAAAAGTGAATAACAACCAAGTTTTAAAGAATTTTCCAAGTCGGATTTTAGTAAACGCTAAGAATTTTATTCACAATTTTAATAAAACTACTAATTGATTTCACAAACAAATATTATAAATATGGTAGAAATCTGAAAAATTTAATTTTCATAATGTTCCCTAAAGTGAACCTTGGATATATTTTCTTATTTTTTTTTAATTTTTCCAAGTTTTAGTATATTTTTTAGGTGGTCTACGCCTCATTTTAACTGTTCTTGTCTAATTTGGACTACTTTTGAACATGCTTCACAACAAGAAAATATTGTTTTTTTACCGTAATTAGTAAAATTAGCATTTCATATGGTAATCCCTTAAGCAGCTTTTAACAATACCTAAAACGTGTTAATAAACAAAATTAAAATAAATTTTAATTTAAATGCAAGTTTGTGTGTGTTGTACTTCATTTTCTAATTTTCTTCATTTTCAGAGAGTTCGTTAATTTAGGTTCAATTGAGGGACCTTTGTGAACCTAATGTGGACCTTTTGAGTTGTTTTGAAAATTGTTATATAACCTTTTAATTTAATAATTATGACATTCATAACTATGGTTAACCCCTAAACTGTGGTAATTTTTAGATAAATTAGCAGGCCTTAATCTTATTACTTTTAGCTATAGGGGTTCAGGAAACACTTCATTCGCGATTAGCCATTTAGCCTGGCCTTTAAGTGAAATACACCTATTTTTTACCAAATTTCTGGCCAAAATTCCAAAAAGTAATTCATCAATGAGCTATGTTGTATGCGAAGGAACATACACTCAAAATAGTTTGTAGTTAAAATTCACTGAAAATGCAATTTAAAATAAATTATAAAATCGATTGAAATCTAATTTAATGAAATTTGTAATGGAAAAATGATTTTTTTCAGCTTTTGTAAACATTTTTTTAATGTCGTAATAATTTTTATTCTAGATGATAAATTTATCAAATTATGGTTCAAAAAAGATACTAAAATACAAAATCGGTTAAGAACTAGTCGGCTAAGAAAGCCTGGGATATTTGGATAGGGCAACGATTTTGGTAGAGCAGCGGATTTCGCGGAAATTGTGTTTTGTGGTAATAACAAGTCTAATTTGTGTCATAAAATACTTAAAATTTTTGTTGTTTTATTTTATCACCATGACACAAGTTAAAAGCAAAATTTTGGACATCTTTAACCCATTTGGACTAGCGGCCCAAAATGACACCAAACTTATTTATTAATTGCGACTATCTGTATGACTTTAAAATAACACTGTACTAAAATACATTTTAAAATTTTCCCTGTGGCGATGTCTCAACATAAACTCGAAGTTGTCTACACTGGACGAAAAAACCATAAGGCAATTTAGTAACGTTGTGAAATAGAGACGGAGGAGATTAGAAAAATAAACAAAAATCTAAAAATAGAATATTTGTAATGAAAATGAAAATTATTGAAGTTCGAGGCTATACTCTATATTTCTTTATTAGGATATTGTCCTAGCAAATAATCTATAGAGTTTTTGTTTTCAAATTTTTTCTTTGACCCTTTCAGGAATGTATTGATATATCTATTTGGGGAATTTTCTAGGTTTCCATCATCAGAACACGTTTTGAAAGAGGCCTCGAACTTGAATAATTTTCATTTTTATTGCACAATTAAAGGTCAAAAAAAACATAATTTTTATTTTTAATAAAAATTATATCAAACTTGTATAGAATATTTGTATTTGTTAATGTTGGTCACTTTTGAGTATAATATACAATAACAGAAAATCTAATAGGAAAGAAAACTGTATTTAGCTGCATTACACTAGAGGCCATACTTGGCTATGATCACTTAACGGTTTTGACTTGGTATTACTACACTCAAAAAAATAAGTTTGTAGAAAAGTTAGTAAAACATCTTGTAAATCAGGTATACTATTTTTCAGCAAATTTTTTGCTAAAATTATGTTCTATACTAAAATTTTAGTTATACTTATTAAGCACTTAACTGTTTTGAACTAATGTCTTACTAATATTTTACTAATGTTTTACTAATTTATTTTGCTAAAAAAAAATTGTATTGATTAGCACATCAACCAGACTGAAAGATATACGCGGAACGAATTAGATGTCGCGGCATGTCACGATGTAGTAATGACGAGGAAAATTATACTAAGAAGTTCAGCTCTAATAAGACATAATATAAAAAAATCAACCATGGAAGTTTTTGTATCTGTTTTTCATACATAAAACAAAATTGTGGATTAAAACAACTTCATCTATTAAATAAAATAAAAGACAAAATAAAATATTTAAATTTAATAAAGATTAAATGTAAATTTGTAAACTAAATGTTTATAAAGGGTCCGCCATCTAACGTTTTTTTTTCAACTAGTGCTTATTTCGTGAATGGTAACACTTAGATCATGTCTGATTTGACAGATAATTAGTTTTATCCTTCCGCTGAACGAATATGGTTGTGTATACGCTTGAACAACGCTGGGAAATATTGCGACATTACTTTGAAAATCATGGTAATGTTGCAGAATGTGTGCCGATACACCCAAAACGAGTCACTGTTTGGTGCGGATTTTGGTCCACAGGCATAATTGGGACATTTTTCTTTGAACATGAGCAAGGAGTGGCCGTTACAGTCAATGGCGATCGTTATCGGGCCACGTTGAACGAATTTTTGTTCACCAAAATTTAAGAGGAGGAAATACAGCTGCACACAATCGATAATATGCTTAAAAATTGGACCGATCGTGTAGGCTACTGAATGGCCAGCCGAGGCAGCCATTTGAATGAAATTATTTTCCATTATTAACCGGAAGGATTGTACTTTCAAATAAAAAAATAAATTTGAGAAAATATTCAGTAGTTTTTTTTATAGCATTTTCAAAAAAAAAAAGTTATTTGGCGGACCCTTTATATATTAATAGTCTTGTGTGGTCAAATTGTAAACAAATATGCAATAAGTAGACAGACTAAGGCGAGAGACATCTTAGGTAGATTTTTCGGTTTCCTTTTTCTTATTGCAAAAAAGGGGTTGTATATATTATGTTTTGTTAGTTTTTTGTTTCGTTTCTATAATTCTCTGTGGTATTTGCGTTCCTTTAAAATATAGCATATTTTGGACAATAATTGATGTAAGTAGTTCAAAGATAATGTCGTTTATGTTATACATATATAATTATTTCTATTGTTATTAGATATTACATTAATTCATATCGTCAATTTTTATATTTTGCAACGTATTGCAAATTATTTTAAACAGAATCACAAAAATATGTTTTATGATTTTCAGCAAATAAATTAACTAAAGTATAATTTTTCTACAAATTTTTTGAGTTTTTTCAGTCTGCTAATATTCAGCAAAAATTTTATTAATTTTTAGCAAGGGTTTTTAATTTCTAATCTACTAAGTGTTAGCAAAACTTTTGCTGAATCTACTAAATTTCCCAGTAAAAAACGCTGCTTACCAGCAAGCAGGTTTGTAAGGGAGTAAGCCAAATAGAATCCCTTACAAACCTGCTTACATATGCCATGATTTTTATATGGCGAATTTCCACTTGGAAGCATTACGTTTAGGCAAAAAATCGCGGGTTTTAGCGCTTACAAAAAGCTGTGATTTCATGGCTTTCAGTAGAATCATATTTCATGTCTACATTATTACGATTAAAAGTAATAATATGAATAATATATAATTTATTTTACATAAAATTCTACAGACATTAATTTTAGACACAATATAATAATTTTTTTTACCGCACCTCGTGGTAACTCTTCAGGGACATTAAAACGACTAATTATTTGTTTAACATACTTGAAAACACCAAACACAATCGGAAATATTTCGGGAAAACTGGTTAAGATCGTTTATAATCTACGACATGAAACTTTCTGCATTACAACCTGCATCCTCGTAAGGGAAAATAGTAGGCGCAACAAAATTTTTTGTTAATTTTTATACGAACAACATAATAGTAAGCACTTACTTCAGCGCATTTGTTTTATCCTGCTTCTAAAAACACGAAAATTTTTTACTGGGTTGTTGCTAAAAATCAGCTCGCTGAATTTCAGAAAAGATTTTGCTGATATTAGCAATTTTTTTGCAAGCACCCTCCTGACTAAAATTTTTTGCTGACTTTACTAACTTTTTTATTTGAGTGTACGTTTGTAATGTAAGAAGAAGCGCAGGTTTGATTCTTACAGCAACAAGTCGTTGAAAAAATTTATCATATAGAGACAATCTGGCAATTATAAGACACATATAATAATACAATTTAAAATGGAAAATCACTGATGCCGCCTGTCCATAAAAACGCAGCAACTAGTCCAGGCTTTCTTATATATTTCAATTTACCCAAAACGTCAAAGATTTGCTCACTTCTGCTGAATTTTAAGAAGCGTGATTTGAAATATCATGACACAATGCGAGAAGCTGCTGTGCTAACAATTTTGGACAAATTGAGTGCCATGTCACATTGAATCATCATTACATTGAAGCAGATACTGCGGAATTTTATGTTTATTTGAACAAAAAATAATTAAAATCTTTTTTTACATGCAATCAAAATTGTGTGTAGTTTAAATTAAATCAACATAAATGATAAATCACTTACGACTTACTTTTCTTTTAAATCAAAAGTTTTTTTTTTTTTGCAAACCGTTCAGAATTTCGATTTACTCTCTATAGCAAAGTTGTAGCTCTTGTCATAAAGAACAAAAATTGCGAACATATGAAATTAAAAAAACTTCACCTTCCAGATCAAAAACGCAAAAAACATAGGTAGCAAACCGTTCAAAATTCAAGGAAACAATCAGCTACAAAAATTTACCTAAGATCTCAATAAACAAATTTCTGGAACATATAAACTTCCTAGAGATGATTCTTAACACTGTTTAGGTAGCGCGCAAAAGTGAAAAATTTTTTAATTTCATTTTTTTCCTTTTTTTCTCCTGTTCAGGTGCATAGGTAGCAAACCCAATTCCCAGGAAGTTTATATGTTCTAGAAATTTGTTTATTGAGATCTTAGGTAAATTTTTGTAGTTGATTGTTTCCTTGAATTTTGAACGGTTTGCTACCTATGGACCTGAACACGGGAAAAAAGGTAAAAAAATCGAATTTTTTTAAGTTTTTTGCGATTTTGATCTGGAAGGTGAAGTTTTTTTGATTTTATATGTTTTTTTGTTCTTTATGACAAGAGCTACAACTTTGCCATAGAGAGTAAATCGAAATTCTGAACGGTTTGCAAGATATGAGCCTGAGAAAATTATCACTTTTTTGCGAAAATGATACCGAGGCCCCAAATCTTTGGCGGCCCATAAACAAAAAAGGAGATGACTTTGGGAAAAATTGGGAGACACGGGTCTTTTTTTTTAGTCTTTTATCACGTAGTGGTGTCCGTATATGGTTATTTTTTTTTCGTGTTGCACTGTGTAATCATATAATTACAAATTATATACTATTACCCTAACCGCGCACTAGATACTATGGCTTTCGGCGCGTTGTAGCGAAAACAGACCAGTAGCTCTGGTGGGAATCAAACACACGACCCCCGCACCGATAGGCCAGCACGCACAAATCAAAAGTTACATGTTATTTATTTTAAAATATTGTTTAAATAACTAACAAATCCATAAGAACAAATGAATAGTTCGTTAAAAGTAAATGTTCAAATTTTAACTACAGTTCAGTACACTCATAATAATCCATGCATAAAAATACGAAATTATTGTCAAAACTACAAAAACTTTCGTAAAATGTACAAATTTTCGTGTATTTTACAAAAAATTTGGTTATTTTGACATTTTTTTGTAATTTTACGCATGGATTATTATCAGTGTAAAAATAAATGTTATATTCAGTTATTTGAAATTATTTAAATTTTTTTGTTTTTGTTTGTTTTTTGTTTCTTCTAAAAAACACAAGTAGTGTGTTTAAATGGCTGGATGTAATAATTGTGGACACGTTTTTAATTTCAATTAATTTGAATTGTAATAATTTTGTTTAGTTATAACCAAACCATTTTAACTAAACAAACAGACAGCCATTGTTTGAATATTTTTTTTTTTTGAAGCAAGTAAGAAACAAAAATTTAAATGTGTAACAATAGGTTTGTTTTCTTACTTTTTGCGTAAAGTTCGGCAGTTAACAAAAGATACTCTCAAAAAAGACAAAAACACACAATAATACACGAACGCAAAAAAAAAAACATATTTCTAGCAAAATAATTACCAACTAGGTGCTTTTTTTGTCCAAATTGTTTTTTTTTTGTAGATTTTCATGAAAAATTATGCTGGATCAAAAACAGTATTCAAAATTGCACCTTTTTGTAAATAAACAACAGCTGGTAACACAGCTTATAAAACAATTTACCCAAACTTGCACCAAAAAAAAAAATGCTGTGCTTTTTCGTGCAAATTGACTGCTCTCATTTACCAAACCTTTAAGTACACGAACGATTTTTATAAAATAATATTCCGTTTTTATGGTTAATTTTATATGCAAATTTAAATAAATAAAAATTATAAATGCAACTGAAAAAAAAAAACGGAAAATGGTAGTAAATTATTTTGAACAAATGTATAAAAAATATAAAATAAATATTTATTTAAAAAATAAATATTGACCATATTATGATGTCACCTTAGGCCAGGTCCTTACAAAGAAAAATATATATTTCATATCTCACAATTTATGAGTATATTAAATAAAAATATTATGTTAAAGTAATAAATTTAAAAAACGTTTTGGGTGTGTGCTCGACTTTCGTCTTCAATTGGTATATGGAACATTGTTGTCCTAGGGCATTTTTATTTTTATCTTAACCGATTTGGTATTTTTATACCTCTTCAAAAACATAATTTTACCACATCAATTTTTTTTTTACAAAAACTGAAAAAAGTAATTTTTGCCCATACAAACAGAGTTTAAATTTTCAATCGATTTCCGTGATGACTTTTCGTTATCGCATTAGCAGTAAATTTAATATATATTATTTTCATATAGAAAAAAAAAAATCCAACCCATCCTTCCCCAAAAATCGCCTTTTGGCTTTATAGAACACCCTTAATACACACACATCTTGTTTGAATGTGTGTAGTGTTTGTGAAAACTTTTTAAATTTCTTGTAATTTGTTTTGAAATAATTCTGTTTGTAAACAAACCATTTTAAGTCATAAATTGCTCGTCATACATTCGCTGCTCCATTAATGCTCTTTTCGCCTTAAATTGCCCTCAAATGAAAACATTAGCAACCAAAGTTGAAACTTTGACATGATATAAATCCTAGACGTTTGAAGGTATTTTAAAAATATATTTTTTTTTTTAATTCTGTAAACAAATCTTAAAAATGTATAAAAAATTATTTTGTTGAAGTTAACCGATTTTTAAATTTTTTGGAAAAATATCGTGAGTTTTGACCATTTTTTAAAATTGTCATACGTCAACCCTGACACTATTTTTTATATGTGTGTTAGTATTTAAATAAAAACCAGCCATTATTTCTATTTTGAGTGAAAACGCAACAAATTTTGGAAGTTTAATACATTGTGTATTTGAAAATTCCGTGGTCCAATCGGTCAGAATTTCAAAAATTACATGCAATCGATTAATTAATTTTTTAGAAAGAAATACATTTTCATATTTTCCTATCAACATAAATATCAAAAAATTAAAAATATTACACTGTTTTATATTTTTATTTAGGTTTTAAAGAAGATCCTATAAAAATAGTTTAAAAATGGATTTTTTCAAATAATTATTTGATAACAATTTTCCAAAATATTTGTGCTAATTTCATGAAAAATGGATAAAAAACAAAAAAAAAAAGGCGAGCACTTAAAATTGTTGGTGCAAAAAGTACCCTACTTTGGCAGAAAAGAAGATCGATTAACAAGTCGCACCCCACACAGTTCTTAAAGGAAAAGACCTGGCTTTCTAAAAAATAAAAAAATACCCCATTAAAAAAAAAGTCAAAAGAAATTTTTAAAATTTTTAAAAAATGTTCTTTAAGATTGAAGAAAGAGCGGTTGAAAACATTTTGAACAGAATTTTCTATATGTATCTGCAAAAAGGGCTGCTTGATGAAAATGTCAAAATTCAACCCCCTCCAAATCGGATAGTCCTTGAGCGAACACTCTGAAATTTTGTGTCATACTACTACCCAATAGGACTCAGCTTAGTGCAAATTTCATTCCGATCCAAAGACATCGGTTTCAAAAGTTCGGTCAATTGAAATGAAATACGCCATATATAAGAATCATTGTTTCGGTAGACTCTCCTTGTTGGATCGCATAATGTTAAAACAATGTTAGTGCAACTCTTACTTAAGCTTTAAATTACATACACACAAAGTTTGCTTACAGTTTTTTTTATTTAAAACTCACAATATCTTCTTTCCCATCTTTATGTCTTTCTTTATTCACCTTATTAACAGCTTTACACTTCACTAATGCTTTTGTAATTATTTTAAAATGACTTTTCATATTTTTTCTTGTTTTGGCTTGAATGTTGTCTGGTCTCCCAAAGCTATATTTTTGTTTAGTACTTAAATGTTTTATTTCTCATAGAAAAGGTCGTAATTTTTAAAATAAACCACATGCAAACTGCTACAAACAACATTTTTGTTGGTTTAAATACTCTAAAAAAAAAAAATATATATATAAGTATTTTGCCCCTTAAGAAACATGTAGTGGGTGAAAGTATTAGGGTGTCCCTATAAAGGTTGTCCTTAGGAAGTGGTTTAAGTAATAGCAATAAAACAATGAGAATTATAAGAAATTAATACATTAAAATTTACACGCAGAGAAAAATATGGTTGCAATATGATTGCGGCCACAAAACTATGTTTCCTATAGCAATTAATGGTTTTTTCTATTAAACCATTATTGTATCAAACATATTTTACCAATAATATGGTTGCTTTTAAAAAAATTATTGTTAAAGAAAAAAAAATGTGAAAGAAAAATTTACACAGAATGCACGTGCTTTTAAGTATGTAGTGCAATAATCAAAACATGGTAATAAATGATGACGAAATTCGTGTCATGATCATAATATGATAACTAGGACTATAATATTTTTGTAATGCAATTATTATGATTGCTGTAAACATGGTTTGATCATTATACAAGGTGGCGCAAAAGTAATACTCCTATCAGAAAATGCTATAAATTTTGCGATTGGCCCTAATGTCAGTTCTGTTTTGACATTTGTGTAGTAAACACATGCGAAATACACGTTAATAAACAATGTTACGCTACACTGCTCCAGAACGCTGAATATTTGTGACTATTTATTTGACCAATAATCGGTCGGTGACTTTGGCACAACGTGAATTTCGTCGCAGATTTCCTGGCCGTCCAACGCCTACTGGTGAAACACTGCGACGTTTAGCCGCTCGCCTCGAAGAGACTGGCACAACACGAGAAGCTGCCAGGCGTGGCAGACCCCGGGGTAGCCGTTCTGCAGAGAATATTGCTGCTGTAGCCGAGGATGTCATGGAAGCGCCGTCGACATCGACCAGACGACGTGCCACGCAAATGGGTATCAGTCGACGGTCTTTACAGCGAATTTTTGTACAAGATTTGAAGATGTTTCCGTACAAAGTCCAGACGGTGCATCAGCTGTTAGCTGCTGACCGCCAATCGCGTGTAACATAGGCTCAAGCCATCCTTAATCACCACCAAGAGGAAGATGATTTTTCATCAAAAATAATCATGAGTGATGAGGCATATTTCCATCTTAGCGGGTACGTAAATAAGCAAAATTTTCGCTACTGGGGCACTGAAAATCCGCGTGTAACCCACGAAGAGCCATTACACCCGCTCAAAGTCACTGTATGGTGTGCTGTTTTCGCTGGAGGAGTCATCGGACATTTTTTCTTCGAAGACGTCGCGGGCCAAACGGTTACTGTGAATGGTGAGCGCTACATAGCAATGATCAACGAGTTCTTTTTGCCGCAACTTGATGAATCGGTATTGGAAAACATGTGGTTCCAACAGGACGGTGCAACGGCACACACATCAGCTGCCACAACCGATATGCTGAAGGATGCATTTCCCGGGCGCCTAATCTCCAGTTTTGGCGATTTGCACTGGCCAGCAAGATTGCCTGATTTGACCGCTCCAGACTTCTGTTTGTGGGGCTTTTTGAAGTCGTGGCCTTATGTCAACAAGCCTCAGACTCTTGCAGCTCTTAAAGACAATATCCGTCAAGAATGTGAGGACCTATCGCCGGAATTTTTGGCCAAAGTGATGGAAAATGCCATAAAAAGGTCTCAAATGACAATCAACTGTGGCGGCGGCCATTTACATGACATCATATTCTCGACTTGATGTAAAAAAAATTAAAATACCAAATAAAAATAATCCACAAGAAGAATCAAAGTTTTTCATTTTTTTTTTAAATTACAGCCAAAAAACATCGGAAGGTTATTTTTGCTCCACCTTGTAAATGTATTGTGAAATTGTATTCTTAACAATATTTTTATGCATGCTTTATTCTGTAATCATATGTATAGCTTGTATAGCTGACACAATATTTCACAAAGCTTATCCTTTAGAGCAAATTTGATTACTTAAATTATTTTAAACCTAAGTTTATTTATATGTGTGAATTATTAAATAAATTTACTATTTAAAAAACACGCATATCTTTTTAATCCAGCTTCAACAGAATGCTAATTCATACAAATTTCTAGAACCATAATATGATAATATTGGGATATATTTGGCACCATAATATGACAATTTAATTATCATATTATGATACAGAAGCAGATAAGAGTATGATTGTCACAACCATAGTAACACGGTTGTCGGAATCATAAATCCAAAAATGTATGATGCTCTTCGAATATAATTCCCTCAGCCATGTTTTTTCTTTGCGTGTAAGTTAACAATTTTTGAAGCAAATTTTTAGTTAATTATGTAGGTTATTAAATTATAACTTATTTAGATTATAACATTCCGGAACTTGGTGTTTCAATTTAATTTTCAATAAATATAAAAAAAAACAATTAAATTTTTAATAAAACATAAAAAAATAATTTCTTACAATTTTTTACTTCTGTTTGACAGCAATTTCAAACATTTTAATTTTGTTTTGAAAAATTTAAAAACTTAAAATTAGATTTATTAAGATGTTTAAATTCTCTGTACACCATAAAAACTTAGTAGTGAAGAAAACCGCGTCACCAAACAAATTTTTGCAAAATAAAATTGAATATTTTATTATCCCTTTTTCTAAATACAGTAGACTTGCGGTAACGTGAACTATTAAAACCTGAGCGTATTCACGTTTGCGAAGTTGTTCATGTTTACGAAGGTGTAATTTTTTACATTCATTTTTTTATTAATTCATATTCATTAATTCATATTCATATTTGCTTTGTTAAGCAAAACAATTTACATTAAAATTATTTAAAAAAATGGGTTATCTTTTTTTTGGATTTTCTTTTTTTGCAAAAAGCCGAACACCGCCTTTTCTCGGAGACAACTAAGTACGCTGATATCTGCTGAACTTATATTTTCATTTTCTGCCCATTCTAAAGCTTTATCGAAAATGTTGATTGCTTCACTAGGTTCTACTTTGGTCCGTGCTGTTTCCAGAATACTATCATCGCTTTCACTTTCATCACTGCTCATATTTCATTCGTTTCAGTTACGGTTCTCCATTTATGTTCCATTAATTTTACATTTGTTTATGTTATAGGGCTTTCTTACTGTGTTCACGCTACAGAGTAGTCAGTGTAAAAAAAATTATGTTATCGCGAGTCGACTGTATAAATAAAACATAATTTAAGACAAAACTTAAATGTTTTTATTGGCGAGTCTATTTAGAGTTATAACGCTTATAAGACTTTTTAAAAAATAAAATCAGTTTTAGATTCTGCGACTTAAAAATTTATCTTTCAACCACTTTAAGAAACAATAATGGCAATTTTTCTAAGTCAACCATATATAAATTAAAATATAATCACATATAAAGTGACATAATAAAATTAATATCATATATGGAGGTTTAGAAACCCTTGAATTTCGTAGGTTACTGCAATCTGCTTTATTCGTTTTTGATATTATAAGTGGTGGTATTGATTGTTCTGAGTTGCTTTCCCGTATTAATTTTCATGTTCCACCAAGAAGATTAAGGTTTAATTCTATTTTTGATGTACCACTACATCATACCAATTATGGGCTTAATAGCATTTTAACCCGTACTTTTATTCAAATGAATGAGATTAATAATAAACAGCTAATTACTTTAAAGCAACAAATTGAGTTTTGGACATCAAAAACTAGCTTTAAACAACACTTATATTCCATTATGATGGATTTAGGTATTTAAATAAATAATGTAAATATTAAGATTATTATAAAATTGTTATTTCATAGTCTGTAAGGATTTATGTATCCATAGACTGAATAAATAAATAAAAAAAAAAAAAAATTGAACAATATTTAGCACATACTTAAATACATGATATTATACATTAAAATATATGAACGTGCTGCTTGCATATATGAAAAATATATGCTTCCATTCATGGCATACATCTTTATACATGCTGGTATATGAAACAATATATGCTCATACATCGAATCATGGATGGCTAAAATTTATATAATTAAGGATTTTAAGGAATCTCACAAATATACGCATAAAACAAATATACTGTATCGCAAAGCCTTTAAATGTACACTCACATGAACTTTTCCATAAAAAATCAGCAGTTATTTAAAAGTTTAATCGGTAAAGTTGTTTCAATGGAATATACAGTTAAATTGCCAGAGAAATATATTTTTTAATTTTCTGCCTGTTATTAAATAAACAAAATAGACAAAAAACGGACTTTCGGTAATAGTTAAAATATTCAGTTAAAATTTTCTATTTAAAACAAAAAGTTGTAATGTTATATTGAGTATTGAAATGAAAACAATCTATGCATTTTGTCAATTAATTTTTCAACAGTTGAAAATAAACTAAAAAAAATACAATTGTTTTAAATGAAAGGAAAATAGTCCTGTTTTTAACTAATTTTCAGTTAATTTAATGTGTATATTCAGTAGTCTTTACTGAAAAAATATTGTGAGTGTAATTGTATTTAGTCCTATTAGTTATAATTAAATTAGTTTTCTATAAATTGTCCCAAGTTTTTTAGAAATTTTAAGTTATTTTTTATGCCATTTTGTATCATATTATTATTTCGTATATAATATTTTTTTCGTTTTTTTTGTGCTGCGTTAATCGAAGGAGGGGACGCTGTATTGTATAATTACCACCAAAAACATATAAATTTACACAATATTATTTGCGAATTTATATAATTATTCGTAAAGTTAATTTAATAATTGAATTATTATTTAATTTAATAAAACTACTAAATATTTCAAATTTTTTTCTAAAAATTAAATTGTAATTACCAGATGAAAACGTTTCTTTATATTCATATACAACTTGATATCATTATATATGTTTATATGTATGGCAATACACTACGATGTATGTTCATATCTTATACTTAGTTTTCTGATTAAAAAATTGATATGCAGCTTTATGCAGTCAAATGAATTTCTATGTGACGCTATATGTGATCTTATTAAATTTCATCAGAAATATGGGCGCATATAATTGTATCAATTTTAGCTCTAATCTGATGCAATTAGATAAATGTCCAGTACTATTTTATCGGAAATACCAGCTGAAGTGCCCGGTGTTTCCCGGACAACTGTGATTTTTGAACGCAGAAAAAATTTTAAGCTAGGAAATAGACGACTTAATTCTGTTGTGTTTTGCAGAGTCAGTTAGAATTTTAACGTTAAACTTGAAATTAAAGATTCCATTTGAAATTTATGAAATAATTATTTTATCTTTAAAGATGTTGAATACAAAATGATGCTTTCAGTAGCAATTCACTGCTATAAATCAATGTGCTTTATCAATAAAGATGTGTCATATTAATTTTAGTGCATGGTTTCCAAAAAGTTTATCCTTAAAGAAATTTTTTTTTTGTTTTTTTTAATGGACTTGCTATGGCCATAAACGGTACGGGAAAATAAAATAAAAAAAAAAAAAATGAAATCATAAAGACATTGCGAAAAAATCAATAGGTATATTATACCTGGGAAAAAAATTCTTAAAAACGAAATGGTTTTCCCTAAAATGTTTTGATTGGACTTAATACTTTCAAATTAAAAAAAAAATAGCTTTATTAGAAATAGTGGATTTTTTGATTTTGACGTTTTTGATTAAAAGTCGGTATTGAAGTGTGCTATGGTAATGAAACTTTTACTGAGTCCTTCCTCGGGAAACGTAAAATATATGTGAGTGATTTCAAAGAAATCCGACAAAACTTTCTAAGATGTATTCGAAAAAGCGAAAAAAGTTGAAAAAGGTGAAAAAAATTTAAATTTAGATTTTTTGTCAAAAGTAGACGTAAAGTAGACGTGGTCGACAAAAACTATACTATGATCTAAGTTGAGGTCCGAGGATTATGCCAAATTTGAGGAAAATCCGTTGAGAATTGCAAATTTGTATAGAGAACAAACAAACAAACAAACAAACAGAAAATGAGTTTTATATATATAGATGGCATCAGTTTTGCATCTAATTGTATCAGTATATATCTAAACTGATACAAATATATATAATTATATTAAATCCAGATATGTTTGTATCCGGGTCTTAAAATTATATAGTTATATATATATTATCGCATATAAACTGATTCATCTAAATAAAGGGTCCGCCATCTAACGTTTTTTTTTCAACTAGTGCTTACTTCGTGAATGGTAACACTTAGCTCATGTCTGATTTGACAGATAATTAGTTTTATCATACCGCTGAACGAATATGGTTGTGTATACGATTGAACAATGCTGTGAAATATTGCGACATTACTTTGAAAATCATGGTAATGTTGCAGAATGTGTGCGAAAATTTGGAGATCGCATTATCAGCCGCAGAGCTGATGTCGTTTGGCCACCTCGGAGCTGCGATTTGACACCGTTGGACTATTATTTGTGGGGTGCCGTCAAAGATAAGTGTTACGCCAACAAGCCAGAGACAATTGACGCTTTAAAGGACAATATTCGTGAAGCCATTGGTGAAATACAGCTGCACACACTTAAAAATTGGACCGATCGTGTAGGCTACTGAATGGCCAGCCGAGGCAGCCATTTGAATGAAATTATTTTACATTATTAACCGGAAGGATTGTACTTTCAAATAAAAAAAGAAATTTGAGAAAATATTCAGTAGTTTTTTTTATAGAGCAATTCCATATGAAAGCGATCATCTTTTGGACGACCCCTCTCCGATTTTAAAATAAATAGTCTCAATCGATTGCCCAGCAAAAAATAATGTACCTACATATTTTTTTTTTTTTATAGTGACTGGTTTAGTGGTGGTGTGCACCACTGTCATGTGACAAAATTGAAGAATTCTTTATAAGGGACCTCATTGAAAGTTGCTTTAAAACTACTAAAGCGATCGCAACGAGTGATAGCTCGTTGGAAAGGTATTGAATCAGGCTTTAATTGAAAAATAAAATTTTCCTAATTTTTCTCAGAAATTTACCTTTTTTCCCATGAAAATTAAATTTTCCCATGAAAATTAAATTTTCCGATTTTCCACAGAAGCTCCTAAATTTTCCGGCTAATTTTATTTTTTTTGGATTCCTCATAATTTTTGCTTTAAGAATCAGCAATAAAAAAATGGGCCCGACTCCTTGTTTGGACAGGAGAAGAGCATTTAAGAGACCACCTTGTTCTCATTGTTTTTATATTTTTTATAATTGAATTATTTTTAATTATTTAACAAAAAAAATTAGGGAACTTTTATTTTTCAATTAAAGCCTGATTCAATACCTTTCCAACGAGCTATCACTCGTTGCGATCGCTTTAAAACAACTTTCAATGAGGTCCCTTATGAAGAATTCTTCAATTTTGTCACATGACAGTGGTGCACACCACCACTAAACCAGTCACTATAAAAAAAAAAAAATATGTAGGTACATTATTTTTTGCTGGGCAATCGATTGAGACTATTTATTTTAAAATCGGAGAGGGGTCGTCCAAAAATTTGCCAATTTTGATCGTTTTCATATGGAATTGCTCTATAGCATTTTCAAAAAAAAAAAGTTATTTGGCGGACCCTTTATAACTAGATCCGAGTTGTATTGTGGTAAAAATGCACTAAATGTAACATTTTTGTATATGACTGTATAATAATATACACAGTTTCATACAAATGTATGTTCATCCTATCATATCTGTTAAGTCCATACAAAAATATTAGGAAAGATGTTACCTTTTTGCGGATTAAAAAACAAATTTTTAATACTAATAAAGCGTTTAGTAATTTGCTTGATTCCGATTTAAAATTTTTGTGACAAAGTTCCCGGCAATAGAGAAACCCTTTTACTATATACCGATGTAAAATATGTAAAATCTTGCGTCTCTTCAAAACTTAACTAAACTAACATTTCCGGGACTGCGACATGTTGCTCATTCTATAAATTTGTCAATGTCAATGTCAATTAATGTTTTTTATAGCGCTTCTGCCTTTAAAATTTAATATATATGCTTAGAAATAAAATATTACTGCATAAATTAATTAATTAACAATTTCCCCAGAAATTCTCTACCGGAATTCCCATACCCCAAACCCTAGTAAAATTTCTCAAACGATGTGTGTTATCCAGTTAATTATGGAAAAAATTAAAAATTCAAGAATACTTATAGTTTGCTACCAGTATTTTTTTGAATTTTTGTACAAAACTGGTCTCAGAAGTTTGGTTATGCTGACAATATATTTATAAAATTGCCATAGAGTAATATTGGTCCGCTACTTATTTAAATTTAAAACCTGTAATTAATAAAATTATTTGTTTCAAACGAAATGATGCCAAAACGATTCTATGAAAATTTAATAAATATTTTTCCCATAATATAATATTTCCATTGCTAAGCTTTTAAACTCTACTTTGTCCAAAAGTTTTGAAAATACTCTATTAAGGCCAACTAAGGCTAAGGCTACTAAAAGTACCCTGAACAAATTTTTGGTTTTTACCCATAAACAGTTCCATAATATCTATTGTTTCAATACGTTACAAGTTTTCAAATTCGGGACAGACTAATATATAGCCATCAGAATTTAACTGCGGCAATATATAGTTTTATATAAAAAAAAGATCTACATTTTTTTGGTATGAAGCGATATCTTTACATATAACTATTAGAGTTCGTCAGAAAAGTTTAAAGTTTCTTTGTTTTTGGGATTTCATCACTTTTTAAAATGTTTTATCATCAGTAAAAAAAAAACGGCTCTATAATTATTTAGTTTCATATTCCCAAACTTATTACTGCGTAATATAAAGTTTTGATGGGTTACCGAAACAAAAAGATTTGATACATTTTTAAACTTCCTCGTCGTTACAAAAAAAAAAAATATTGGTACCAATTTTGTGCCAAAATTAAAAAATCCGAAGATCTCCTCCGAAATTCTTTTACTTGTTTTTTTCAGTGTCCAGCGCATTAACGCATCGTTTTTGTTGTATTACATATTTTTTTTTTACCGGGACACGCTAGTTAGTAACAGACATGGGCGGCGCACTGTGGTCAATATTTTGAGATAGCGGCCAAAACTCCTTTTGGTTTTTGTTCTCCGATTTTAAAGTTATTAGACTCATATAAAAGTAGACAGTAGTAAACCTCGGGAGCCAAAAAATTAGAACTCTATTTCAACTATTTCACTGAGAACAGGGTGGTCCAAAATGGGCTTTTTCAGAATTTAGTAAATTTATTATATTTTTAGTTAATTTTTAAAGTTTAAATGATCATAACTTTTTTGTTTTTCAAGTGGTAAAAAAATTGAACCTCTACTGTTTTCTGAACAATTTAAATATTTTTTTTTTAAAAAAGATCAAATTTCTCGGAAATTTCCTACTTCATAGAGCACAACTCCTGTGAGTCAAGCTGAGTCAAAACACAAATTTACTATTTTGTAGTCCTAACTCTCCCCTACTTTCCTATATATACATGTCCATGCATCGGGACTGAACTTTTTGAGCTACAGCAATTTTTCTGACCCAAGGTAAGATATTCGGTACAAATGCACGTCATATTTTTTGAGAAGTTATTTGTATGTGAAAGTGGCTATTATGCATATATTTTGATGAAATTTTGTACAAGAGTTCTTATTGACCCAAAAAATAATTCTGTTGAAATTAGGAGAAGTTGGCCCATATTTGGACCTAGTCCACATAGAAGGGTGTATCAAAATTTTGACAAAAATCACAATAGAACTCTCAAGTTATGTGGTATCTGGCAATTCATTTGAAAAAGGTAAAAAATGATTTTATTGCCATCTAATATTACATAACTTAAATACCTGAAAATTGCAAATAAATTTAAAACCAATGGAAATAACTGGTAAAACCAAGTACCTGTTATATTATTACCAGTACCTGTTAACTCTCAAATTATGTGGTATCTAGCAATTTATTTGGAAAAGGTAAAAAAGATTTTATTGCCATCTAATATTGCCAGTACCTGTTAAATCTCAAGTTATGTGGTATCTAGCAATTCATTTGGAAAAGGTAAAAAAGATTTTATTGCCATCTAATATTACACAACTTAAATACCTGAAAATTGCAAATAAATTTAAAACCAATGGAAATAACTGGTAAAACCAAGTACCTGTTATATTATGTTTCAAAGAGGTAAAAAAGATCATGTTGAAACTTCGAGCAATAGTATATTAATCCATGCATTCATTTTTTTTTTCTTCATTATTGTTTAAACAATGGCTAAATTCAGTTATAGTGTTCTATCTGATATATATTTTGAACGGAAAGGTGAAAACGACATTATTTTACATATAATGAATAATCCATTCTTCAAAATATGCTACAAACAAGAAATTAAAATTCATAACTTAAAAATAAAAAAACTTTTTAAATACTTTAAGAAAACGGTACAATCAATGTTCCAGAAACAAGAAATTGTTTTACTCACGCAACCAAGAATGGCTTAGAAATAAACTTATTTTTAAAAAGCCATCAGTAACTACCACGGAAACTGGAAAAGGTGGTCGACCAGCAAAGCCAATTGATAATTGTAGTGAAAGATCACGAAGACGCAAGCTTAAACATATCAATGAAGAAGTTTCTTGTAGCATCATAAAGGATTCATTTCTGCATCAAATTCAACCATCGAAAACTAAAAAGAGTAAAATTGCTATCATTGAAAAAATAGTGGAAGCAAGCCCCAGACGCACAAAAAGGATTTTAGAAAGTATGCCGACACCAACTGAAGAAAATAAATTTGCTCCAGAAGAAGCATTTGCACTATTTTTGGATTTGAAAATGACTAAAAACCAATATACAGAATTTCGCAAGCGAACCAATGAAAAAAATTGTGGAATTTTTCCATCATATCGAGATATAGTTTCTGCCAAAAAAGATTGCTTACCTTCACCAACTGCTATTAGTGTAACTTCAAGTTCAGCAGAAATAAAATTGCAGGATCTTCTTGAACACACTGCAGAACGATTATTAAAGACATTTGATGCTGACTATTTAAAGAAGTTTAAAAATTGCAGCATGACTTTAATTTCTAAATGGGGATGTGATGGGTCCTCTGGTCAGAAACAATACAAACAATGTAATGCGGAAAATTCATCAGATGCCAATTTATTCATGATTTCTTTCGTTCTATTACGTTTAACAAAAACTTATATTGGTTCAGAGCCGTCAACTAGTAGAGCTGCAGAGATAGATGTATGGAAGAATGAAATTCCCTCGTCAACAAAATTTTGTAGACCAATAAAGTTTGCTTACAAAAAAGAAACTAAAGATGTCATAACTGAAGAAGTTGGCAAAATAAGAGACGAAATTAAAGAACTTCAACCAGAGATATTTGAATTTAATGACCAATGCATCGAAGTTAACTTTAAAATGTCACTTACAATGATCGATGGAAAAGTTGCACAAGCTTTAACCGAAACAAAGTCTTCGTCAAGCTGCACCATATGCCAAAAAACATCAAGTCAATTGAGCCAACCACCAACACAAGACGATAGTTTTAATGAAGCATATGAATTTGGAATGTCACCTCTTCATGCTAGAATTCGTTTTATGGAGCATATTCTTAAATTGGGATACGATTTGGAATTTGGTCCGTTAGGCGAAACAGTGAGAAACAACAAAGAAAGTTTGGAAAAAAGAAAGCAAAAAAAAAAAGATATTCAAGAAAAATACCGTGAGATAGGCCTTATAATTGACCAGCCAAAGCAAGGAGAAGGAAATTCTAATGATGGAAACACTGCACCATATGCCAAAAAACATCAAGTCAATTGAGCCAACCACCATAGTTTTAATGAAGCATATGAATTTGGAATGTCACCTCTTCATGCTAGAATTCGTTTTATGGAGCATATTCTTAAATTGGGATACGATTTGGAATTTGGCCCGTTAGGCGAAACAGTGAGAACAGCAAAAAAAAAATATATTCAAGAAAAATACCGTGAGATAGGCCTTATAATTGACCAGCCAAAGCAAGGAGAAGGAAATTCTAATGATGGAAACACAGCAAGGAGATTTTTTTCCGATCCAGAAACTGCAGCTTCTATAACTGGAGTAGATTATGATTTAATACGACGATTCCAAATCATATTAGAAGTTATAGCATGTAGCAAAAAGATAGATGCAAAAAAATTTGGTCAGTATGCTAATGAGACAGCAACCCTTTATAACCAAAAATATTCTTGGAGACATAAGCCAACCACAGTTCACAAAATTTTGTTCCATGGGGAACAAATAATTCAGCACAATATGCATCCAATTGGAGATCTCTCAGAAGAAGCGCAAGAAAAAAGGAACAAAGACTACAGATTCTTTCGCGAGCACAATACAAGAAAAATTTCCAGATATTGTACCAATGAAGATCTTATTAATATTTTGTTGTGCACATCAGACCCATATATGTCCAGTATCCGACAAAAATGGAAATCAACCTCATTAGAATTAGATGAAGAAGCTAAACAACTACTGCAAAATGAAAATCAAAGCTATTTGGAAGAAATTTTTACTAATATTGTTTAATTAATACTAGTTTAAAGATTATAATTTGTTTCTAATTTTAGTATTAATTTTTATTAATACATTTAAATAAAATATATGTGCACTTTAAATCAATAGTAAAAGTTTACTTAAAATTTTATCGATGTTGTGTTCTGTATATAATATATCCAAATGGTATTGATATTGTTGGGAATTAAAGTGTTATTTTTCAGTTTAAACCTCACAAAAAAACCAACCTTTGGCCCCTGTGAATATTGAGACTAAATAAATGTCAGGGGCCAAATGTTGTCATTTTCTGACCAAAATTAAGTTTAGGAATAATAAATAAGTATTGGTTGTAAAATACGGTTGAAGAAAATAAGAAATTATAAAAAAAATACCTATTTAAAATGTCAAAATATTCAACTTTTACATGGAAACTCAACAAAAAATTAAAATGCATTTTTAACTCCACATTACTTACGTTCCTATCAGTCGAATTTACGTTTGAACACGAAAATTAAAGCTTAAAGTCCCTTCTATTGAACAAAACAAATTGCGTAAAAAAATACCAATCCGGTCAAAAGTTATAGAGTTTTGACCGCTATCTCGCGAAATTGACCACTGTGCGGCGTCAACTACATTTCACAATCATTCACTTTTGAAGTTTTTTAATATCATTTCAGAACTACGCTGACACTTCCGCTTCCTTAAAAAAATTTTCACATTTTTAATACTAAACATGGGGATTAGTAACAACTTCTGTGTATTTAAATACAGGGAAATTACCCAATTACAACCAATTACATGTAATAAGACGTAAAAACCTAATTGGTTTACCATGTCTGGTATTGATAAAATTGAAAATTTTCTAATTAAGCGTTTAATCCAACAAGTGTGAGCGTAGGCCGGCAATTATTATTTATATGACAAATTTCGCTAGTGGATGATTGTGAAATGTAATTGACGCCGCCCATGTCTGGTAAGTAACTATCCAGTAAGTAGTAAGTAACTACCCAAGCAGAAATATGCAAAAGTACTTTTTACAGTTGATACTTGTGCTTTCCCACTCTTTTTTTTTGTTTTCCTCTAAATATCTTTAAAATGACACTGTATATTTGTTTATATATAGATTTTTTTTTTGTCTTTTAATGTAATATATAAAATCGCCTTTTTGCCTCTATAAAGCCTTTAAGGCGCTGGGGCATCAAATTGTAAATTTGTAAAAATTATCTATAAATAAATAAAAATACTTAAAATAATTATGTCAGAAATAAGAAATGAGGACTCATAGAAGTCTTTTTGTATAAAATCGAGCTGTCTTAAAAAACTTTTTGATTTGTATAAACTTTTCCCTCCAGCCGTTTCTAAATTTGGTACATTTTTAAGGCAAATATCAACTTTAACTCACTGTTATGCACATCGAGTGTACGTCACTTATGCCTGTTCCAAATTTCATTGCAATCAGACCACTAATATACATGCCACTGTGCGATGGCAATTTCTGACGGAATAGCACAGGAAATAAACCATTTGCAAGTTTTCTCATAGTGCTTTAAGCCAATTCGTGAGAAGCTTGTTTTTTGGCTAAACTGCACTTTATGGGACAATCTCCAAAATAAAAGTAGGTGGTCCCCTCCATAATTAAAAAATAATTTTTTTTTCTATTTTCGGGTAGGCCCCCTAACCCCAAAAACCGGTACGCGTAGTATGTGGGTACACTTATGAAAGGAACTTTTCTCAGGATTTCAAAAATGATATTATTTTTAAGATCTATGAAACGTAGCGACCCCTACACCCGTATACAAATTTTGTGTGCAGCGCTATTTTTGAAAACACTTACAAATACATCGAAATTACAACACAATACAATTTTTTTGATAAAAACGCAAAATGGAAAAACTTTGCTTAACGAAGCCGCTAAACTGAGTATTACATAAGAGAAAATCCTTAAGCCCGGCATGTCACTCAGAAAAACTTTACTGAGAGAAGCCACTAAACTGTCTATCACATAGGAGAAAACCCCTAATGCAGGCGAAGGCCGGTCACGCAGAAAAACTTTACTCAGCGAAGTCACTAAACTGCCTATTATATATGAGAAAACCTTAAGCGCGGCTAAAGACCGGTTAAAGAGAAAAACTTTCCTCAACGAATCTTTGGGCTTCGGGCTTTGGACAGATACATACATTTTGCACTATCCCTGGGTAATGCCAACGATGATAGCTACTAAATAGATTTCACAAAAAAAACACACTATTAAAACTTCCTCTCCATTTTTGTACTTAAAATAGCCCTAGAGGGCGCTTTCTACCAGGGATCATAAAAATAATATAATTTTTTAATCTTGAAGAAAAGTTCTTTCATTATCCACACTTATATGTTTCTACGTATACCGGGTTTTGGGCCCTGTAACCGAAGATAGAAAAACTTTTTCTCTTTTAATTTCAAGGGGATCTGCCCCATGAAGTGCAGTTTTGCCGTTTTTTTTTATGGATCATCGAATTTGATGTAAAACAAATACTTGCAATAAAATTTTGGAAACGCTAGTAAAGCGTCTCAAACAAGTGATGTGGTTTTATTGTACCAATAACGGTTTTTAACTGGGTAAATATAAAGTTGTAAAAGCTTTAAAATTGCACGTATTTATTCCCTTAGTTTTTTTTTATTATTTTTTTGTTTACAATTTCTTTTAAGAACTTGTACAATAGGGTGATAACTTTTTTTGGACAACATTCTCCCCAGGGGTTTTCTAATGGCAAATATTGTATTAATGATAAAAAAAAACTATTTCAGTTCAATTTGGTAAAAAAACCTTGCGCACCGACAGCGATTTCTAAAATGCCGTTAATATGTTTATTTTAAATTTTTTTTAATAACAATTTTTTTTAAATATGGTTTATACATATGTAAGTAAGCAAATTTGGAAGAAAACTATTCCATTGACTCGAAAACGGACTTTACTATATCAGCATGCCTTAATTATATAGATGTGATGGTCAAACGTTAAGGCATCAAAAAAAGTTTTTTTTTTAACTTTGTTTGATTCAAAACTTTAACGCGTTTGGTGCGGAACCTTTTTTAACGATAGCGAAAAACTAAAAACGCAGTTCTTAATATTTGTCCATGCCCTACTCGATTTTGTCTGGGGAGATTTGATATTTGCAAAAAATGCAAAAAGTTATCACCCTATTGTACAACAATTGTATTTTTAAAATTATTTTTACGTTAACATTTTATTTATGTATGTATTTGAGGTAGACATTAACCCACATCGGTCATACCGATAATATAATTGTACAGGATAGAGGTAATAAATTGTTTAAATAACCATAAGATAAACTACTTTACACAATAGTTAAAATTGTATTCGGAATTTTTTTTTATTTATTTGTAGTTTTGTTTTAAAGATTTTTTTCGAAAGCACTTTGAATAATTCGACTATATAAATACAGTGCAAGGACATTCACATAATCGATTCAGTAGTTTAACTGCAACAGGCAAAAATATATTAAAAAATTTATCAAAATTTGCCAAAAAAAAAAAAAACATTTAAAAATATTTGCTCTATTAATATCATTTATATCATACATTCATTTGCCCCTAATATATGATAAAAAAAAATAATTTTTACGGAATATTTGCGATGTATATACTGAACCAACTGTATTGAAATACATTATTTCCTAAAATGGTTTGTTAACATGTGTTCGATTCCACCGCTAATATTATAAACATCACCCGTTAAATTATTTTTTAAACTTTAAACGGTTTAAACGCATTACACTTAACATTGACGTTGATAGGTAAAAACGAAAATACAGCTTTAGTTAAATGTAAAGTGAATACAAAATTTCATGATATTAAAAAAATAGTATATTTGTAAATTGCCGTTATTTTACTATACCTCTTAACCAGGCGAGGTTTCGTGGGGGAGGGGATGGTAAATTGCCCCCCAAAATGATATTTTGCAATACGAAAATGTAAAAAATTAATTAAAAATGCTCTAAGTTCCCCCCAAAACCTTTTCCTTGATCCGCGCCTGATCTTAACAAAGTTGAAATAAACGTTGTTCCATTTTTTTTTATTGGAATTATATAGGACAATAAATATTAGTTTGACATTAACAAGGTACATATTTTTTTCGCAGACCAGTAGGTTTGGAAGGTTCATATGCATAACTTTCACAAAATTAATGTCACTAAGGCGTATGACTCATACGCTTTGTTTATATTTATTAAGTAAACAATTCACATATCTTGATTAACATAATTCTGGATATTGGCTGAATTATTAAATTTGGTTACCAACATTTCTTCTAGATACAAATATTTCATAAAACTTTTTAGACAATCTGTATTGCAGATCCCATATTGGGTTTAAAATAAATTTAAACTCCTCTGAAAGTAATTAATTTTAAATATTTTGTTTTATTTATTTTTTAAATACTTGAGGGAAATTGGTTTCCGTATATACATACATATGTATGTAGAAAAATTTAAATAAAATCTGTTTATATTTATTTAAAAAAAAAAAAATAAAATAAATAACAAACTTAAAAATATCTTAAATAAAAAAACATGTTTTTTTAACATTTAAAATACATTTGCAATATATTACAGTGGAGGCAAATATAAAATATAGAGGAAATTAAAAAAGAAAATAAATCATTGGTTTGAATTTGAAATTTTTAACTGTTACACTCAAAAAAAGCAGTTTTTTTGGACCGATTCGGCACACACATTCAAATTTTTGTAAGAAAAGATAAGAAAGTCACTGCTTTCTATCGGGTTCGGGTCGAAACCCTGTCTATAACAAAATCCTGTTTTTAAAATCCTGCTTTTTGTATTGTGAAATCCAGTTTTATGAAACACAGTATTTTGTAAAACAGTATTATGAAAAGCACGATTTTAAAAATTTTTTGGCCAGTATTTTGTCTAAACAGTATTTTGCATAACAGTATTATATACGTATAACCTTTCTATCACATAAAAAATGGAAGAAATTGTTAATAGATTGTATTTTTAAAAATATACAAAAACTGCTTCCAAAGCAACTACCCAGTCAGAAAAAGACCACTGGCAAGGCACTTTGACAGGTGGTACAAGTGTTGGCAACAAGTACGTCCCAATTTGACAACATCATTAGACAAAAGGTTCGTCTATTCAAAAGGTGTCGGAAAAGAGCTGGGGAATCAAAATATCAAACGTTTTCAAAATGTTGGTGAAACCATGAAATATGTAGTCTTGAAGCCGTTACGTAATTGTGCCCAAAACCACAAAGCCCCCCCCAAAAAAAAATATCATATCGCTCCAAAAACACTGTGAGTAATTTGTTGTTGTATTTTTTTTTTATTTTTAGGAAATATGGCATCGATTTTGGTCAATATGTAATTTTGATTGGCCAAATTTTTGTCCATTTTTTGTCAAAAAACTTTCTTAAAAACGTTAAAATGTCCAAAATGAATTAAAATTATCTAAATGCTTTCAAAATAAAGTAAACAAAACATTTTTTAATTTTTATTTTTAAAGCTTTCACAAAAAAAAACTTTTGGGAATATTTATAATATTCAAGAGTTGAGGAAATTAGGTTCTCTATATAGTCCCTAACTTTTTCAAATAAACTCGAACTGAAAGGACTCAAAGACACAGCATTCGGGAAGATTTCAAAAATATATTCGATTAAAATTAGTTTTTGTTTCTTATGTATTTCTGACGAAAGTAAATGTTAATTTCAATTGCTTCGTAGTAGATAAACATGCTCTGATCTTTTTAAATTCTCCAGAATACAGAATATTATAAAAAAGTAATAAAATGAAATTGTTCCACAAAACGGCGATAAACGTATTGGAAACGCAGTGACCTGCCGTGCCTCAGCTCGCTCCGCACGCGAACTGCCTGGCACGAGTAGGGTCGTGAGGGGCTCCAACATTGTTCCGTCATATTCTTAAATGATTTTAGTTCATTAAATAAAATTTCTTGAGTTGGATGATTGGCATACCCACTCAAGTTTGGTAATATAAAACATAGATTACATATATATAATCTAACTCTTTGACATTTGCTGTCAGAGGAGGTAACTCTTGAGAATGTGTTGGACATACGTCTTATACCTATACAGATAATATTTGAATGTATATGAAAAATTGTCTTATTGTTGTTAAAATAAGAAAAAGAAGAGTTTAAAATTTATGTAATCTATGATGTTTATTCAACGTACTAAATATGTCCCTTTTCCATCTCATACTATTCACAAGAATACACAAATACCGTTTAAAAACGGTTTCAATGTATTGTCTTTTTGAGAACAAGCAATTGTCAATTGTCGTATTTCCCTCTTTTAGGCAATGTGACTAGTCTTCTGGGCTACACACAAAAAAATAAAATTCATAATTTTTTATGAAAAAGTTCATATTTTTTAAGTTTCACACTATTTATGAAATTTACTTACTATATATGAATTGTTCCTAGTTTCCATAGAATTTATGAAAAGGTACATAAAATTCCCAGTACTATTGCCATTTATGCAAGTTTTCTTGGATATTAGGATTATGTACATTGGCTAATTTTTTAAGTACTTTTTCATAAATATTAAGTGTTTCTACATATATTTAAGGAAAATTGTCATAATTTACAAGACACAAACTTTCCCAGTATGTTTTATGAACTGTTCATAAGTGTTATGTAAAAGTTCATAAATTAGTACATTGGCAAATTTTTCATAAAATTTTTATAAATAGTATAAATTTTTTTTGTGTGTATATGACTTATCGGTTTTGGGCTTTATGGTTTTGGGTGCTATTACCTAATGCCGGTCTTGAATTGTAATTCGTTTGGTCTTGCCTGAGTTGAAAACCAGGCTGCCAGATTCGCAGCCAGCAGCTCTAAACACTTAGCTAGCGAAACATATATTAGTTAATAGCTTAAAACGTGGCGGTATGAAACAACACCCCAATGAAATAAGTCCCCAAACCGAAAATGAAATAACACCCCATTTTTTGGGCTTTATTTCATTATGAAACAATACCCCAAGAAAAAAATAAAATAAATAAACAACCAACCAAATGAAACGACACCCCAAAACAAAATGAGGTAACGCCCCAATTTTTGGGGCTTTATTTCGTAATGCAGTAAAGCCTCATTTTGAAAATGAAATAAGGCCCCAATAAAAAAAAAAAAAAAATTATATATTACTTTGAAATATTTCTTTATTCCTAATTAATACATAGTAAAAAGGCTGAAAAAAAATTGCGCGATTTTTTTTTCAGCCTTTGTAAAATAAGAAGATTAATAATATTTAGTATATCAATACAGTTTTTTTTTAATATTTTTTAGTAGTATATCACAAAATAAAACTAAATTCAGAAATCGTATAATAGCACGCAGAAAAAACTTTATTTCGCGAAGCCGCCTGCCGTGTTCTACGGAGGAAAAAACCCCTAAGAGCGGCCGAAGGTCACCATAAAAATATATATAAAAATTATATATTGAAATTCGGTGCCAATCGGATGAAGAAAAGTCGTCACAAAAATCGATTGAAAATTCAAACTATGTTTATATGGAGAAAAGATTTCTTTTTTCAGATTTTGCCAAATTTTTTAAATATTGTTATAGTTTTTATTCTCTATAATAAGTTAAGCGACATAAAGATAAAATCATGTTTTCAAAAAGGTATAAAAATAAAAAATCTGTTAAGAACTACCCAGTAATAAATACTGGCCCAGACGACTAATGTGCCAATTTTTACTTGACCGAGAAATTCGAGCACACATCTTAAACATTTTTGAAATTGATTACTGCAATACAATTTTGAAAGAAGTTTTTTTTTGGAAGTCCTTAACCTATCGTAAGGTGATGTCAATAACGGACAACATTTTTGGGGAGTTTTTGTAATCTCCAATATCAGGTTTTAGAAATTGCATTTAAGCGTCAGGATGATGTAGCAAAATGACTCGAAAAAGCGATCTTTTGAAATTAACAGGGCCGCAACATTCACGCAAATATTCCTTTTAGACAGTCATGTTTGTGGGCCAAATCGATGTTGACCAAATTCTTTTTTGAATTAAAAAATTCGGAACAAAATGCCATCGATTTGTTGTTGAAAATGTTTGCATATAAATGCATGTTTTACGATAAATGTATATGTATATGCATATTTGTTGTTGCATATTGTAAATATAATTACATATTTTGCAAAAATTTTAACTAAGATTAAATAAAAATAAACAAAAGGAAGCATTTATAACTCTTCACATAGCATTTAGTTGTCATTTTTTAAACATTTATATTAGATATAATTTTAAAACCAACGATCTTCTAAAATCCAAAAATTTAAAATGCATATTTTTTATATTTATTTTTGCATATTTTGGGATTCTTAGTGCATATTTTTTGGTTCTTAGTGCATATTTCGATTTATGTGCTAATTTTTGTTTTTTGTGTTTGAAAGTGGCTGTCGTGATAATACTACCCAGCCATAAAATACGAACGGCAAAGCGTTGGCCCAGTGGTTTTAACGGTATTACAAGCGTTGGCAGAGTGTTAGATTTCTGAAGATTAAAGTGCTTTGCCAACCCCAAAATGATATCACCGGACTGGGCTTGGTGGTTCCTTTTTACAGCGTAGGCAAAGCACTGGGTAAACGAAATTGCCAACGTTGGTGAAACACCTAATAATATGTGATTTAAAAATAGATTTTCCAAAAAAAAAAAAAAGTTAATTTAAAAATGTTTTGGTCCTGCCGGAACTCGAACCCTGGGCGCCAGATTGCCAGCTGAGAGCTCTACCCACTGAACTAACGAGACACATAAAACTTGATAGCTTAAAACGTAAACAAGTTATAACAGGTGACTAACTGTTGGTTGTGTTAGTTAGCCATCACTGGCAATAACTTGCTAACGCTGGGAAAAAAAGTTGGTATAAAACAGGTTTTTCACAAATATAAAAAGCACAATTTTAATAATTTTTAACAAAGTGTAGTAAATTTTTTAAAATCTATGCCTTTAAAGCATTTTACTAACGTTGGCAAAGCGTTCTAAATCACTACTTTGCCAGAAATCTAATGCTTTGACGGTTGTAAATTTTATAAAGCAAGTACTGGCAATTTCAACGTTGGGAACGCCTTGTAAAAATTTGTTCAACGTTGGGAACGCCTTGTAAATAAGGGCTTTGCCAGTGCTATAATTTTAATTCCTGCCAATGCTACTAAAAATAGAGTGCTTTATTAGTGTTTGATTTTTCTGAGCAAGTGCAATTTCTGGCTAGGTAGTTAACAAATTTTGAAAAAATTTATGCGGCAAAGATGCAACTATTCTTTTATTATCTGTATATGGAGTTCTTTCTGAAATATTTTGATTTTTTAATTTCTGAATAATTTGACTATTTTATTTCTGGATTTAAGATCAAGCTTTCGTCCCTCAAATTGCGTAGTAAAGTTTATTTAATCGGTAACATATCCTTTGAACGACCGAGTATTTGGCTTTCGGAGTTCGGCCCAAAAGTGATGGTCGGCCAAGTTCGGACTTCCGGCAATTTTTGGACGAACTTGGCCAAACACCCTGTATGTAAAGAAATTGGAAATATATTTAGAATAAATTCTTTAATATCGAGTACAAATATAAGAATTAAATTCGTTAAATATTTTAGCAAAAACAAAGTTCCAGAATTCCCATTTTTTTTAATAAATGCATTAAAATAATTGAACTCATTGTTTCATAGTCGCCAAACGAGTTTTAAAATCGCCACATTTGACGAGAAATCGCCATATCTGACAAGCCTGGTCACCAGCTAAAAAGTTCCGTATTCAGTTCTTTTGAACCAGTGCAGTGTTACGTTCTCGACGACCTGGACGTCATTTTTATCCAGGAACCATGGGTGCATGCCGGAGCAATAAAAGGGCTCAACTCAAAACAAGGTAGGCTCATATATAATAATCAACATGAGAGGCCTAGAACGGCCATGTTTGTTAGAAACAATTTAACCATTCTTCCCATCTCAGAGTTTATCTTAGGGGATTTGGTTGCCATACGGGCTAGGGTGCCCTCCCTATCTGGTGAGCATTAGGTGGTACTTGCATCCGCGTACCTGCCGGGAGATGTAGATGAGGCACCAACATCTGAAGTGAGAGCTCTTGTATAATTCTGCAACTCCAGAAATCTTGGATGGATCATCTGCTGTGATGCCAATGCTCATCACATTACTTGGGGAAGCACAGGTAACAGGTAAAGCGAGGTGAGTACCTGCTAGAGTTTATTAGTAGTAATAACATAAATATAGCGAATAGGGGTGACGATCCCCTTTAAGGAACGTAGTTAGATCGGAAGTTTGAGACCTCATACTTACTAGCCCTAATCTTTCCTTCGCCATCTCTGACTGGCACGTATCTTCGGAAGTTTCAATGTCGGACCACCAACACCTGGTCTTCAACATTGCGGGTTCTTTGGGTACTATCCAGTCCTTCCGTAGTCCCAGGAGGACAGATTGGGATCTCTTTCGGTATTATGTTGAAGACTCCGTTAACTGCTCAAGGGGGCTTATTTTGAGCACGACACACATCGATAAGGAGGCGGCTGATATTCAGTGTAATCTAATTTCCGCCTATGAGTTGAGCTGCCTAATGGGGGCAAGGAAAACCAAGCGTGATGTTCCATGGTGGAACGACAAACTTGGGAAACTCAGAACATAGGCGAGAAGACTATTCAATAGGGCCAAGGAGACAGGCAACTGGGTGGCCTACAAGGCGGCTCTAACTGGGTACAATAAGGAACTCCGTAGATCTAAGAGGGCAACGTGGCGTAGCTACTGCGAGAAGATCTCAGACCTCCCCAAAGCGGTTAGGCTTCAGAAGGCTCTTTCACAAGATCATACGAACGGACTTAGTACCCTGAAGAGACCGGACGGGTCCTATACTGAATCGCCCGAGGAGACCTGTGAACTCTTACTGAATACACACTTTCCGGATTGTGTGTCACCAGAGAGGCTACCTAGGATTCCTAGGACTCCTAGCCTCTCTGGGAGGGACATACGACTTGCGAACAGGGTGTTTCAGGAGGGAAGGATCTCATGGGCAGTGAGAAAATTTTCGTCGCTTAAATCTCCTGGACCAGATGGGGTGTATCCGTGTCTGCTGTAGAGGAGCATGGATCTTATACTCCCGCAACTGACCAGGATTTTTAAGTCGAGTTTGTTATTTGGTCACGTTCCATTGGCTTGGAACGAAGTTAAGGTAGTATTCATACCGAAGGCTGGGCGCAAAGCGGAACATTTGCCCAAATCTTATAGACCAATAAGTCTTAGTTCTTTTCTCCTTAAGACCATGGAGAAAGTCTTGGACCACTATATCAGGGATGTGTACCTGCTGCGCAAACCCATTCATGGGTACCAATTTGCGTATCAGCAGGGAAAATCCACTGAGACGACTGTCCATCAAGTTGTCACTATGATCGAAAAGGCACTGGATGCGAAGCAAATAGCCTTGTGTGCTTTCGTTTATATTCAGGGCGCTTTTCTAACACGTCCTACGATGCGATTAGGACTGCGATGTTGAAGAAAGACATCCCCAGTGTTATCGTTAGTTGGACTCTGGAGATGTTGACCTCTAGAGTCATTACATTCGGCATCGGGAACACTTCTAGGACCATAGGGTCGACTAGGGGCTGTCCTCAGGGTGGTGTGCTATCGCCTCTGCTGTGGACTCTGGTCATTGCTGAGCTGCTTGAGCAGCTTAATGATCTGGGTTTCAGAACCTACGGATATGCTGACGATCTTGTTATTTCTGTCACAGGCTGGGATGACAGTACAATTTCTGAGCGCATGCAACAGGCTCTGAGCTTAGGGTAATGTTTGCCTGCCAGAGGCTCTTTGGCAAGACCTGGGGCCTTAGACCTCAAATGGTCTACTGTTCTTTTAACACCAATGTGAAACCGATGGTCACATACGCTTCTTTGGCGTGGTGGATAAAGGTTGAACAACTCGGGGCTCAGATGACTCTTAAGAGGATTTATCGACTGGCATGTAGTGGTATCACGGGTGCCTCAAAATCATGTCCGACTGATGCCATTGGAGTCATGCTGGGTATTCCTCCTTTGCATATTTCTGTAAAGGAGAACGCGTGCATGGGATCCCTAAGGCTGCGGGAGATTGGCAGCATGAGGAGTGGGGATCTGAAGGGGAATCTTGAGATTGCGAAAATGTTCGCTGATGACCCGGTTATTAGGGTCAGTGACTAGATACTGCCTGTGCAAGTATTTGTTAGGCACTTTGTTGTTGTGATTTTCGACAGGAGCACGTGGTTGAATGGTACTTGGGTACCGGAGGTTGGTGCACAGGTCTGGTTCACGGATGGCTCGAAACAGTCGAACATGGATACGGGGGCGGGTGTCGTCGGACCCGGATTTCAGCGTGCTCTGCCCATGGGCAAATATCCCTCCGCTTTTTTAGGCTGAGGTCTTCGCTATCTGTATTTGTGTGGAAGAGTGTCTGCGGAGGAGGACACGGGGGCCACGATCTACATTCTATCTGACAGCCAGGCGGCACTTGGTGCCTTGAGGGCTCAAGATGTGTCGTCTGGTCTGGTTAAGGAATGTATCGACTCTCTAAATCGTCTAGGACTTAACAACTCCTTGACACTGGGCTGGGTTCCAGGCCATGAGGGGCATGAGGGCAACGAACGGGCTGACTGTTTAGCCAACTGCGGAGCTCGTCGACAATTCATTGGCCCGGTACCCTTCTGTGGCGTACCCAATGGGTATGTCAGAGAGAGGCTCAGAAGATGGAGGGAGTCGGAGTTTGGGCCTATTGGGCCAGATCGCCTGGGCAGCGACAGGCGAGGCTGTTTATATCTCCCTCTAGGGAGAGATCGCGGAAACTCTTGTCTATGACGAGGGGCGAACTAAGCACCGTAACGGGTTACGTAACAGGACACTGAGGCCTTAGGTATCAATTGTACAAGATGGGACGATCCTCTACGGATACGTGCAGGTTTTGTGAATTGGAACCCGAGACCTCTGAGCATGTTCTCTGCAAATGCCCGAGGCTCTCCGACAGGAGGGTGCGTTATTTTGGTGGTCGAATAGTGACGCCATCGGACGTTTGGAACTGTTCACCTGGTAGGATAATTGGCTTCGTAGGGAGCCTGAACCTATAGGGTGTATTCGCTGGCAGCACAAAATACCAATTTCTGGTCGCGGTGCATAGTGCCACTATAATCTAATCTAATCTACGTTCTCGTTTCTACTGTCACAAAGTCGGTACAGACTAAATTCATTCAGCGTTATGTCCGCTTTGCAGCAGTCAATAAACTGAATCCTTTGGTCAGGTTTTATTCCACTACTAAAGATTTTGAGCCAGTTTAGTGACTAGTAACAACTTCAACTGCAGCAGACCTAGTTGCTTCACTTTGATGTTATGTTCTTTTTCCCAGTTAAAGAATATATCTGGTACCAACCAGTCAATGTTTTGTCACCGCTACTATATTCACGTGATTGGTCATATCACCCACATTAATACTTTTTGTTTCGCCACAATTTTGATTTAAACAGTTTCATGACGTTCCCCCAAATCATATATCACAGATTTGTCACTTTGTATCAAGAGAGCCCCCATTTCAAGCAGGGAATATGTGTAAAGGCATACAAGTTTTTGCATAACAATTGTTAACTTAGTTCAACAACTTTTTAAAGCATCTTCAATTATTTTACCATTACTGTAGTACCTAGTTGACAATTGTAAACTTGCCTCAAACTCCCTTAGGGTTTTATTATTTGTTGTGTATGTTTTTGTGGTTTGTGATGATTTATCTACAATATTTCCTGTGTTACACAACAAAATACAATTTGCAATTTACATTAAGGTGTCCCTTATTATTATTTTTTTTTCCAAAAAATTCTTAACCATTTTTCAATAAAAACTATTTTACAATACAATTTAAATGTAAAATCACTGATGACGCCTGTCTATAAAAAGAGGCAGAAACTAGTCTAGCCTGATTTAAAAAATAATGGTGTTTATAATTTTTAGAGAAAAACGTTTATTCTGCTTCTTAACCTCAACATTTCTACATTAAATTTGTCAAATGCATATTAATTAAACATTAATTGGGACTGTCTATATTACGTGAAAATAAAACTGTACTAAATGCATTATAAAATTTGCCCTGTGGCGATGTCTCAACTTAAAACGTAAAAGTTGTCAACATTGAACGTAAAAAACCATACGTCAATCTGGTAACATTGTGAAATGGAGACGGAGGAGATTAGAAAAATAAACAAAAATCTAAAAATAGAATATTTGTGTTGTTAGTGTTGTCACTTCTGAGTATAATATTCAATAACAGAAAAAGCTAATAGGAAAGAAAACTACAATTCAGCTGCATTCCATTCGAGGCCATACTTGGGTGTGATCACTTAACGGTCATGACTTGGTATTGTTACGTTTGTAGTATAAGATGAGCGCAGGTTTGATTCTTGTAGCCGCAGGTTGTTGAAAAACTTATCATATAGAGACAACCTGGCAATTATAAGACACAAATAATAATACAATTTAAAATGGAAATCACTGATGACGCCTGTCCATAAAAAGGCAGAAACTAGTCTAGTCTGATTTAAAAATTAATAGTGTTTATAATTTTTAGAGATAAAAGTTTATTTATTCTTCTTAACCTCAATAAAAAAACTATTTTAAATTTTTTTCTTTAAGATTTTTAAGTCTCAGCATTTAAAAACTATAATAAAAATAAATTTATGGTCTGCCCTAATAAACATTCCTACGTTGTCATACTCGCAAAACTACTTGTTATTTTTCATTTATTGTTGGGTACTTTGGCAACTGTTGCTGTTTATTGTTTATCAGTTGTTCTGGGCATTTGATCATACATCATCAGACATTGAAACATTCATTAATACATACAATAAAAATAAGGTATGTTTTAAACTAAAATGTATACAGATTTACAGATTCATTTCAAAACCATAAAAAATATTAAGACTAAAGTAAAATATATTTTTTAAAGTCGATTATTGTGATTTGTTTAAAAAAAAAATTGATAAATTGTTAGTTGGGGAATATATACAATACTGTAAAGATATATTTTTTTTCACTTCTACCTTGTATTTTAAAATCTTGTCACAATAAAAAAAGTATTGTCCTATAATTCACATAGAACAAGTAATTAAGCCTTTCATGACCTGGAACTTAAACTGCTGGAAAATTTGGATTATTTTTGCTGATTCGGCTTTATCGGCCCAACAATTTTCAAGAAAAGTGTCGTCAACAATATTTTTTGCAACTCCTTCTATGAAAAAATTCATGGGACATATATATTGCATAGGTCATCAGCAGTCAAGATTGGTGAACAAATGCCTCCATCCAAGTAATAGAGAAAGGCGACACGTCTTTCACTTATATTATCGTAAATCGTCATATGACACATGGTTTTTAATTATTTTGCTATTCTAAAGACGAATATGTCAACACTTTTAAAATAGCTTGAATCGTAAATAGAGTTTTGATTGTAGAACTAAAATATGCTTTTTATACGATATTTCGAAATTGGGAAGGGATAGAAAAATTTGGAGATCAGATTTAGAATCAGGAGAAAATCTATATATGACCTAAGATGCCGCGGAAATAAAAAAGTTACAGCTTGTTAAACAACCTCCTTGTCCTATATGAGCAACGTTTACTTTAAATGCTTTTTAATCAAAATAAGATATTGGAAATCGGGTACCACTGTGTAGCTTTAATGGGTGGATTGATTTTTAATCGGGTATTTATGTTTTTTAGAGGACTCAAAAATGAGGTACCTAACGTAGAGACATTTTTAGATTTTTTTTTTTAAGTTTACCCTCAAAAATTGTAAAATTTGAATACGTTAGGGACTAAAGAATTTATTCATGTGTGAAACAAAATTACTTTTTTTTTCTCAGATGAGTACCAAAAGCTTCAAGATGGCACCCGATTTTGACTTTTAAAAACAGGTCTTATAATGAAATGGTTACCAGGGTTGCCATTGTAGCCCGAATTGTAAATTAATACTTAATATTGTGTTTTTCTATCTCAAAAAGAATTTTTCGAATAAACCATTTATTTATGTTTTTATAATTGCTTAAATATTGTCTTTTTTATTGATTTCGAAAGCTAACCAGCAAAATCTCTGTCACAGACAAAACAGACAGGTTACCAATGACATACATCTGCCAAAAAGTAATCTTGAACAGTATGAGTTTGTTTATATAATAGTGATTTGCTAATGGAGATAGTAATAAAAAACCCCATATAAATTGTATGGAACATTTTTTATAAATATCTATCCCTTTCTGTATATAACTGTAATTTTTACATTTAATTTTACTCATTTTCTTACCGCCTTTTGGAAAGCATCAGCGGATTCCTGTCTGAGCAGTTAATGATCACAGTAATGGGCTCTCATTATTATTATCCAAATAATAAGCAATGTTATTAGGGCCAACTGCATATAATTCGGCTTCAGAACTTATTAGTTTTGTTAGACGAGGTCGTCTTTGTTAGTAGATTTACACACGCACAAAATTTGTACACTCTCTTAGCCGCTGCATTACAAAAAAAAAAAGTGGTTACCGAAATAATTAGATATTCGTATGACTATATTCAACTATTGCAATCAGGGAACTTCTGCTTTAAAAATATGTAGTTGTTTGAGTTGTAATACAGTTTCTTTATTTTTAATGTAACTGTCAGTCATTTGTAGAACAAATTAAAATTTTTACTAACCTTGTAGTTCATTTAAAAAAACTTCCCACATCAAATGACTGTTTTATGATTTTACATTCATTTTTTACAACTGTAATTTAAAAAAATAAAAATAAATGTTTGTTTTTTTTTACTACCATGTGGTTCATTTTTACTACAATTGTTAGTAATTTTTCGAACATTAAAAAACAAATGACAATGTTTGTTGAATTTATTGTAATGTAAGTCTTCCTTTCTTTAAGTGAAATTTCATTTGTTTTCAACTACATTTTCAGTGGTTTTTACCTACATATTATTCTAAGTATGGGTATACAAGTTAATAATGTCGATTTGGACAACATATGGCATAACTATTTGTGACCATAATAACAAATATGGTATTTTGGAGGGTAAACATAATTCAATATTCGATAGACGCCAAAGTGTAAACACACATTTTTTTCAATCGCTACAATAATGTCGAATTTTGTGCATAAAAAAGATGTTTTGTGGGAAAGCCTGATAACCTTCTTTCATTTGAAGAAAATGGCTGCTGAAAGTTATCGAACTGGCTGCTGAAAGTTATCGAACTTGCATTATCATTGGCATTGGGATTCATTCAAAAGCAAGGGAATTGGGTCCAATATGAATTGAATCCGAGATACGTTGAAAGGCGATTTTGCATGCCGGAAATGCTGCTTGCTTGCACGCTACAAAAATAAGTAATTTTTGCATCGTATTGCTACTGGTGATGAAAAATGGATACATTACCATAACCACAACCGCAATATGTAAAACCCGGCCAAACAGCCAAATCAACGCCTATGCCGAATATCCATGGCGCCAAGGTAATGCTCTATATTTGGTGGGATTAGAAGGGTGTTTTGTATTATGAGCTATTGAAATCGGGTGAGACTATCACAGGGGACCTATACCGAACACACTTGATTCGTTTGAAGAGGCCAATCAGCAAAAAAACCACCAGAATATTCGACCAGAAACGAGGTCATTATCTTCCATCATGACAACGCTCGGCCACATGTTGCAAGCCAGGTTATAAGCTATTTGGAAAACAGTGGATAGAAAGTTTTGGCTCACCCACCTTATAGCCCAGACCTTGCCCCTTCTGACTACCATTTGTTTCGATCGATGCAGAACGCGCTTACTGGAATACGCTTCACTTCAGAGCAGGGTATCAGAAATTGGATTGATTAATTTTTTACCTCAAAACCGGCGCGGAATCCATATGCTACCAGAAAGATGGAAAAAAGTAGCGGTTAACGATGGACAATACTTTGAATAATGTATCAACTCATTTTGTTATTATAATAAATGCATTTTTCAAGCAAAAAATCAACATTATTAATTTGTATACCCAATAGAAAAATATGTGGTAGAAACTGCCTGACTCTGCTCTAAACTTTCTGGTTAAATTATTTAATTTTTGTATTCAAAATTCTTTTTTCCCTCTACAATTCAAGAAGGCAAAAATTATTTCAATTGCTAAACCTGGAAAATCCCTAAGATCACCAAGTAGTTACCGTCCTATAAGCTTATTAAGTTGTCTGGACAAAGTATTTGAGAGAATAGTTTTGGAGCGAATGAGAACGATTGCAGATGAAAGGGAACTTATTCATAAATGCCAATGCGGATTTAGAGCGCAACATTCTACAACACATCAGGTACAAAGGGTTCTGAATATTATTAGGAGAAATAAAGGTAGTAGGTACTCAAGAGGGGTACTGTTCCTGGATATTGAGAAGGCTTTCGATTCGATTTGGCATGCAGGACTCATTTATAAACTTTATAAAATGCAATTCCCTTTATACTTGGTTAAACTTATTAAGAGCTTCCTTGATGCCAGACACTTTATAGTAGATGTTGAAGGAGGTCAATCAACCGAGAAACCTATCCCAGCGGGTGTACCACAGGGTTCTGTACTATCGCCTTTCTTGTATTCCTTATATATATCTGATTTCAAACCTCTAAGTGGTAATGATGCTTTCTATGCAGACGACAGCGCATTTGTAAGTTATGGTAAGGTCTCTAACGCAATTGTTAAACGCATGCAGAGCTCATTAAATTCGGCTAATAAGTTTTTCACTAAATGGAAAATTAAGATAAACGATGATAAATACCAAGCCATAATCTTTCCTTTTAATAACTCCCGTAGGAAAATACCGTCTCGTCCATTCTCAATTCAAGGAAAACTGATTCCTTTCTCAGATTCTATAAAATATCTAAGGGTAGTTCTGGATAGGAAATTATTATTTAGGCAGCATTTGGATAATACTTGCTTGAAAGCAATAAAATGTGGTAGATCACTTTATCCTCTTTCGAATAGAAAGAGCAAATTGAATATAAAGAATAAACTTCTTCTATACAAAATGTGTATTAGACCTATTCTTACTTATGCATGCCCGGTATGGAAAAATTGTGCAAATTCACATAGAAGAAAATTACAAATTATTCAGAATAAAAATTTGAAAATTATATACAATCTCCCAAGTAGATTCCCTACTAGAGACTTACATATGAAGTCAAAACAGAAGACTATTAATACAGTTATAAGCGAAATGACCCTGACATTTAGGCAAAAATGCAGGAACTCAGACTATGCATATTTGAGGAGTTTGATCTGACGTCTACTAATGAATCTATATAAAAATAGATGACTTTAGTGGCTGTCTTGCAAACTACTCTTACTATTCTTATATTTATATAGTGATATAGTATATAGGTTTTTACTATCTTTTTCCTATAAATCCTTGAAATTCAATGTAAACCTGGAATCTTTAGATAAAATCTCAAAACTAGTTAAGTTCTTTTATGAAAATTGATGTAAATATTGATAGTAAATTAAAATAAATAAAAAAAAAAAAATAAATAATTTTTTTTTTATTTGTTTTTTTTCTCAATTTTTATTTGCAATCTATTTTACAATAATAAGCAAATTTGAATAAAATTTTTATATTAACATGCCTTATTGATTCCCATCGGAAACAACAATATAATATATATATGTATTAGTGAACATAAATAGTGCTAATTTCTATGTTAATAATAAAATATGTTATTTTAAATGTGTTATTTTATAATATAATATATGATATTAATTATTTATCTATAAAATACATTTTATATGAAAGGAGATCTAAAATATGGTTTCTTTTAAGTCTCTGATTTCATCAGTCTCATCTAATAGAGTGATTGCCAAAATGTTTGAGTGATTGCTGAGCCTATTTAAATAGCTACAGCTAAATTTTCTTATTTCATCTTTTATGAAAGGTATTTTGAGGTCATTATGTAATGCATTATTTGTAACATAAAAAGGAGCGTTAGTAATAGTTCTTAAGGACTTAGACTGAAATCTTTGTAAGATTTCTACATTTGAATTACTGGCGGTCCCCCATAACTCAATGCCATAGGTCCAAATTGGCTTTAGTATGGTTTTTAACAACATAACTTTATTATCAAGCGAGAGTTGAGATTTAGCTCGGAGTAACCAGTACATTTGTTTGAATTTAATGTCAAGTTGTTTCCCCTTCGATTTTATATGTACTTTCCAAGTAAGTCGTCGGTCTAGGTGAAGTCCTAGGTATTTGACGTCATCTTTGCTAGGAATTTCAGTGCCATTTAAGAATACGGGCGGACAATTCTCTCTCCTTAAAGTGAAAGTAATGTGGTTTGATTTTTGTGTATTGACTATAATATTCCACTTAGTAAGCCAGTGTTGAAGAGTGTCGAGTTGCAATTGCAATATACTGGATGCTTCGGATGGCGATTGATGTGACGATATAAATGCTGTATCATCGGCATATGTTGCAACAGTAACGTCATCTCTAGTAGGCATATCATATGTAAATATAGTATATAATACTGGACCAAGTACGCTACCCTGTGGTATACCAGCTTTTATTTGATAAATATCGGAAACATCGTTATTGGTTCTGACATAGAAACATCTTTTACTCAAATATGACAGGGAAAACGAGTAAAACTGAGCTGGAAGTATATTTTTTAATTTATATAGCAATCCACTGTGCCAAACTTTATCAAACGCCTGTTGTATGTCCAAAAACACAGCAGAACAGTATTTCTTATTTTCGAAGAAATCAAAAATAGTTTTACATATTCGGTGGCATTGTTCTGGCGTGCCATGTTTATGGCGAAAGCCGAATTGATAGTCAGGAATAATATTATTTTTCTCAAGAATTGGTAATAAGCGCTTGAGGAGAAGTCGTTCAAATATTTTCGAAAATATAGGCAGTAAACTAATTGGTCTATAGGAAGACACAACATTAATCGGCTTTGATGGTTTTAATACCATAATTATCTCGGCACACTTCCATTGCGAGGGAAAATGTTGGAGACGCAAAATTGCATTAAATATTAAAGTTAAATAAATAATTCCTTTGAATGGCAGTGATTTTATGACTATTGCATCTATTTTATCATATCCTGAAGATTTTTTATTATTTAAGGTATTTATTTCCATTTTGGTTTCATTTGGGGAGATACTTTTCATTGGCAAATCCATTTGACAGGCAACATCTAAGAAACTCAGAATGTCACTGTCATTTTCATTGATGCATTGAGGCTTAAAAGTTTCTTCCAAGTGTTTGGCAAAGGCTGTAGATTTTTGAGCATCAGTTCTGCACCATAAGCCATCAGCATTTTTGATAGGAACGTTTGTTTTCGCAGGGCGTTTGATATATTTAGAGGCGTTGTAGAGCTCATGTTCCTTGGATTTATTTTGAGGTTTTAATTTCCTAAGGTACCGACTAGTATTTTCGTTTCTTTCTTTCGCCAAGAATTCCGAGCACAGTTTAATAAAAAAAAAAATATATATATGTCGTTACAAGTTTTTAAATAATAAGGGTTCAAATACCCTTACACTTATCACTAATTAAAAAATATAATTGTAGACAAAAAGACATTATATTTGTAATAAAATTAGTTGCGAGTAAGCTGGACTGCTTATAATAACGACTTCGCCAAACAAAAATAATTACTGATGACGCCAATTTATACTGTGTGAAGATATTTATTTTCATTATTTAACCACATACATGGTAACGAAAGACTATGCTGGGTAGTAAACCCCTTAATAATAAAACTTCATCTTAAATGTGTCCTGCATTTCAAAAAAAAAATTTCAATTAATAAATGTTCGTTTTTGGCACATGGTATTTTTCATTTGAATACCACTATGTAAAGTACAATGCATATGGTAATCTGAATTTTAATTAATTTTCCTTTTGAATAATTTATCTATATAATACTATTGGTTAAATATTTTTATTGAATATTTAAAAAAAAATAAAACAAAATATCATTTATTTTTATAGTTTTCGTTTAGGAAAAGTCAACAGAACATTATTGGCATTGGTAAACAGAAAAGCACAACATCAATTTATAATATTTTTTTTTTGTTTCAAGAACATTTGTGTACTATCTATCATACACTCAAAATATAGTGTAGGTTACAAAAGTTAAAATAAATTTTTAAATAAATGAAACTTCAATCAGGGAATATAGAAGCAAGATCTCTGGCAAATTATTTGTTGATATTATAAACAGTTTGTTATTAAACAAACTTGGTTCAAGGGTTCAAAAGTTAAAAGGGAAAATGCAAAGTCACCTCGATAATGTCCATAAAATCTAAATGATTATAATAATAATTTCCCTGAAGAAGTAACCCAATGTGTACAATAAATATTGGTAATAAATAATTATAATTTATAAATAAAATATCTCAAGCTCGTTTAAAGGAAAATCATTTAAAAGAATTTAAATATATATGAAATATATTTGTATTAATTTCAGTCAGTCTTTTGTTACACTAACATTTTTTCATATTTTCTATACTAAATATACCCGAGTAATAAAGTTTTGATAAATTTATGTGTTGGCTAATATTGTTCTTCATTATAAATTTTTGCATGTACAGCTCAAGCGGCTATACGTTTTAATTTCAAATTTTATCTTACCAGTCTTGCACAATATTGGGTTATATATAGTAAATTATATATTCATATATTCACCAGTATATATTACACATGTAATCACACGTGACATATAATATAGCATTTAATTATATATAGTTAATATGCTTGCATAACATACTATATATGAAATTATATTTAAGTATATGGAGCGTTTCATCTCAAGTGACCAAACTTTTGAAAACAATGTCTTCCAAACGGGATGATCGCAGAAAGACTTACACACAAATAGGAACTAATTAAAAATAGTGCATATGCATCCCACTAAGCGACCAAACACCTTTTAAAAGAAAAGACCTAAGCTTTCTTTTGAGCGAAAAAATTGTCATATTTAAAAAAGTCAAAAAAGTTTTTGATTTTGAAAAAAAAAAAAAATTTTATATTTTTTTCGAAAGATTGCAGAAATAGCTATCTAAACTATTTAGGACAAATTTTGCTAGGAACAATATGTAATAAGTTACATGGATTAGAAAAAAACACATGTTTTGCCAAAATGCCAAATTTTGAACACCTCTAACTCAGAGAGTTCTGGACCGATCTTGTTGAAAAATTGCGCCTAAATTACTATCCAATAGGAGTAACCTCCCGATCGGAAGACGTCGATTTCAAAACTTGGGTCACTTATATATATATATATATATATATATGATGAAGTTCATATCAAAACCGATATTCGTTGAACCCGACCCCCTCAGAATTTCATGAAATTTTGCATACGGCTACATTTTAACAATACAAACACAACCTCATATTTAGAAATTGCAGTTTTGAAAATATGTGGGCGTGGCAAGGTATCGAAGTTTTTGAAAAATCACGATAACATGTACTTTCAATCTGATATTACTACGGAATGGCTGAACCGATTTCAAAGATTTTGGTACCATTAGAAAGGTATTTCAATTAGCTTTCGAAATCATACACTGTAAAAATTTAATATTACACGGAAAATATTTTTTTGCCAAAATAAAACTTTAAACTGGGAAAACACTTCAAAGGCCAAGTGTTTTTTTTCCAAAAAAAAAAAATTTTAGAAAGGTCTATTTAATATATACAACATATCTAAAAACTAAAATGGCGTTCTTTTTTCTTTTTATTTTAATTTTTTTAAGTAAATGCATCTCTTGTTAACTTCCTTATATTTTGATATCATTGTGTGACAAAAAAGAATAAAGTAACTATACTTTGAAAGTCGTCAGCATCTGCATAAGCAACTTCTATGGAGATCTTATAAGTTTGTGAAGCCTAATGATAAAGGTCTTTCGCCGTTTGAATTTGGTTTTTATTTGCAATGCTATAATTCCGAGCTCCTCTTTTTAATGTCCCACCTATACCATCACATGCAGATTTTCCATGGCTGGTTGCGTAAAAGTGCCACTCAGCGAATATTTCGAAATCAATTTTATGATGACATAAATTAAGTTGTATTTGTTTTTGTATTGTGCTCCTGTACCATCTGACAAGTAGACAACTTCCGTAATTGGATTGCTTATATTGGTCTTAACAAAATTAGTCATTTTTGAAATATACAGATGAACTGCTATGTTATCCTGCACACAGAAAAAAATTTAACTATTTGCCAACTGAAATTCGGTTACTACGAATCGAATTCGGTTATTACGAATTTCAGACAGTTGGCACATCTTTATATTAGTTTTCACAAGAAAGTTCAGTTAAATCAAGAGAATTTTAGTTGCAACACCCAACATTTTCAGAAATCGAATGTTAATATCGATGTACTAACTGAATTTATAAGTTGTTACCCTTAATATACACTTTTTAATTCGGTTGGCACTTTATTTCTCTGTGTGTGGATATTAAAATCGGATACTATGACAAAGGTTCTATAAATTATTTTTTCGTTATCTTTGTAATCAACTACGAACGGATGTATCGTGGCTTGATTATTATCCTTGAACGGCATTTTGTATAACAAACGCATAGTTTTCAGCGAAATCCATTTGAATTAGCATTTCTCCTGTCAGCAATGTAATTTTTTTTACTTACGAATCGCGACTTGGGATTAGCTATGAAATGATGTGGCACCAGCTTATTGATGTGTTTTATTTCCTCTACTACAAAAAATGTGTCTGTAGTAGAGGAAATTGCGCTCGGAATTATAGCATTACAAATAAAAACCAAATTCAAACGGCGAAATACCTTTATCATTGGGCTTCACAAACTTATAAGACCTCCATAGAAGTTGCTTATGCAGTCGCTGACGACTATAACAAAACAAAAGAAGAGCTATTTTAAAGGTATAAAAATGCTAAAACTATTACAGGAACTCAAAGCTTCCATTGTTTTATACCTTTAGATGAAACTTCACTAAAAGTTAGCAAATATTCCGAAAGTCAACAGTATGCCCAAAATTATATATTAAATCTAAAAAATTAAAATAAAAAAAAAAATATTACCAAGGGTAAATCCATATTTTGGGGGTGTCTGAAAAATTTGATAATACGATTCTTGTTCTAATCCATTAGAATTACACAAAAATTTGTATAACTTTCAAAGTAAAGTTACTTTATTCTTTTTTTGTCACACAATGATATCAAAATATAAGGAAGTTAACAAGAGATGCATTTACTTAAAAAAATTTAAAAAAAAGAAAAAAGAACGCCATTTTAGTTTTTAGATATGTTGTATATATTAAATAGACCCTTCTAAAAAATTTTTTTTTTGGAAAAAAAACACTTGGCCTTTGAAGTGTTTTCCCAGTTTAAAGTTTTATTTTTGGCAAAAAAAAATTTTCAGTGTAATATTAAATTTTTAAAGTGTATGTTTTCGAAAGCTAATTGAAATAAATTTCTAATGGTACCAACATCTTTGAAATCGGTTCAGCCATTCCGTAGTAGATAGATAGATAAATGTTCTTTATTTCAAAAATATACATTTAAGTTTGTTTACAACATTTTCTTAAAATTAATGAAATTGAACTTACGACAATGACAAAAGTCGTCTGTCGGAGGTTTGAATTGATTGAAATTTTACAATTTTTATAAAAATCATTTGTTAAAGTATTTAAATTTAATAACAAAAGGAAGAAATTAGGCAAATTCATTTATTATAGCCTTGCGATATAATAGGGCGTTTTTAATATAATTAACTAATTTATCCCAAGTTTCATCATTTACACCATTTAATATATTAATTATTTCGTTTTCTGATAAAATTACTTTTCCAAAAAATCTTATTCGATATTCTTTTAGAATAGGGCATTTTCCTAGGAATGAGACCACATCTTGCCTTGAAAATCCACATTATTTTACTACGATCGTATGTGTTATTAAAGTAAGAATGTCCCATATTATGATCTAAATATTTGTACAATCTGGCATCGCTTTGCAAGCACCTCATCCACATTTTCTGACGGTTTCCGTCTGTTATTTGAATCAAAAGGTTTGCAAAATTGTTTGACCAACTGACTGCGTTTAAGTTTGAAATATTCCATTCCAAACCATAGTTTGTTCCTAGGTTATTTAGGCTTTCTGCCCAGAAAACATTACTTTCAAGCACTTTTAATGATAATTGGTTGGGTAGTCTATTTGCTGGGTAATCAAACAGCGTTCTGTATACATATCGAAGATGGAGCTCAAGGGTGTACAAATGTCCATTTAATATCCCTGTTTCGAGCATTACTGCGTATGTGGGGGTAAAGTCTGGTAATTTAAATATTTTCTTAACAAAGAACAGTTGTAGTTTATCAACTTCGTCAAAAAGAGAGTAGCCCCATATTTGAGCCGCATAACTTTGAACTGCTCTGCAAATGGCTTGAAACATTTTCCATTTCATAGACAAATCTATATGATTTTTGCAGAAGAATACATTCCACGTTGACATTATACTATTCTTTGCCGATTTATTTCTTATTTCTAAGTGCTTTTTAAAACTTAATCTTGGCGTGAGTAGGACTCCTAAATAGCAATATTCAGATACAATTTCTATTGGATTTCCCTTATAAAACCATTTCTCCTTTCTCGATAATACACCGCCATTTCTGAACACCATTATTGCAGATTTCTCCAAGTTAACTTCCATACTCCACATTTCACAATATTGTTCAAGTCTGTTTATCATTCCTTGTAGGGTGCTGATATCGTCTGCTAACAAAACAATGTCATCAGCGTAAAGCAACAGCCTTATGTTCATGCTATCTATTAGCAAACCACCCATTAGTACCGTAGTAATCTCAGCTTGAAAGTACATGTTATCGTGATTTTTCAAAAACTTCGATACCTTGCCACGCCCACATATTTTCAAAAATGCAATTTCTAAATATGAGGTTGTGTTTGTACAGGTAAAATGTAACTGTACGCAAAATTTCATCAAATTCTGAGGGGGTCGGGTTCAAAATGTGCTTTTTTTAATAGGTTTTGATATGAAATTCATCATATAACATACATTTGTATGGCTCACTATATAAACCAGATCCACAATTCAATGTTGTATTATATCTAAGACAATATTAAAGTGTTATTTTATGTTGCCCATATTAAGCCATACATGGCTATATTTAATTGTTTACAATGAATTAACATTATAATTAATGATATACCATTTGATCTTCATTTATACAATTAGACGTGAGCAAAATTAGAATAAAATAATGTCTTGTTTAAGATAATATAATTTTATCAAATTCGATTCTAATTTTTGTAATTCGATACAATTTAATGTACTTCAATACAATTTAATTTACTTTTGATACAATTTGATGTTCTCATTTTTCGGACCAAACTATATCTGAATTTAAATGGTGTCAAATCAGTTTTTTTTACCTGTGTATTGATATAGACATTAGAGTTCGTCACCAAAATTTAATTTTGGGATATCATCACTTTTTTTACTGTTTTTGCATCCTTTCTCTCTTTGCAACATTCCATTACATTTTTTTTTTAATCACACACAATAAAAATGTATTACCAACTGAGAATAATTGTACAAAAATGTTCGATGTATCGAAAAACAGCTCAAAAGTTATAAAGATATCAATTTTGTTAAAAAAATAATAAAAATATATTTTGTTTAACACACACTATGAAAAAGTATTTTGAGCAACGAAAAATGCAACAAACATTTTTGATATGTCGCGGCCCGTTTAAAATTGTTGACCAATAAAACATTGCATTTTAGTAAAGGCAACCTTTTGAAAACTTAATATAACTTTTTACTGGGTTACCATAAACCTATAATTTTTGCTGCATTTTTCTCAGCTAAAAGTGCTTTTTGATTGTGTGTTATCCAGAGTAAAAAAAAATAATATGTTGTCATGTATAATGATATCTCATTTGACATAACGTTAAATATATTTTGATCCAAAACTAGTGGATCAAATTATATCGTATATGATATGTATATTTTAAATTATATTAAATTTTATTCGGATTTTGACCCGATATAATCATATCTAAGTTGATGTAGAAAGGCATAATTTTATTGTTTTTTATAAAATTTCTTATTTATAACTATATGCTTCATATATATATGTACTGATTTTAATTCGTTAGGACTTCATTTTTATATCACACACAAAAACTTAAAAAAGAAATTCGACCTTATATTTCTTATTTTATTGTCTATAAAAATAAATTAAACAAAATAACCCAAGTAACAACTTTACGGACTGTCCGTTACAAACGGATCGAAGCTTGTACGAAAACGGACCATTAACGTACAGTAAAATTGGATTACTCAAATTTTCGAAAATTATCCGTTTTAACTTAGTTTCGCTGTATCCGCTTCGGTGCCGTTTAACCGGACTACACCGATTTTCATCAGTTAAAACTCCGTTACAACCGTTATCGTTTTTCTTCCGGTATTACCGGAGTGTGTTTGGTTTAAAAAAAATCAAACAGTTTTATTTATTAATAAAATTAAATATTAATAAAATCTTCTATATACTATATAAAAAGAAGTGTACGTTTTGATTGTCACTCCATAACTCGCCAACGGCTGCAGAAAATAAAAAAATGGCTGAATACGTTTTGTAGAACATGCAATGAGGATGGTTTTAAAAAAAAATCTTTAAAAATATTTTCGTTTGGGGGCAGATGTGGTGATTTTTTTCAACATTAGTAATTTTCATCTATATATATAAGACGAAGTGTACATTTTGATTGTCACTCCATAACTCGAGAACGACTGCCAACTCGCCAACTCTCCATCAGGTGGCGAGCAACAACTGTTCTAAGACTTATCATCTCGCGCAATTACAGTGTTGCCATGTCTGAAGCCCTTCATCTTTCTCCACCTTTCATCTCTATACTATCCCTTTCCAAAGAAAGCAACACACTAAATATAGGAAGTATTTCCTGAGTGTTGCCTCTCTTTTTTAAAAAAAAAAAAAAAAAAAAAAAAAAAAAAAAAAAAAAATGGCTGAAAACGTTTTGTAGAACAATGAGGGTGGTTTAAAAAAAAAAAAAAAAATTTAAAAATATTTTCGTTTGGTCCAGATGTGATGATTTTTCTGAACATTAGTCATTTTCATCTATCTATATATATAAAAAGAAGTGTACATTTTGATTGTCACTCCATAACTCGAGAACGGCTGCATAAAATAAAAAATGGCTGAATACGTATTTAAGATTTTTAATGGTAATTTCTTTGCTTATTTTTAAATGTACCTCTTTTTTAACATATACTTGTATTTCAGATGTTTTTGCAATTAAATATAGAGACGCAGATCTCATGAAAATTTTAATGATGAAGATGTTAAACAACACCAGAGTTAAAATGAAAAAAAAAATTAAAATGTTAAAACCACATCCTTTTATTGATTTTTATTGAATTTTTATGTGGTTTCATATTGTTTTTTAATAATGTAATTGGTTATCCATTTTTGTTAATATTTTTTTAAATGAAAAAATTTTAAAATAAAACCAAACTTTTGTTTAAAATTAAAAAAGGAGAAATCATTTAGATAAAATAAATAAAAAAAATAAAAATGGACCATTAAAAAAAAACGGTACGAATACGGACCGAATACGGTATTTTAAAAACGGAGTCCACTCCGTTTTTAAAATAAATTACTGACAGTTTACGGTACGTTTTGAACTTACGCTCAATTCGTACACTCCGTTTCCTATACAGCATGACGGTACGAAAACGGTCCGTTTTAGCGTGCTTTATACTGTTTCGAATCCGTATTCGATGTTCCTTTTATTCCGTTTTCCGGTCTATATACTGATCCGGAAAACGGTACGGAAACGGACTTCGGATCCGTATATGCTGTACCGAAAACGGCACATAAACGGACCGGATTGTTTGCTGGGAATTTATTAATTAAAAAAAATAAATTTTTACTGCCATATAGCCCAAAGGTAAATGGACTCGACTGTTTATAATGTTAAAAATCATTTTTTTTAGTAGGGAATACTTAAAATAAGCATTTAAAAAATTAAACGAAGTAGCAACAATTAGTGTCCGATTATTAGATGCGATTTTGATTGTCAAAATTTAAAGAAAAGTGAGTAATAAATTCTATAATCGGCATTTGAATAATCGGTCAAGGCGAAAAAATGTCGGCGGCCGCTTATTTAACTTTACAGCTAAACTTCGGTTTTTTCGATAAATTTTTTAGTCATAATTGAATTAAAACGGCTCAACAATAACAAAATTTTACCACATTGTCTCCAAATACGGAAAAACCGACCAAATATCACTTTGTGGCAAAAGTCTTATATTAAAGATTTTTTATCCTTATTTTATCCTTTAATTCGCCAATACCTTGGGACATATGTAGTAATATCATAACACAAAATAAAAAAAAATTAATTTCTTGTAATGTATATTAAAAAACTTGGTTTTTTTAACATGTGACTATACTTAATTATATATTAATGAACTTGGAATTTTTCCTTTTACTTGGGTCTATACTGATTTTTTTTTTTACATATTTCCATACTTAATTATATATAAATGAACTAACAAAATATTTTTAACGTGGTGAAATATACAGTTTTAATTAATTTTCTATAAAACCATTTTTACCAGATTAAAAAAAAAATTATATGAAGCTTTATCAATTTCTATTCGAAATAAGGACTCATATAATTGTGTCTGTTTGTATGGGTTTAAAACTAATCTGATGCAATTAGATAAATCTCCAGTACAATATTATCCAAATTATAGCCCGATTAAATTGTATCAAATTTGCATCTAACTGTATGAGTTGATATCTAAACTAATACTAATAGTTATAATTATATAAAAACCAGATATGTTTGTATCCGGATTTCGACCTGGCATAATTGTATATGATTGTAAGTAAACTAATACATCTAAATATAATTAGATCTTGGGTTTAGTCTGGTAAAATTGCACTAAATGTTACATTTTTGTATATGATTGTATGCAATTATACACAATTTTCACGAAAAAGGAAGGGTGAACTCAATTTTCATATAAATACAGCTCCTTTTGCTTTGTAGGAAAAATAACCCTAAATCAGTGTTTGTTAAATTTTTTATTCTTATCAATTCGGACAAGAAATACTGTAAGATTGCAATTTATATGCCATAATTTTACTGTTACGGGTCAGCTGGCTTGGAAAGCATTATAAGTAAATGAGTGTTTGAGATGGACAATATTTAACGAATATTTGCTCTGGATATACCCTGCGGGAAATGAAGGGTCGAGTGATCCAAAGTGGTAATTCTGGGATATATGAAACTGGTGAAACCAAAATTGTGGTGCACCAAAAAGTGCTAATTTGGGTGAAATTACCAATCACGTGACTATAGTTATGGTGACAAAACATTCACTTGTTGGTACCAGATATATAATGTAACTGGAGAAAAAGTAACATAACATCAAAGTGTACTGAAGTAACTAGGGTCGTTGCAGTTGAATTTGCTAGTGGCCATTGAAAACCGTTAGCAGTGGATGAAAACATGGCAATTAGTGCCAAAGGATGCAGTCCCTTGACTGCTACATAGCGGACATAACACTAAACTAATTTTATCTGCACCGACTATGTGACAATAGAAATGAAGACGTAACACTCCACTGGTTTAAAAGAACTGAATACGGAACTGTTTAGACAGTGACCAGGGTTGACAGATATGGCGATTTCTTGCCAAACGTGGCGAAATTAAAAGCAGTTTGGCAAGTTAATCGGACGCTAATTGCTAATTGCTTTTCGAAAGCCCTGCGACATGTACCCCTTCGCCCAGTGCAGTGATACGTCACAAAACTATTCCAGTCAAACTAACCTTTTAACAGAACACATTGCGCTTAATATGTCACCAGTTTTCCTTCAAAAATTTGTCTCTAGTTCTACGATACGTACACCTACACCAGTCACGTAATAATTTGTTTCCCACTGTTTCTGTTGCATATCACATACATCTTAAAATGGTCCTACTTTAACACTACCTATTTCTGACTTGTCCCGTAGCATATTCATTTCAATCGGTACGGTGATAGGTTTCCTTGGTCAAGTTATTCACCACGTCACACAGTGCTCCACAGGTAGCAGTATAAAAATATCTAAAGATTGTAAATAAAACTTCTTAACCAGATCTGTAACCTGTACACTTGGGTTATAACTTTTTTGTTGCGAACACATTACAGGGCACCATCTTATGGACAATATTGTACTGATAATAAATATAATTTTTTAAAGTCATTTCGGAAATAAATGTTCAGCAGCAATACCAATTTCTAAAAGCCTTTTTGATTTATATATTTATTTTAAATATGTAGTATAACACAATGTGCTTGTATATTTGCATGCCGGAAAATAAGTAGTACATAACAAAAAACGAGTCATTTTAAGTATTAATTTTTTTTTAAAATTTAAAAAATTTTTGATCAAAACTTCATAGAGTTTGGCGCGGAAGCTTTATTAACTACAGTGAAAAGGTAAGCTGATGGTTCTTAATATTTTTTCAAGGCCTAGATGGCTATGCCATGTGAATAGATGAAAAAGATTTAATTTTTGATATACGACTTTTATGTAAATTTTCATTGTAGTATCGTCTTGTTATTTCGTTAGAAAACAAATTAATTTTTGCAAAAATTTTTGATTTATCTACAAAACGTTACCAACAGGATTATATGAGTGTATATTTAGCTTTTGCAATCATAATTCATAGCCATTGCTGTAAGTTTAACCTTTGGATGAATGCATGTGTCTTAATGGGTCGATTGTAGTTTTCAGTTTTACTGTTGCCTTGGCAGCATTTAGGGTTGTCATTTAATCGGGGGTTTTTTTTTTTGTTTAAACGATCAAACAAGTTTTGTTCGAGCAATAAAATGATTAATTTTTAAAAATTATTCGATTAATCGAAAGAATAAAAAAAAAAAAAAAAAATTTTAATTATAAAAGTACATAAATAAAAGTTAATGAATTATGCATCACTTTGAATACTACAACAATACCAATTCTCAAATGCAAATATTTTAGACTATAGTAACGCCAAACGATTTCTCAATCATACACCATTTAGTATTGTTAGCCTTTGATGACAAAAATACTTCGCTAAGTAGTTAAATGTACATATATATTGGCTATAGTTTTAGTATTTCGCGCTGTTCAATTCAATTCTCAGTTTAAGAGATAACATGATATATATATAAAATAGCAATATTATTTATAGTTCAAACTTAAAAGATCATGCTATATTTCAGAGATATCACTTCATCTGTGAAATCCTTTAAATTATTTGCTTTAAAGTCAAATCATATATCTTTACCCATTATTATGGAGTACATATATTTTAAAACGATTAATAAAAGTTTTAAACTTTCAGTTGTGTCTTCAAAAGAGTTTTAATTCAATTTTGTCCATTACAATGTTTTATACAAAATTTCCCAAAATTAGGCAATTTTCGAAAAAGTTTTATTGAAAGAAATATCATATAGAGACAATCTGACAATTATAAGACACATATAATAAAACAATTTAAAATGGAAAATCACTGATGAGACCTGTCCATAAATAGGCTGAAACTAATCTAGTATGATTTATAATTTTTATTTTTAATACAAATTATATCAAACTTGTCAAAAAGACTAAGTACGGTCTCAGTTTACTTACCCTTTACATCTTGTTTTTAAATAAAACAAAACAAGTGTAAAAATAAAAAGGAGAATAAAAACAAAAAGCGTGTATTGTATATCTACCAAAGGTAGAGCTTGCACATAACGAACAAGTTTTCAATTTGTTTTTGATCAATTTTGATAATCTTCAACTTCGAACTCATCTATTAGTTCTCATTTAGTGGGATAACTAGATTATAAGAATGTTTGATGTTTTGCATGGGATTGTCACTTCTTCCAAAACGTGTTCGATGATGGGAACCAAGAAAATTCCCGAAATAGATCTATCAACACATTCCTGAAAGTGGCTAATTAATAAATTTTAAAACAAAAACTCTATAGATTATTTGTTAGGACAATATCCTAATAAAGAAATATAGAGTATGGCCTCGAACTTGAATAATTATTATTTTTATTGCACAATTTAAGGTCGAAAAAACATAATTTTTATTTTTAATTAAATTATATCAAACTTGTAAAAAAAGACAAAGTACGGTCTTGTTTACTCCATTTTACATCTTGTTTTTAAGTAAAAAAAAAAAACAACAGGAGTAAAAGTAAAGAGGAGAATAAAAACAAATAGCGTGTATTGTATATCTACCAAAGGTAGAGCTTGCACATAATGAACATGTTTTCAATTTATTTTCGATCAATGGTAATAATCTTCAACTTCGAACTCATATATTAGTTCTCATTTAGTGAGATAACTAGGTTATATGAATGTTTGATGTTTTACATGGGATTGTCACTTCTTTCAAAACGTGTTCTTATGATGGGAACCAAGAAAATTCCTGAAATAGATCTATCAACACATTCCTGAAAGTGGTCAATTAATAAATTTGAAAACAAAAACTCTATAGATTATTTGTTAGGACAATATCCTAATAAAGAAATATAGAGTATGGCCTGGAACTTGAATAATTATCATTTTTATTGCACAATTTAAGGTCGAAAAAACATAATTTTTATTTTTAATAAAAATTATATCATTATATATTTTTAGAGAAAAATGTTTATTCTTCTTCTTAACCTCAACCTTTCTAAATTATTTTTTTATTATTTGTTTTATTCGATTAATCGTCAAAATGTATTCGTATTAGTAGTTATTCGAAAACCATGTTTTTAAAAATTTTCCTTCAATGTTTTTTTGTTTGTTCGATTAATCGCATAATTTTAATTCAAGTGACAACTCTAGGCATCATTGTATTATTTAAGACTGTATGAAACATAATAAAGTTGTGATTTAAAAACTATGAGGTTTCCTAATTAAGGAAGAGAAATTTTTATAAATTGGCAAAACCACTGAATTTGTTTAAAATAATTCAAATATAATTTAAGTTATTAAAGTTGAATATTATACTGTATTAAAATATGAAACTTTATAGTATTAAAATTTTTTCTTTTCTCCAACAATGCATTGTTTTCTATTAATGTATGAGCGGACGAATATCAATGGCAGGAAAACAATATGTTTGTATGTGTATTTTAGTGTTTTTACCCAACCATTTGAGTACTGGTTTATTTGTCTTCACTACTGTCATTCATGATGTTTGTTCGTACTCATACATACACATGTTCTGCAGGCAACATTTATCACTCATGTAGAAGGACAAAAAAAAAAAAAAATTGGACTAGAGAAGAATAAAATTGTGTAAAGTGTCAAAAAAAAGACAAAAGCAAACATACAAAAAAAATTCCAAATAGATAGAACATAAAAACTGAAAATTGATTTATGAAGTGGCCATCAGGTTTTTCCGGTTTAAATTTCATGTGGTTTATTTTGGTTAAGTATTTAAAATTTAATTTAATTTATACCGCCAGTATATTTTGTGAATTAATCATGCAAATTATATCCAGCATATTTGTAGTAGTGGGAAAAGTGTTTTATGTAATTTGGTGTTGGTGTGGAGGGTTTTAAAAGTAAAAAAAAAAAAACAAAAAATACTGTATGTTCAACCATAAATGGTATGTCATTTCCATAAATATATCCATGTTACCAAATGACATTTATGCACTTTAATTATTATGCAGACATTTGTTACCATTGTTTTGTTCCTGTTCCAGCCTATCATTTCAAAGTTTTTAGTCGCAAACACATGATACTTTTTCCTTCATGCCTTTACTCCTTTCCAATATTTTATACATTATTTTAAATTTATGTATTTTAATACATGTTCTCTAAACTTGAATGTATGCATGAAACGAATTTTAACATCCAAACTAGCGAAACTATACACAATGAAATTTTCTTATATCCCTAACATTTGTTTTTATGTCTAGTGCTAAAACATGGATATTCGAGTATGCTGATGATTATTCTAAATACAGTTATCTACAGTCAAAGATTCGGTAATTGGATTTTTTGATTAAAAACAATTGTATTTTTGAGAAACAAATATAAACCATAAATTTGGAAGTTCTAAATATGTTATTGCATAAAAAAGTAAGAGGGTTAATATGAGCTATTTCAAAAAATTTCGACAACTGTTTAAACTGACTTTAGATGCCTCTTAATTCTTAATGTTTTTTGAATTGAGAGAAACGATGAACACGGTGGGGTACTATACTTAAAAACTAGGACATTCAAAGTTTCATATTGAAAAGTCTTCATCAATTAAAAGCTGAACAATTAAAATATATATTGAAGCTAACAAGAGATTTTTCATTCTTTTTATTTTTTTGCTTATAGTTTTTAATTTCTAGATGCCAATCAACACAAAAGGGAATCACTATCTAGTCAGAAAAATATAATGCAACTTTTACGCTATTCCTTCAACGTTGAAATAATAACACCATTAAACGTTAATACTACACTTCTTTCCGACGTTGTTTGCCAACGTCGTCAATACAAAAAATACAGAACTCCAAAAATAATATGTTCAGTATTTTGCCGATACGAAAGGTGATTATTTAGCAACTTTCTTTTTGACAACACTTTTTTTGGCAGCTCAGCTGTTTTCGTGTAACATGTTACTGTTAAACATGCTCAGTTTGGTCTATAATTTAACCATGAATCGACTTACAAACGAACAACGCTTACAGATTATTGAATATTATTATCAAAATTTATGCTCGGCTAAGAAAGTACATCGTTCACTTCTTCCAATTTATGGTCAGTTTGGGCGACCTTCTGAGTTGGCTATTCGGAATCTAGTGACTAAATTTCGCACCAAATTTACATTATTGGATATTAAACCACCAACACGCATACGTAGAGTGAGGACAGGGGAAAATATCGCAGCTGTCGCAGCAATTGGGCCTGTGTTACTCCACTACGTGGAAAATTTTGCGGAAGGATTTGGGTGTAAAACCTTTTAAAATACAGCTGGTGCAAGAATTGAAGCTCCACGACCTACCACAACGGCTACCTTTTGGTGAACATTTGGCAAAGTTGGATGAAGATCCACTTTTTTATCTTAAAATTGTGTTCAGCGACGAACCTCATTTCTGGTTGAATGGATACGTGAAGAAGCAAAATTGCCGTATTTGGTGTGAAAAACAGCCAGAAGCATTGCAAGAACTGCTAATGCATCCCGAAAAATGCACTGTTTGGTATGGATTATGGGCCAGTGGCATCATTGGACCATACTTTTTCAAAGAAGATAAAGGCAGGAACGCTACTGTGAATGGCGAGCGCTACCGTGCGATGATTACAAATTGCTTTTTGCCCAAAATGGAAGAGCTGGACTTGGTGACATGTGTTTTCAACAAGACGATGCCATTTACCACACATCGCGCGAAACAATGGCCCAATTGAGAGTTGAGTTAGGAGAACAGTTTATTGCACGCTTGTAGCGGTCAATTGGAAGCCTAGATCGTGCGATATAACGCATTTAGATTATTTTTTGTGGGGCTATGTTAAGGCTCATGTTTATAGGGACAAGCACTGTTGACGCACTGGAAGCCGATATTGAAGAATTTATTCGTGAGATACCGGCCGATATGTTGGAGAGAGTATGCCACAATTGGACCCAGCGTATGAACCATTAGAGGCGTAGCCGCGGTCAAAATTTACATGAAATCATCTTTAAACATTGAATTATATAGATCGTTCTATCGACTCAAATAAAAATTTCAAACATTTCTCTAAATTTTATGGGTTTTTTTTGTAAATAAAATCCGAAAGCTCTTAAAAAATCACCCTTTATAAATACCAAAAATTCAATACTTTTTCTGTACCAAAAATACAAAAAAATTGTACATTTCCACTACTTAAAATTGCTCTAAAACAAGTTATCGATAATTGCAAAAGTTACACTGAGAGAATTTTCTTCACTTCAGTAATGAATATCTTCATAGGCTTAATGAAAATTGTCGCTGGTACTCGTCGACTGAAGCTTTTCATAGAATCTATGAAACACGTTTAAAGTTAATGTTTATGATATGCTTGCAGAATTAATGAAAATTTTCATGAAGGTAAAGACTCATTCTGACAATGAAGCGTTTATAGAATTTATGAAACAGTTTCATAAAATTTTGTAATATAAAGAAGTTCTTTGAATTAATAAAACTCTTCATGAATGTCTTGAAAAATGCGTAGGAACTAAGCCAATGAACCGCTTGATATGATTTTTTTTAAACAATTTTATATAAGTCGAAAATAAAAACAAGGCTACAGTGAAATAATTATGCACTTTATAAAATATGTTGTGCACTTGAGAATTAAATCTTAAAACTGAAGTTTGAAATGTATGAAAATTAATGAAATTATGAAATTTTATGATAAAATAAAAAAAACTAAGTCTTTGATATAATATCATATCTCAAAAGAAAATTTTCAATTCATTTATGAAGATATAATTTGTGGAATCGAATAAATTGTTTTTATGAAACTATAAAATTTTATGATAAAAAGTTTATGAAAAATGTCTTAATATTAACAACATTTCTGGGATATAATGAAATTCTTCATTGAATCTACGAAACAATACTGTGATTTTGTTTCTTTAATATCATTAAGGATAATTCTCTCAGTGTATGCAAATAATTAAATCTGACCATTAAAAGGAAAATCACATTAAAAAAACTGCTGTAAGGTCACCTGACTTGAATCTTTGAAGTTTTGCAACTGACTGCCCAAAAAGTTTAAAAATGCATTAAAAATTGACATTTAAAATATTTTATTGGTACAAATTATTATCATTAAAAATTAGATAATATAAGAATGTTTGGTTCTCTATAATGAGTTTTTAACATCCATATTTTTATTTTGCCAAAAAATCATTTTTGTGAGACATGAAGTGGAATCCATATTATTTTTTTTTATAAATAAATTTAGTTTAAATTGGTTGACCTAATTCATGATATCGAATCTGAAAAAAATATACATATAGACAAGCTTCCATGGTTTGAATGATGATATGTGATTTATATCGTGTTTGATCCCCTAATTCAAAACCGGCATCCAAAATCTTTTACTAATGTCACAATTTTGAGGAAATCGCGTTTAATGTTGCCAAAAATGGCTATTTTGGTAATTTTTGAAGCCTTTTATTATACGCACAGAGAAAAATTTAGCTATTTGCCAACTGAAATTCCGTGACTACGACTTAAATTCAGTTATGTCGAATTTCAGACGGTTGGCACAACTTAACAATCGTTATCCCAACAAAGTTCGGTCAATTCAACTGAATTTCAGTTGCAACACCCGAAATATTGTAAATATCGTTGTACTAACTGAATTTATAAGTTTTTAACATTAATATACACTTTTCAATTCGGTTGGCACTTTATTTCTCTGTGTGTTCGTTTGACGCTTTCCAATTATTCAAAATAAAGATATTCTTCTTAGTTTAAACGAGCTTCAGATCATTTATTTATTAATAATTTATTTCCAATATTTCGTCTCCACATTGGGTGACTTTTTCAGGGAACAATAATTGTAATAATTGTTCACTGAAGAAGTTATCCAAACGAGCTTAAGATAATTTATTTATTAATTATTTTTTTTCCAATATTTCGTCTCCACATTGGGTGATTTCTTCAGGGAACAATTATTGTAATAATTGTAATTATTGTAATAATTGTAATAATTGTTCACTGAAGAAATCACCCAACGTGGGGACGAAATATTGGAAATAAATGATTTTAAGCTCGTTTAAACTAAGAAGAATTAAATAAAAGAAAATCAAAAAAAGCTTAACATTTTTAGATAAATATTTAGAACACAATTTACTCTTGAAGATACCGCTATTACATTTTCTAAAACTGATTGTTAAACTAGTGTAAAGATACATTTAGCAAACGTCTTATACGAAAACATATAAATAAATTTTCAATACGGAATTTGAGGAAAGAATTAGTATTATTTTGTACAATTTTAAAGATAACTTATTTTTGAAATGGAACTTAAACAAAGTTGATGTAATAATTTCAACGTTTTTCACCCACATTAAAAAAACGAAAGTTCATCGTGACCCTGAAATAAATAATAATACACAAATTTTTAAAGTTTGTTGACTCGTTATAGAGGAAAAAAGGTTAATATATCTCCCATCGTAATATAAATGTTTTAGCTGGTTCGTATGTAATGTGTACATAACTTCAAAAATGGTTAAAAACTCTATTCTTCGAGTTTTTAATCGCGGTGTTCTTGTGACGTTCTGGGAAAATTTAGAAAACTGATTTGTAATCAGCGAGACAAAATCTATTACAAATATGTATTGCGGTTAAAACCAAATCGGCTTTTTCTTATTTTGTGACAGTGTGTTATCTAACGATATGGTGAAATATGGTTTTATTGTCATTATATATAGAAAAACTTCGTTGTTCAAAAATAGTTCCATAATTTCTTTGCAACGCTAAAAATTATATCAAAAACAATATTATTTCCTTGTTTATTATTTTAAATAGTAAGCGAAAAATGTCGTTTTGTAAGGACATAGTGATAACTAAAAATAGTGGCCATAGAAGACAATGTCAACCTTGCCAAAGAAATAAAAATCACACATATTCAACCCTGCGCCAGAAAAAACAAAAACCACTTTTAAACCACAATTTAAATCAATTTAAGCTGATTCGAATTAATTATGCCAATAAGACCTAAGATGGATCTCCATTGCTTTTGGCAACAGACATTTTGAAATTTAATGCAAATTATTTTGTCATTTTTAGAATTCTTTTTTACGTCAAAAATATTGTGAGATCTAAAGAATTTCTCCCTCTGTATTATCAAAAATTTTCCAAAAACATGAGAAAAATTTGTACAAAAATATAATACTATAAAAATTTTCTTTTAAAACTGCCAAGAAAATCCTAAAAGACTTGTAAATTGCATATCCTTTTTGAAACATTCCACTTTCGATTACTTTACACTCTATTATTGTGAATGCTTCTTTAAATTCTCTATCAAAAATACCGGTATAATATGTAAAATTAAAAAAAAAAAAAATTTAAATAACATTGTACATTTAGCAAGGACAGTACTGGCAAAGCACTGATCTTACAAAATATCCGTAGGTTGCCAGAACTAGAAAAAGTGAGGTGGAAAAAATCAAAAATTTCAATATTGAATAACCCTATTTTATAGGAAATTGTCCAACGATTTCAAATATGCCACTCTTATTACAATCAGATTTTTGGTTCAGAAGATATAGCCCTTCAAAGTTGACCGATTTTCAGTGTTCAAAAAAACAGAACATTTTTATGTAATTTTGTCCGCTTTCAGATGCCGAATCTCGAAAACTAGATAACGGATCGTCATTCTTTTTAATGTTATTGATAGATATATTTATTAAGAGAAGATTAAAAAAAAATTAGACTGTTTGCTTTGTATTGGTCCAGGTACTTTGATATTTACAAACTATCCGTTTTTTCAATATTTCTCAAATTTGGGTGGAAAATAAAAAAAAACTATTAAAAACTATATTTGCCATATTTACAAAATAAGTTCTTTGATTAGTCCTTTACCTATTGCAAAAATTTCCAGCTGTCCGTCCTTGCCCCAGTTTTTGCTAGAGGTAAAATTTTGAAAAAAGACATGGTTCAAAAAAGGTGTCGCATGCATTTTTGGGCAATTAATGACATATAAACGCGAAAACCCAGTTTTATTATTATTGTTAATATATATGATTTTTGTTTATGAGTTTAGGTAGATTATATTATATTATATATTTTAAAACAACCCTAATCTCGTTATTAGTCAAGGTTAGGTAGATTTTTGTTTTTCATTCAAGGTAGTTTATAAAAATGTTTGTACATTAGGTAGATTTTTGTTTTTAATTCAAGGTAGATTAGACTATATATTTAAAAACTATTATTATCCCGTGATTAGTCTAGATTAGGTAGATTAGACTATATATTTGAAAAAAAAAATATCATAATCCCGTAGTTATATATTTTATGAATTTCCCTAATAATTTCTCCTCTTTGAATTATAGTTTATACCCGTTTTATTTGATTAAAATATTTTATATTGTCCTACTTTTAATTTGTTAATTATCTTAATTTTGTTTTATATTATATTATCAAATATTTCTTTTATAATAATGAGTTTTTATAATAATGTGTTTTTCAAACAAGTTGGACTAAAAGTAGACTAGAACAAGCACGGATTCGGAAACTCAAACGATGGAAACACTTCGAGAAGATTTTTTGAAAATGATGAGGCTGTAACTCGAATCACTGGAATAGACAATGAAATCATTAACAGATTGGGAACGATCTTGAATATTTTAAACTGCAAGGAAAAAGTTGATTCTGAAAAGTATGGAGAATATGCCTCGAAAACTGCATCTCTTTTAGCAAACTTATATCCACAGAAAAAGTTGACCCCGACAGTTCACAAAATATTGTCACATGGAAAAGATATAATTGAATATCAGCCTTTGCCAATTGGAGAGCTTTCTGAAGAAGCACAGAAGTCCCTAAACAAATTTTATAAAAAATATAGACTGCTGAACACTTTCAAATCATCAAGGGTAAGACAAAATGAGGATCTCTTCAACATGTTAGCAGCATCTTCCGACCCACTTATTTCATCACTGCGGCATATAAAGTCACGAAAAGAGTTAGAAAATAATTATAGTTCAGAAATGATAAGTCTTTTAGATATACCTTCCTTTACGGACTGTGAGCAATATTGAAAAAAAAAAATTTAAAAATAAATAAAAAAAAAATTAAATTTTTTCTGGAATAGTTTTAAATCATAAAAGCCTTTAAAAGAGACAAAAAAAAAAAATAAAAAATTTAAAAAAAAATAAAAAATATTTTTTTTACTACCCATGAATATGATATTTTTACAAATATCAACTTTGCCAACCTATAAGTAGGCACCTAAGTGGCGTAGAACACTTTTCAAACACTCATTTCATAGGTTGATCGATTATCTATCATATGCTTTTTAAATTTGTTGATTATCTCATTTGGTTCGAAAGTTATGATTTTTGCAACGAAAAAACTCAAATGACGCTACTGTGCGTCGGTAATTTCTGGCTGGTTAGACTTAGAAGATACATTCACTAAAAAGTTACAATTGAAACCAAAATTTGCCGGTTTTTAAACTTTTGCAGTTTTATCAATTTTTTTTTTTGCGCCGTTTAATTCAAATGAGTTTTGAGAATAGTATTGAAAAATAGTGTAATTTTATACAGTTTGATGTATATCAGTTTGATGTTGGCGGCCAAATAAACGGATACAAACATACTTATAAGGAGTTTTAGTAAATTGTTTCAAAATGTATGCATTTTTTATAATTTTAGTGCCCTTAGTAAAAGAGAGGGACAAAGAGCTCACAATTCCAAGCTTTCAAACCCCCAAGCACTTAAGCCATCGCATCGCTATAAGATTGTTACCTGTAGCGGCAAAAATGTATCACAGTGTTATTACCAGAGCCGCAATAGTCTTTTACATTAGAGTACGATATAGGACAACTAATACTATTTTCTTAGCGAATTGATTTTCAATCCTAATGGAAAGCAATTTTAGATGGTGTTTAACAGCGAATTGATTTTCAATATTAATGGAAAGCAATTTTAGATGCTATTTAACATCAAAAATTTAATCAGCCGAGGATAATATTGTGATATTTAACAAATTTCTAATCTATTGCTTGGAAAAATTAGCTGTGGTGATGGCTAAGTGCCACACAAAAAAAAAACAGTTTTAAAAAAATCTAAATTTAAAGCAATTAAAACTTTCTAGTTGTCAGCCAATTCGATTAGTCAATATACGAATTAATATTCTGTGCATGTATTTATTTCATAACAATCCCATAATTAAAGCCTTCACTATTTACCACCATTCTGTGTATATTTTATGTTTATTTTTCCACTGCTACAATTTTTGTCACATTTGGTTTCGGTTGTCTAAAAATCTGTTTGTTACTGGTAGAGTTGGCACTCTGTTGCACATTTTACCATATTCGACAGTAAGTGCCGTTGCTTGGATGGTTGTGCTCTACTTATGAAACGGAAATGACGGTTATTTAAATGTTATCTACTCCTATGTATGTATGTACTTATACTACTAAAACACATGTTGTTAAAATCGTTACAGCTATTACAATTTCATTTTAAACATATGGTTATGATAATTGTTTAAAGTAATTGTGGGATTTCCGTTTTATTTTTTCAAAACTAAACTTTTACAGTGTTATATGCAAATAGCTATTAAGCAATTTTTTGTGTGTGGGCATTATAGGTTGACAAATTTCATATAACATGAAAGAAATTGGTTAATGTGTAATTTGTATATTTTTGAAATAAAAAAAATTGTTTTATATCCATATTCTATAACTTTTTAAACATTATGTTAGGATTCAAAAAAGAAATCGCTAACATAAGCAATTAATATTCTGTAATTTCATTTAATACTAACATTTCATTGAAATGTTTATTTTAATCAAATTAAAAAAGTTCCATATGTTTATTTTACGTAGTTTACATTCTGCCAAATTAATCTGGTTTATTTATTTTTTATTAATTAATAATAATCACATAATTACAAATTATACACTATTACCCTAATCGAGCACTAGCCACTAGGGTATTCAATTTACTCGGGTTTGCTTTTATTCGAGTAACTCGATTTTGAGGTTTTTATTTTACTCGAGTAGTCGAGTAAGATTTTAAAATTGCTCGAATAACTCGAGTAACTCGAACAATTTTAATACTTTAATTTTATATTCCAAAAACTCACATTTTGTAAGTTTTTATATTTTATTAGTACTAATATAATATATATATAAAAATTAACAAATTAATTAAAACTTTTAGTAAAAAGTATATCTAAAAGAGAAAAACATTTGCTAAGATCATTTATTATTGCGACAGTTTTGTCTCAGTACACTCAAAGCAAAAGCGTTATTATATCAATGAAATTCTTTATAAATATGTTGAAATCTTCATTGATTTTCTTTCAATATAACTGGTTCATAAATATGTGTTAAACTGTTTTATAAAAATATTTGTAAGGTGATCCGTTTTGTAATTTCACTCAGACTTGACACAGTTTTGTTATATTAGTGTGTTAGTACTAAACGAAAAAATAGTCCATTTTGTCATATCATTTTGGGATTTTGAGATATGTAATTTTTCTAAAAAAATTATAAAGAAGTTTTGAAACAACTTTCATGAATATTTATGAAGATTTTCATCATATTAATGAAAATTTCATTACTTCTATATGTAAATTTTAATATGTGGAAATTTTGCGTAGGACCGCTATGAATTTCCATATAGGGCTTCTAAAATTGGCTTGTTACAACGACATAAAAGGGACCAACAAAAAGTTTTTAGTAAATGACATTTAAAAATTCCTTTTTGAAAATATAGTATTTATATGTAGTTTCTTTAGATCAAATGGCAACTAAATTAAAAAAAAAAAAATAGTGTTTCATCCCACTTTTAATCCTCAAATCCGCACCAATAATCTTAAACACCCCAGTCTTAGAACTTGTTTCTTTAAAAAATATCCAAGTTTCTTCGATATCGGAGTTTTTCGCATTAAGTTCTTCGTTTTTCGTAATATAATTTCTTTAACAGTGCTCACTTAATATAAAAATACACTTAACATTTAAATATTCACTATAACAGTCACATTATTTTATACAAAATATTAAAAAAATATAAAATAGTTCATATTTTTAAATTACTCGAGTTACTCGATTAATCCACCAAAATTGTTCGAGTTATTCTTTACTCGAAATAGGCCACTTCGAATTACTCGAACAATTGTTCGACATCATTTCATCGATTAATCGATTAATCGAGTAATGGTTAACCGATTGAATACCCTACTAGCTACTATGGCTTTCGGGGCGTTGTAGCGAAAACCGACCAGACCAGATCTCTGGTGGGAATCGAACCCACGACCCTTGCACTGATAAGCCAGCATGCTACCAACTAGCCTACCGGGGCGCACTTAATCTGATTTGAAAAGTGTCATATATTTTAAATGGCAATTTAAAAAGTTTTTACATTAGAGCTTTAAGCTCTTTTCTGTTTTTATTGATACGATAACACCGTTTTTTAGTTTTAAAATATGCTAATTTTGTTTTACTTCAAAAACTGACTTTTCAAAATAAATTATTTTGAAATAAATATTTTTTTTTAATTCAATTTGTGTTTTGTGGTACTGTGATTTTTTCGGTTTATTTTGACAAAATTCATCAATTAGAACATTTAATCACGATATTTAAATTAACGAATAAATCTGCAATTGATGTCATTTAGTCAAAACATACAAAATTTACAATTGTAAGTGATACTGAAATATGAATGTTTTTTTGTTATTTATAAATTGTTAAATTGTTTTGTTATTATAAATAATTTATGAGAACTTTGTATTTGTATACGTAATAAAAAAAAAATTGAGTGTTAATTAAAAACATAATAAATGCGTACTTTTTTGATAATTGAAGAGCTTATTGTAAATACTTGATAAGACACATGTATATTATTGCTAGTTATATCTGTTTTCTAGTCACCTATTGATGAGTATTTGATAAAAGCTTTACTTGTAGACTTAATACAAGTATCTAGAGAATAAAAGTCATGGAAAAGTCATACTTTATGCATAAAATCAAAACTTTGAAGGCAAAAACCAGTAAAAATTAATATGTGACTTATCAAGTTTTTACAATAAGCCTTTCAATTGTATCTTGTCACGTATAAAAAACACCTATCGTCGGGTTTGACATTTGATTTTATAAAATTTGACATTAAAATGTTAGTAATTCTGTAGCTTTAACGTTATTGTGGTATTTTAACAGATTTTTTTTCTGCTAACTACCAAATGTTATCTTTCATTACAGAATACCAAAATTGAAAAAAATCATGTTAACTCCCTGTTATCGTCAATGTAAAAGTTATAGAATATGGACATTAGTTGTGTTAAAATTAATGGAATTTTAGTTGTTTAATTAGAATATTATTATGTTGAAAAAATATTATAAAGAGTGCTAAATTAGAGCTTTAACGGGCCATTGGTATTTATTTCTTAATGTTATCGTTGCGCAAAGTTAAAAAATTAAAAAAAAAATCGTTTGAAAAAGGCTCAGTTTTTTACGTTTTATTTTGTTTGTTCGGGACTTTCAACTTCTAAATTCCATTTGATAAATTTTGAATAACGATGAATTTAAGGAGGTTACTTTAAATTCTTTTGGTATTACTTTTTTGAGAAAATATATTTAAACCGTTTAGTAATATTCGCTTAGAAAGAAATAAACAGAAGTTTGTTGTTTTCTTGATGGTAAAATAGGTTCTGTTTATTAAATTGAATTGTTTCTCTATTTATAATATTTACGCTATACATAATACATGTGTTATCCTGATAAACAAACACAGGTAGATAATTGTTTATCGGTGCTGATGTTTTTCCCTAACACATAATTAGATCTTTATTATATTTCATAAGAAAGGTACTAAAGGATTACAATACTAATCATGGGTTTTTCTCTTAGGTGATAAGACTTAAAAATACAACTGGTTATTAATACTAATCATGGGTTTTTCCCTTATGTGATAAGACATCTGGTTATTTATACCTAGGAAAGTTTGTCAGAATACTAAATATAACTATTCAAAAGGGAGTTTTTGCTCGTTCGTAGGATGAGTTGATATAACACCCCCAGACGAAGATGCTTGCCCGGTTCCCAAAGGGATTGAGGGTAAGTTAATAGTAACTCCAGGTTGCCTAATATTCTTATTTCGGATTTTGACATAAATGTATATACAAATTATGATAATTATTATTATTACAATAGCAGAGATAGATACATTTTGGATTTTTTCATGTTGTTTTAACTCTCTGATAAAGTATTGGTTTTATTATTACAATGCATATGGTTTTTATTAAATATGTGTTGAATACAATTATCTTTCTCTTCTTTTAGGTTAGATATTTTGTAAGTTTTTTCATAGATTTTATTATCTTTCATTAAGTAGTTCTTATTAAGTAAGGTTAACTTTTTTTTGTTAAAATGAGGTATTGGTTGTATAACAATTTCCTTATAGTTGTCTTGATTCATGTTAGGTACCTTAATTATAAAAATAATGTTTTTGTGTTGAGTCGCAACATCTAATACGATGTTTTCCATTTTTTCCAATGTAATGTTAAAGTCTTTAATTTCCTGATCTGTTAGAATGTCCCTGTTTAGTGTTCGCAATTTTGAAGCCAATGTTTTAATGTAAGTTAAATAATCTTCAGTTTTGAATATGTATTTTCGAGTAATTTTGAATTAGGGATATCTCTCCTATTTGGATGATAGTGAATCCATTTAAGATCGGTTGTTAACAGCTTTTGTGCTACAGCAAGGTTGATCATCAATAGGATCGATAAGGACTTCCAAAGATCTTGTAATATATTTCTTTTGTTTAATGAATTGATCCTTATGAAATTCTTGATTATTATTGGTGTATTTTTTATTATCTGTTTTCTTTACGTTCACTTTCTTTACTTTCTGATCTAGTTTGTGTTTGTATGTCTTCACATAGTTAGAGTTTATCTTTTTATTCACTCTATCTTTGTTTCTATATTCGCATATTTTCCTTTCTTATCTTCCATTCCTTTAAATATTTCCTGAAGGTTTATTTTATTAGAAAAATGTAAACCTATAGGTTTTTTACCTGTAGTGAGGTGAAGTAAATTATTATAATTGCTTAGGGCTTGTATTGGTAAATCTATATTTAGATTGATATCATTTTCTACTTCTCTAATCTTTAATATTCGTATTTGTTCGTTAATTGTTCCATGAAATCTTTCAATATCTGAATTTCCTGTGTGTCGATTAGGTGTTGTGAAGTGATATTGAATATTTTGTTTTTACAAAAGATCAGTAAATTGTGGTGATTTAAATCACTTTTCGTTATCTAGGATAAGTTTTTTGGGTTTCTTCATTAAAATAAATAATTTCAGGTAGGCTTTGATCAGTGTAAGAGTTGTTCTGTCGGATATCTCTTCGATCATTGCGTATTTTGTGAATTTGTCTATCATGGTGACATACATTTGTTGGTTGTTTATAAAATATATATCCGAATGATAAATTTGGAAAGGTTCTGTTGGGGTTTCCGTGTTTTCAAAAGGTAGTTTAATAGGGTTTCGTTCGTGCTTAAAGTTACAAATATGACAGTTATTAATGAATTTAGTAATTTCCCTTTTCAGATTAGGATAGTAATAAATTTTCTTTAATTCCTCATGAGTTTTAGTTATACCTGGGTGATTATTATCAAGTCTGTGATGTTTTGCTATTATTTCTATTATTGCATCGTAAGTTTTTTCCGTTACATTTTCGTAAGATACAAAGACATCAGTCTCTATAATGTTATTTGGATTAGATTTTCTTTCTTTATATTTATTTTGAAGCGTTATTAAGTCTTTTGTATTGTTACAACGAAGAACTACTAATTTGTCGACTGTAATCTGGTCTATTATTTGCGCTATTAGTTCAGGATTTAAGTTTTCATAATTGTATGTGGTTCTTCTGTTTGAGAATAATATTTCCTTTTCAATATTATTTTCCATCCCCTTTTTAAGGACAATTTGGTTAGAAAAACTTTGGAACGATTTCTTGGTCGTTTTGAATAAGTCCATACTATCCTCTTCGGCAGAATGTATGGTTTGGTTATCATCATCAGGGATAATAGGAATATTGTCTAAAAAAAAAAAAAAATGTTTATTTAAATGTTTATTTAGTGAGCTAATTGTCGCATATTTTCTATTACAAAGAGAGCATATATTCTCACCTAATCTGATTATCTTTTCTTTCGCTCTCTGATTGACGTTAGTTTCTCTAATCCATATTCATTGAGTTCGATTTTCCATCGGATAAGTTTAGAATTAGGTTCTTTAAGGCTTTCTACCCATATGAGTGGTTTGTGATCTGTTTGGAGATCGAAGTTTCTTCCATATAGGTAATGTCTAAATTGTTTTACGGCCCATACTACGGCTAGTAATTCTTTTTCTATAGTTGAATAGTTGCATTCGTGTTTATTTAATGTCCTATATGCAAATGCTAAGGGTCCGTTTTTTTGAGATAAAACCGCGCCTAGTGCATAATTACTTGCATCTGTAGTTAGGATAACATTTTCATTAAAGTCGGGGGTATTTAAGAACCATGTTTGACATTAAAATATTTTTCAGTTTTTCGAAAGCTTCTTTATAGTCCTTATCATTTACATTGATAATTGAATCCTTTTTGAGGCGGATTGTTAAAGGTTTAACTATCTTCGCATAATCAGGTATAAATTTACGGTAATAACCACTGAGTCCGAGGAAACTTTGTATTTCCTTAATGGTTTTCGGAATAGTTTGACGTTTTATGCCGTCTATCTTATTTGGATTAGGGCTTATGCCATCCTTTGTGACTATGTGTCCTAAAAATTCGGTATCTTTCTTTAAGAAATCTGATTTGTTTAAAGATACTTTGAGGTTTGCTTTCCTCAAGGTTTCGAATATTCTTTCCAAATTATTAATGTGTTCCTGTAGTGAAGTTGAGAAGACCAGGATGTCATCCATGTACACGACGCAGATTCTATTTATATGTTCCCTTAAAACGTTGTTCATCATTCTCTGGAATGTCGCCGGAGCATTTTTCAGTCCAAAAGGCATTCTTGCAAATTCAAAATGTCCGTTGTGAGTTGTAAAAGCAGTTTTCTTTCTATCCTTCGGTTCTACTTCTATTTGATAAAATCCTTTAGTTAGATCTAAAGTTGAGAAATAATTTGCTCGTCCTGGTTTATCTAAGACGTCATCAATTGTAGGGATAGGATATTTAACTTATATTGTGACTTGATTTAATTTTCGGTAATCGATGACAATGCGCCACTCTTTGTTACCTTCTTTGTCCTCTTTTTTAGGAACAATCCATATAGGAGCATTATATGGGGAATTACTATGTCTAATAATGCCTTGTTCTAGCATTCCATTCATCTGTTTTTCCACTTCTTCAGTATGAGTAACAGGATATCTATAGGATTTGGTATAGATTGTGTTTAATCTCATTAGTAAAGGTCAAATCGTCGCCTTTGTGATAGAAAACGTCTTCGTGGTTCTGAATCAAAATTTTTATCGCTTTTGATTCCTCTGAATTAAGATGGTCTAAGCGTAATAGGTCATTAGTTCCTAAATATTCGATATTGAATAATTCTGGTTGTTGATTTAAATTTTTTGGGAGTATTTCCTCTGAATCTCCTTCATAATACAATGGGAAAGTTTTTCCGTTGATTTTAATCGTTTTTGTGTCATAATTAATTAAGGATTTATTCTGTTCTAACGTTATATGTCCTAAAAGACCGTTAAAAATTTGTGGAATTTATAGAGTCCAAAATTAGTGTCCGAATTTAAAGGGACTTGAATAGTATTTTTGGGAATTGTGCCTTTATGGGTAATATGTAAATCTCCTGAAGCGGTTTCAGTTTGAAGGGGTTTATTTAATTTTTTAATGAATTTAGGTGGACATTGGTCTAAATTGAGAAAGTTTTCAGTAGATTCTGTATCAATTAATAATCTAAGATTTCTTGTCCGTCCTCTGAGTAAGATATATATAAATTTCCTGATTCGTAAGTTTCTACAATTTCGTCTTTATTCTGGTCAACATTATTTTTATAATTTGTACACTTACAATTACATTCCATTCTTGGGGTTTGATGATAATTTTGTCTTCTAGTTTGAGTTGTGGTTGTGTCCATTGGCTCTGGTTGTGGTTGTTGAACATAATATTGTTGTTGGTTATGCTGAGGGTTGTATATCTTTGGTGTCCAATTTCTGTTGATCTGCTGGTTTAGATTGTTCTTGGGTTGTCCTTTTTGTTGTTGATTATTTTGATGATTACTTGTTGTTATAGGCTTTCTTTTTTCCTCTGTTAGAAATCCTGATTGGGATAATTCATGGATGGCTTCTTCCATTGTTTTTGGTTTTAAAGCACATAATACTGTTCTCATGTGTACTGATAATCTTGTCATAAAGATTTTAAAAGCTGTTTGGATATTTCTTGTAACATCTTGGAGGTTTCCTTCTTGTCTGGACTTTTGATTCAGTATTGCTAACTTGTGTAATATGAAGTTGTAATATTCGAGGGCATTACCTCGATATTGTGCTGCTCTCAGTTCTTCGTACAATTGATCGGACGTTTGAAATTCTCCGAAATTAGTTTCTAGCATTGCTTTTATGTCTGTCCAGCTGTTTAAATGTGTGTGTATTTCCATTGCTCTTCTAGCTTTTCCAGTTAGTTTTGATTTTATGATGTTTATGCACATTCTTTGAGCTTGTGCGTTATAGGCCAATAGTGTGGGTGAAATATCATCGACGTTGGTACAGAAGGTTGACAAATCTTCTTTCTACCATAGAATCCTTGTATTTTTTCCAAATACTTTAGTGGATTAATGTCAAGTGCTCGTCCTTGTCCTCCAGCTGCTGCTGCTGCTAGGTTAGGATTTCCTGCGTTGACTGCCATTATTCGTTATAGATTTTATTTTCAATAAATCTTTTTTACGAATTTTATACCTTTGTTAATTTAAGCTTAACAAGTATTTTGCTACTATTACTTTCACTAATAGATTTTTTATTCACCGTTAGCAATTGATATAATTAATATTCGTTTATGGATGTAAGTATACCGTAGGTTCTTATTTGCAGGGATAACAAAATTATTTGTGTTATCCTTTACTTTTAAATTCTTTTGGTATTACTTTTTTGAGAAAATATATTTAAACCGTTTACTAATATTCGCTTAGAAAGAAATAAACAGAAGTTTGTTGATTTCTTGATGGTAAAATAAGTTCTGTTTATTAAATTGAATTGTTTCTCTATTTATAATATTTACACTATACATAATACATGTGTTATCCTGATAAACAAACACAGGTAGATAATTGTTTATCGGTGCTGATGTTTTTCCCTAACACATAATTAGATCTTTATTATATTTCATAAGAAAGGTACTAACGGATTACAATACTAATCATGGGGTTTTCTCTTAGGTGATAAGACTTAAAAATACAACTGGTTATTAATACTAATCATGGGTTTTTCCCTTATGTGATAAGTTTAAAATTACATCTGGTTATTTATACCTAGGACAGTTTGTCAGAATACTAATATAATTATTCAAAAGGGAGTTTTTGCTCGTTCGTAGGATGAGTTGATATAACAGGTATTACAAATTTGAGAAATAAACATTTGAGAAATAAATTCTACATGTACCTTATTGGCGTACCATATCCTTGCAAATAAATACATGGTAGTAGAAAAGTTAAACAAATTTTTTTAGTTTTTAAATTTCTTGTGTTTTTTGTAACGGGCACTGAGGCCCCTTCACATGTAAAGAGTACGACTGTCCAAAAAGTTGAAACAGTGATATTGACAGACTTTAAAAACCTAGAAATAATAGTTGTGATGCATCTAATTAATCGAACTCACAAATTTTTTTTGAAAAGTTACTGTGATAACTCTCTTATCTAAACACCTTTTACTCCGGCAGATCAAAATGCAAAATCATTATGCAAAATTCGTCAAAATTAGCATTATTTGTACGAATGTATGAAAAAGCCAAAAAATATTAAACAATTGCGCGACATTTTTTTGAAATCAATCAAAAACTGTAATTTTGAGAATTGATATATTTTTTATTTTAAAACTTAAATCACACAATAAGTGATTGACGCAAATGGATTTGAAGTCCCTAAATAAAGGATGATTTATATGTACTTAAAATTAGTACAAAATTTGTTAACATTAAAACATGCTTACCTTGACAAACTTTAATAATATAAAGCAAGCTATGGGAACATTTAAAAAAATATATGTCACAATATTAATGATTTTATTAGGGTGGCATTATATTGTGTATTTATTTGTCCAAATAATTAATTTGATCTATGTGTGATATATATTAGTGGGCATATTAAAGTATTGCTTTCGTCAGTTAAGGTCTAGTTACACATATTTTTAAGTATTTGAATATCGTAGTGGTGTTATGCTATGAGCTGCTTGCCTACTCTGGCGTATACGTTATATTAATTGTATGAATACTTTAAATAATACTCATACGCGCTGTATGCCGTTTTGAAAATTTAAACAAAATTTTTATATGTATGATCAATATGAGCATAATGCAGCTAATTCTAATATTACACTACTCGACAAATTTCACTTTTTTGCAGACCCTTTCTTTGGAATAAATATTTCTTAATAGACTTAGGTAAGCTGAATCTAAAACTGTATGTTCTCATTTTTCTCATTTCCTTGCAATATTAGTGCAACATCCTGATACAAACACATGATTATACCATAATTAAGATTATTTTATGTAGATTTATATTCTAAAAAAAATAATTATTTTGAGATAAAATTTCGAAAAATAAAGCAAAGTATACAAAAAATAGTGTGAATAATGTAAAAACAAAAACCGCGATATTTCAAAAACTGCAAATGAGAAAAAAAATATAAAAAAAATAAGTCAAATAAAGCATTGTTATTAAAACGTCCCAAATAAGCTTTGAACATATACAAGGATAATTTTTGTTTACTTAAATAAATTTCAAATACTCTACGTTTTCACTTAAGGTATTACATTAATACGAGGGCGGATCAATAAGTTCGTGACTTTCCCTCGTATTTATATGAAATGCAACACTGCTCCCATCAAGTACCACCTGTTAATACTACTGTCAAATTTTGAGGAAGTCCCGTCATTTACTTTGCGTTTAACAGCTGTTCAAAACATACAACCTCGTGGATTTTTTAAAAAATGAAAAAAAAAAGTGAATTTCGAGTGCTCAGTAAACATTATTTTTTGCAAAAAAAAAACCGTGAATCAAACATAGGAAAAGCTTAAAAAAATACTATGGGGACTCTCCACAATCGATTTCAATGGTAAAAAAGTGGTTTACTGACTTTCGTTGTGGTCGCACAAGTACAAATCACGCTGAACGTTCTGGACGGCCAATTGAGGCTAATACACCCGAAAATGTCGAAAAAATCCACGATATGGTGTTGGCAGATCGAAGAGTAAAATTGCTTGAGATTGTTGATGCCATAGGTATTTCATATTGCAGTGTGGTTTCAATTTTAAATTATCATTTGGGTTTATGAAACCTATCTGCAAGATGGGTGCAGCGTTTGCTTTCAATTGACCATAAACGTAATCGTGTGACAACTTCAAAGGATTGTTTAGAGTTGTTTAAACCGCAGTTCGAATGAGTTTTTGTATCTGTGGATGAAACATGGATCCATTACAACACTCCGGAGACCAAGCAGCAGTCTAAACAATGAGTTTCTCCGGATGAACCGGCTCCGAAGAATTCCATGGTAACTTTGTCGGCCAATAAGGTGATGGCAACTGTTTTTGGGAAGCGCGCGGGATAATCCAAATCGATTACCTTCAAAAGGGAAAAACAATAAACGGCGAATATAATGTCAACTTATTGGACCGATTTAACGAGGATTTAAAAAGAAGGACCCCATATGGACAAGAAAAAAGTTCTTTTGCATCAAGATAATGCACGGGTGCACATGTGTACAGTCTCAATGGCGAAATTCCGTGAATTGGGCTACGAATTGGTACTTCATCCGCCATATTCTCCGGATTTAGCTCCAGTGACTATTTCCTATTTCCAAACCTAAAGAAATAGCTCGGTGGAAAGAGATTTAGCTCCACCGATGAAATTATTGACCAAACAAATGCCTATTTTATGGACCTCGAAAAATCCGATTTTTTGGAATTGATACAAAAATTGGAGAAACGTTGGACTACGTGTATTGAGCTAAAAGGGGATTGTGTTGAAAAATTTGGCAAAAATACTGTGCTTCTTTTAAAAAGTCACGGACTTATTGATCCGCCCTAGTATTAACGGTCAAATTTGGGTTTATTCGCGTTTTTTGTTTAATTTTTACTATTTTTAATTAACTATTTTTTAAGTCAAACTGGTTGTTTTAGGACTCATAATAAAATTGTAAACACAAAATATTTACTATATTAAAATGGGTGAATGCAATAACCCCCAATGAAATAACCCCCACCGCCGAAATGAAATAAGCCCCACCAAATTTATAAAAAATTTAAAGTGGGGCATATCTCATTTTTGGTGGGCAAAGTTTCATTTTAATACGTGGGTATTATTTCATTTTATTACCCACCACATTTGGTGGGGGTTAATTCATTTTCATTGGTGGGGTTTAGTTCATTTTAATTCTAATATCAATTCTTGGTTTTTGAATTAATTCCTACTTTTACAGTACTAGTTTTATTTTGTAAAGGTGATATTAGAAAGTACGAAAAAAGAATACGTTATTTCAATTAAAAAAACACATTTCTTCTTATTAAAAATTCATTAGTGCCCATATCACCAGGTTCCTTAGTTGGTAAAAAACTAATAATTTGCCCTTTTACAGAATGTTGACATAAAGGTGTATCCATATTTTAGAAGGACACGGTGGGGTCCAATAACACCAACTGAAATAAAACAAAAATGAAAATGAAGTCAAACTCACAGGTTGACTTTATTTCCAACAAAAATGGAAATAAAACCAAGTTGGCTATATTTCCTTTTAAAGAATATCGTGTTATCCAATTTAAATCAATATTCCATTTATTTAATCTCAACGTGAAAAAAAATAATTAAAAAAAAATGTTTATTGTTTTGTGTCGCGGGCAGGAAAACTTTATTGAGCGAAGCCACCTGCCGCGTCCTACAGGAGGAAAAACCCCCTAAGAACGGCCACAGGCCGCCACACAGAAAAACTTAAGCTTGCGAAGCCATATTTCATTATTTGCCTCGTATTGACAAAATGTGCCAACTTCTTTATTTAAAGGATTAAGAGGTTAAGTTATATCTTAAATGAAATCAATTACATGAAGTTTTTGTAAAAGTTTTATTTTATAAAATAAAAATATAAATAATGTAAAGTGGGGCTTATCTCATTTTCGGTGGGCAAAGTTTCATTTTAATACGTGGGTATTATTTTATTTTAATGCCCACCAAATTTGGTGGGGGCTAATTAATTTTCATTGGTGGGGAATAATTCATTTTGGTGGGGATTAATTCATTTTGGTGGGCACAAATTCGGTGGGGCTTATTTCATTTTCGGTGGGCACAAATTCAGTGGAGCTTATTTCATTTCGACGGTGGGGGTTATTTCAGTGGGGGTTATTTCATGCACCCTATTAAAATGAATAACATACTTTTAACATTAAACTTCGTAAAAAGTGCTGATTTTATCTATTGTTACTCATATATATCCTTATTTTTTATTTAAAAATAGTCACTACACTAGGTCTTTATTATGAAGTTAATATTTTGGATTTTAAAATAATGAAAAAAGTAATGATATATAATTTTTGGTACTGCCAACAGTTATGAGCTGACAATACCAAATTTTGGTTAGGTCTTATATTTTTTTTTTAGATTAAAAAAAAGTTGTAAGTAAATACTTAATAAAAATTATAGGTATGCCCTAAAGTAAAAAAAAAATTGTAACCTTAATTTTAAATATTTTTGAGAATAGCCAAATGTGTTTTCTATAAGCACATTTTTTTTTAAATTAATGAAATCATTTGGAATTTCTTATCTATGGCCCTGCTGCTGTTAATAGCGCCACTAAAGGGAACAATGTGGTTCCAAACATAAAAAACATGGTAATAAGTGTGGATTTTCTAAGCTACTGAACAAAGTGTTCCCAAAAATTGAAAAGCGGGAGGTAGCCTTTAGGGAAAATGTTTCTGAAGTCCCATAAAATATTAAGGAGTTGTGAGAGTTTAAAAATTAAAAAGGTCCCCAGGGACCTTAAAAAAACCTACATATGATGAATTTCATATCAAAACCTATAAAACAAAGGCACATTTTGAATGAAATTTTGATTGATTTTGATGAAATTATGCATACAGCTACATTTTACTTATACAAACATAACCTCATTTTTAAAAGTTGCATTTTTGAAAATATGTGGGCGTGTCAAGGTATCGAAATATTTGAAAAATGACGGTAATAGGTACTTTTAAGCAGCGATTACTACGGAATGGCTTAACCGATTTCAAAGATATTGGTGCCATTAGAAAGGTATAGAAGTCAGCTTTCGAAAAGATATACTCTAAAAATGTTCTATTACACTGAAATTTTTTTTTGGCAAAAATAAAACTTTAAACTTCAAAGGCCAAATGTGTTTTTGCAAAAAAAAAATTTTATAGAAACTAAATTGTAATTCTAGTAGATTAGAACAAGAAACGTATTATCAAATTTTTCAGACAGCCCCAAAATATGGACTTACCCTTCATACAGTTTTTTTTATTTTAATATTTAGAACAAATAAGACATGCACTTGTGCTCACATAATTTAGTCACTCTAATACTAAATTTGAAGCAGCAAAATTTAATTATCTGCCCTACAAGAAATGAATGACCGAAACTAACACATGCAAATCTTGCATCTTCCTCTAACTTATGAATTTAAAAATTAGAGAAAGATGCAAAATCACACGTACACAAAGTTTCCGTCACTTTTTTCACGTTGCCCTTAAGAAAATGATAGAAACTTTGTTCTACGCATTGATGGATATTTCCATCAGCAGTGTCGGTCATTTGACCGGTCATATGACCGTCACTGTTCTTGCTGGGTGCTTTACTTTACACTTGGTTCACACTTACACTTTACACTTGGAATTATAGCATTGCATATAAAAACCAAATTCAAACGATTAAAGACCTTTATGATTGGGCTTCACAAACTTATAAGACCTCCATAAAAGTTGCTTATGCAGACGCTGACGACTATAACAAAACAAAGAAACAAAGAAGAGCTATTTTCAAGGTATACAAATGCTAAAACTATTACAGGAACTCAAAGCTTCCATTTTTTATAGCTTTAGATGAAACTTCACTAGAAGTACGCAAATATTCCGAAAGTCAGCAGTATGAGCTGCGCAAAATTATATATTAAATCTAAAAAAATAAAAATAAAAAAAAAAATACCAAGGGTAAGTCCGTATTTTGGGAGTGTCTGAGAAATTTGATAATACGATTCTTGTTCTAATCTATTAGAATTACAAAAAAATCTGTATAACTTTCAAAGTAAAGCTACTTTATTCTTTGTTGTCACACAATGATATTTTTTTTTCAATTAAATTTCTTTATTTTCAATTTCTTTATATACATTTCATCTTTAATGATAAGACCTGCGAAGCCTTTTGGCTTGTCTGCAGGTAAGTACTATTTAAGAATATATATAATAATTTAGTCGCAGTTTCATTGCGAGGATAATAAATAGTTTTTATATATTTTATTTCTTTTAAATTCAGGAATGTTTTTTATGTTGTTTGGCAATTCATTATAGATCGTTGGTAATATTACTTTCAGGGTACGGTCTCCATAGCTATTTTTTGTGGTATTGACCTTAAATTGACCTTCAGAACGTAGTCTCGTATTATATTGATGATCTATTGGTTGTAAAAGTTGGGAGTCGTTAAGTTCTGTAAGAATTGTTAGACGATAAATGTTTTTGATGTTTAGAACTTTCAAATCACGTGGTAGGTTTTAGATTGGTGGTTATTCGTATTGTTGATAGATAAGTTGTTGTTGTTAGTTGCGGTTATTGTGTTGTTGGGTTGTAGGCGGTTGACGTTGCTAATGTTGTTGAGATAGATGTTTTCGGATTGTTGACTGTTGACATTGTTATTACTGTGATCGATGCTGTTGTTGGTTAAGTTGTTGCTATTTGTGTGTGGATAGTGATTGTTCCATAGTATTTTGAGTACACGGTTTTGTGTTTGTTGTAGGCTCTTACAGTGTGTAGAGTTTCCCCAAGCAGATATACCATGTCGTATATAAGATTCGACTAACGAGAAGTACGCTTGACGAAGTACTCTATACGGTGCGGCATAACTAATGTGGTACAGTGAGTAGGCAGCTTTTCGCAGTTTCTTTTGTAGTTCGTTTACGTGTGTTTTCCAATTAAATGTGTTATCAACATGTACTCCTAAGTACTTGTATGTATTTACTAATTCAATAGTAGTATTACAATCATCATTTGGATCGTTTGTTTTGTTGTGGATGCATTTTATGTCGTGATATTTTAAATTAATGTTGGCTTGTTTCATGTTTGGTTGTCTTATGTGCATTAGTTTCGTCTTGGAAGCATTAATGACAAGACCATTATCATGGCACCATTTAGATATTACATCAAGCTGTTTTTGCATTACTTTTGTGGCATTTTCTATGTTTTTATCGGTTACAACGATTGCTGTATCATCAGCATAAGCGTATGGGTAGCATTCGTTGAGGACGTTGAGCATATCATTAGCATAAATTAGATATAGGATCGGACCAAGTTTTGATCCTTGTGGAACTCCGTGTTTCGAATCGATTTCATTGCTGTTTTTGTTATTAATTTTGACTCGATATGATCGGAGACTAAGGTAATCAGTAAACCATGATAGAACAGTACCGCGTATTCCATTTCTCGCAAGAATTGAGAGAAGTTTAGGGTGCGATAGAGTATCGAAAGCCTTACTAAAATCTATAAATAATACCAGACAATGTTCTACGTTGCTTAGAGCATGATTTATGGTGTTGGCAAATTTACCGAGTAGTTGGTTGATGTTTTTGTTTTGTTGAAATCCGTATTGGTTTGGGTTTATAACTTTGAATTTTTTTAGAAAAGTGTTTAATCTTTTCACTATAATTTCCTCCAATACCTTTTCAATGACGGATAGTATGGCTATATATAAAATTACGGTATATGTTTTCGAATATATGGCACCAATATCTTTGAAATCGGTTGAGCCATTCCGTAGTAATCGCTGCTTAAAAGTACCCATTACCGTCATTTTTCAAATATTTCGATACCTTGCCACGCTTACCATTTTTCCAAAAATACAATTTTTAAAAGTGAGGTTGTATTTGTTAGGTAAAATGTAGCTGTATACAAAATTTCATCAAAATCTGAGAGGGTCGGGTTCAAATTCGGTGCTTAAAAGTACTTATTACGGTCATTTTTCAAATATTTCGATACCTTGCCACGCTAACAATTTTTCGAAAATGCAATTTTTAAAAGTGAGGTTGTATTTGTATAGGTAAAATGTAGCTGTATGCAAAATTTCATCAAAATCTGAGAGGGTCGTGTTCAAAATGTGCCTTTTTTTTATAGGTTTTGATATGAAATCATCATATGTATTTTCTATAAGCACATTTTTTTTTTAATTTATGAAATCATTTCGGATTTCTTATCTATGACCTGGCTGCTGTTAATAGTTCCACTAAAGGGCACACAGTGGTTCCAAACATAAAAAACATGGTAATAAGTGTGGATTTTCTAAGCTACTGAACAAAGTGTTCCCAAAAATTGAAAAGCGGGAGCTAACCTTAACGAAAAATGTTTCTGAAGTCCCATACAATATTAAGGCGTTGTGAGAGTTTGAAAATTAAAAAGGTCCCAAATGACATTAAAAAAACCTACATATGTAAAAATATTATAAATTTTTAACATTACCATAAAAACAACCCAAAAAATATACAATTTTTTAACTTTTTCCATAGTGAATTATTTAATATTTTTCACTTTAAATCAATAAAAAATTATAATTTAATTTAAAATTTGTATTTGTCTACTAAAATTACAAGCATATTTTTTTAATCATATGTTTTTTTTCTTCTCGTAAATTCTTACAAAATTTTATTCAGTAAAAACTTGTAAGTTTTTTATTTACTTTTGATCAAAACAAAAATAAAATTTTGTTGAAACTGATAATATAAGAACACTTTTTTGAAAATAAAAAAAGGTTATTAAAAAAAGAACTTTTTCAACAAAATTAGATCCCTGGTCTTCGTTTTTGAGCAGAAGGAGGCAAATCATGAGGCAAATAATATTATAGTATAAAATCCTAAAAATGTATCCAGGTGGCGTGTCTTTGTTTTTACCACGTCCATAAACTTAACATTTCGTTCCAAAATTCATAATTTTCGACCAATACTGGGCGTAGCGTGCATATCCGAAAATTTTTTAAAGCGCACTATTAAGTATTTATAAAGTGTATTCTTGAAATATATATTAAAAAATATTCTAAAAAATACCAACAAAATACATATCGCATACCTAGTTCAAAAGTGAATCAACTCAAAATTTTTAATTTTTCAGAAATGGAAAACAAATATTCGCAACTTTATACCAATTAAAACATTAAGAAAGATAACTGTTTTTTAGCAACAGTTATCAACAGCAAAATAAACTTATATTTTTTTATAGATAAACAAGTGTATTGTGCATAGTTTAAGCATATAAACCCGAAAAATTAAAATTTTGAGTTGAGTTACTTTTGAGCTAGGTGTGCGATATAAAGGTGAATTAAGCTACCCCTTATGTGACCCAAATGCCTTTTTCAGGACACATTTTAAATTGTTGATTTTAAATATAATCACTGAGAAACGGTTTGAGATAAATTAAAAATATTTCAATGGGAATTTAAGAAAGGTCATAATAATAACACAAAAAATGTTTAAACACTTTCTTATAATAATGAAAAACTTTTTTGCAAAAATAAAAAAGAAGTCAATGAGAAAAAAGAAGATTTTGAAATTCAAAGTCAAATATTTTTTAAACTAAAAGAGCTATTATTACTTTGTCTCGTAACATAGATTACAAAAAGTCTGAAATTAGTGAAATCGGTTCGAATTTGTAAAAGTTATACCCCTTTAAAGCTTTTATATACCTGAGATGGTCAACTTTGACACACACAATGTTAAAACAGGGTGACTGCAGAAACATTTTTCTTAAAGACTAGCTCCCGCTTTTAAATTTTTGCGAACAAAATTTTCCCTGTTTTACCAGTAGTTTAGAAGATCCATTCCTATTACCATGTTTTTTGTGTTTGAAACCACTTTAAGGCAACAACCATTACAAACATTTCTTAATGAAGTTCTGTTCTATATGTCAGTTGAGTTGGTTTAAAAAACAAAAGGCGGATCTAGACATGTACTTAATGATTTGAACGCGGTTAGCAATTTATTTTAGTACCCTTTAAAATTAAGTTTGCTATTTTTCATAATCAGCTCATTTTTAATTTTGCGATGCCCTAATGTTCAAATTTATAGCAATATACACTGTGGAGCAAAATTAAAAGCCGCATGTACTTTTTACAAATTTTGTGCATTAACATAAAAAATTGCAGAAATCTTTGTATACCTTGAAAAATAATAAGAAAAACAACAAACAAATATTTGTTTTTGTATTTACAAAAACCGTTACAACAAACTCTTAGTTTTTTTTGTTGGTGCATAATTATAACCGCAGACTAAAAAACAATTTACTAAGCTAACGGCTAAGCCAGTTTTAGTTTTTTTTCTTTCATTATTATTTGCTTTGATTATTTATTATTTGGTAATTTGCAAATAATAAATAATTTGCTAATTTTGGAAATGCCACGCGGTTTTTATTTGTCCGTTATTGAAAAAGGCAAAATTACTGCTTTTCAAGAAGAAGGCGTTAGTTAACGTGGAATTGCTCGAAGAATAAACCGATCTGAAAGGTTGGTACGCAATTTTTCAAAAAATCCTTCAAATTACTTCAAATCAAAATCCTTCAAATTTTGCAAACATATCATGAATACGGACTGGAATAAGGTAAGTCACATTTAGCTATCTCTAGTCAGCATTGATTTGAATTTAAAATTTATCTTTATTTTACGTAAGGATCGGCTATATTTTTCCAAAAGAAATTTTGTTGGTGGATCATTGATGGTTTGGGGAGCGTTTTGTGCCAATGATATGCTAGAGTTGGCTTTCCTAAGTACCAAAATGAATTCGGCAGAGTACACAACTCTTCTCCAGATAAACCTAAAACCATTTTTTGATCGAAATCGTGACAAAAATATGATTTTCCAGTAGCATAATGCAGCTGTTCACAAGAGTAACCATAATCGCATGTGTTAAGAGTCCCACAACATCCCTCAATTGCAATGGCCAGCCTGTTCCCCTGATCAGAAACATCTGGGGAATAATTGTACACAAAATATATGGTGGCAAAAAATGCCGAAAAATTTGGGTGCGGCTATAATATTGCACAACAGTGTACTGCTCTTTCCATATTTCCTAGCTAAAGCAACCAACGTATATTTAAACATTTTTCATACACAACAATTGAGATTTAATTCATTGTGAAATGCTTTTCATTTAAGGTTTATTTTTTTTTTCAATTTATTGTTTAGGATTTAATACGATTTATAAATTAAATCAAAAATCCTTGTGTATATAAAAATCTAAAAATAAAAATATTTTTAAAATCTGAAAATTGGATTTCATTGAAAAGCAAATAAAGAGACAAAACCTTAATTTGCATAGATTTAACAAAAAAAAATTAAATTTTCACATAATACCATTCTCCGGATACCAATAGTATGCACTCAAAAAAAAAGTTAGTAAAGTCAGCAAAAAAAAATTTGCTGACTCAGCAAATATTTTTGATCGATTATAAATCTTTTTCCGTCATGTCACAATTTTGAGAAAACCGCGATTAAAACCGCATGAAATTGCGTTTATAATCATTTTTGAAGTTGTGTACACAACACATCCGATCAGCTTAAGCATTTTTATTAGGATGGTAAATACATTGCAATTAATTCTGAATAATGAGTTTACTTTACAATTTAAATTTGTTTATTACCAAATATTACATTTTTAAAATTAGCCTAGGCCATTCATCCCATCAGTTTTGATTTATTTAAGGTTTAAAATTGAAACTTTAAACTTTACTTTTCGCGAAAAACGTTCAAATAATTGCACCAACTACGTTTCATTTCAAATATAATATATCTTTAAAATAGTGCGAAATTATAATTCTTATTTCTCAATTTCATGTAAAAAATCTAGTCATTTGCGGCAGCTCGTGGCAAAAACAGTCGGCGAAGGCAGCGGTTTATTGTCAAAATATGGTCAGCCCCGGCTTGGAGGGAAAAGAGTCCGCGTCGGCTGATATCCAGCAGAGGGTTAAGATTCATAAGAATTTTTTATGTTATAACATAACATTTTTTTCAAGAAGTCAAAACACATGCAAAGAAATAACCAAGCTAAATTTTATTTTTCAGTTGCCAACCTTTGTTCAAGAAAAGTCAGTAGCTAAATCTGAACCGAGAACTCGCTAGATATAGCTACCCAGCAAAACCACACATTTCCAAATAATGGGTAAAGTAATGTATAGCCATGGGATCTACTACAATACACCTTACTTCATTGATGAATTTTACAGGCGATGAGCCTAAAAGTAATGTCTGGGCTCATTACCTAATAGGGGGAAAGTTACTTTTTAGCCAGAAATTGCCAACGCTACAAAATATAAAGTACTGGCACAAAAACCTTTTTCTTCTTTTACGATACTGTCAAGTCGTCGAAATGGCAAAACGTGGACATTTGGTACATTCCAGGTACCTTAGAAACAAAATTTATATTACTGGCTGTGTATTGCATATAAATTATTTAAATGTTTTAAGAATTAAATCAAATAAATTTTAATATTCCCTAAAAATAACTATGAATTCTAAAAGTTTATTGTTTATTGAACTTCTTTAACATAATTGATTTAATTAAATATGATGTGAGTAAGATTTAGGTTATGAACTGACCTTTTGTGTTTCTAAATTAATATGTTTTTATTTATTTTTAAAATTTTTTTTTATTTATAACTTTTCCGTATGGCTATTATTCACATTACAATGAATATCCAATTAAATTCAGTATAAAAATCACAGAATTTTTTGTATTTATTTTTTTATTTTTTGATCTTGAAGCAGTTTTCTACTTTAAAATATTGCGAACAGAAATTTGAGTTTCTTCCACGGTAAATGTTGATATTTTTTACCCAGTGGTTTAAATTTATTATATTCCAACTTCAGGTTCATAGATAGCATATATTTTTTGTTTTAACATTATTTTTAAAAATTAATATAAGCTAAGAGGTGATGCTACGAGTCATAGCCTGATGTATGGCTGTGGGTTTGAAACTCACTACGACACAACGTTAAACGCTTTTCATATATAACAATTTTACAATATAAAATATTTTGTTCAATTGACACATAAATTAACCACTGACGAGTCCTTGGAGGGGACGAAACTGCGGCAATCTGATATATACATTGTGTCCGTTAAAATTTTCAACAAAAATATTTTCTTCTTCCTTTAAGACTATAACTGAACAAATTCTTCAGTAAATAATTATAATAAAATTAATTTCGTTTCTTACTATATGACCCTACTTAGCTACACTCATCGCTATGTCGACCGTGGCTCAACTCGCTAAGAGGTGATGCTACGAGTCACAGACTGATGTATGGCTGTGGGTTTGAAACTCACTACGACATAAACTTTTGTTTTTCATTTAGAGCAATTTAGCAATATCAAATACTTTGTTCAATTGACACATATATTAACATATTTTTTAACAAAAATGTTTTCTTCTTCCCTTAAGACAATAACTGAACAAATTCTTCAGTAATTAATTATAATAAAATAGAGACGGAGGAGATTAGAAAAATAAACAAAAATCTAAAAATAGAATATTTGTGTTGTTAGTGTTGTTACTTCTGAGTATATTATACAATAACAGAAAAAGCTAATAGGAAAGAAAACTGCAATTCAGCTGCATTCGATTCGAGGCCAAACTTGGGTGTGATCGCTAAACGGACATGACTTGTAGTGTTACGTTTATAATGTAAGATGAGCGCAGGTTTGATTCTTACATCCGCAGGTTGTTGAAAAATTTATCATTTAGAGACAATCTGACAATTATAAGACACAAATAATAATACAATTTAAATGGAGAATCACTGATGAGCCTGTCCATAATAAGGCAGAAACTAGTCTAGTCTGATTTAAAAATTAATAGTGTTTATAATTTTTAGAGAAAAACTTTTATTCTTCTTCTTAACCTCAACATTTCTAAATTAAATCAAATGCATTTTAATTATAAATTAATTGCGAACTTTGTTATTGTGCTTTAAAGGACTTTAAATGTGATTAGATAATTTAAATCGTTGATGTGTTTTATGCTGAAGTTCTTGATTTTGAAATCTTATTGTTCTCAGAAATGTCGAAAACGGCAGTATTTGGTTATTATTCCATGAATCACTGTAATGAACGATTTTCTTAGAATAACTTTCCCAAACATTAACTTAATTTTAGCTTAATTTTAGTGCTACTAATTTCTTAAGGTATTATACTAAAAGATTAACTCTTCCCCAACTTTCATCTCTTCACTATCCTCTTTCCAAAGAAATCAACACATTTATAAATACGAAGAATTTACTGAGTGTTGTTAATCGTCAAAAAAAAAAAAAAAGTGCAAAATATGTAACATATGTTAAAATCTGAGAAAAATTGCGAATTTAATAGTTAAAGCTGTACATGCATTAAAACCTAATTTTGATACCCGAATGTTACAGAAAGTCTTATTTATGTTAACCATAAAAAGCTAAGATAAAATCTTTTATTTTTAAAATTTCATGTATGAAAAGCTTCGTTAAATCCTGCAAATCTTTTATCAAATTTTATTAAAATCTGACCCTTTAGTGAAGCAACAGTTACACTCTGTGGCTTGAGAAATAAAAGTAGAGTAGATACTTAAAATTTTTTTTTTTTTGAATTTATGTGATATTTTTCTCAATAAATCAGAAATCAATATATTCACTAATACGGCACTTTCTGACAGTATAGAGAAAGGATTCAACATTGATATGAGTATATATTATATATATTTATTTTTTTTTAAATTTTAAAAATACAATTTTTCTAAGTATTTGCACACAAACTTTTTGTGACGAAAAGTTGACCTTTGAACTTTTGAAAAATTAGGCATGTGACATAACATTTAAAGGTAATTTTGTCTTCTTTAATGTAAAACCTCAGTCATTCACATATCGTGACCACTTTTCATTATATGATTAGTTTTGTAAAGTCATTTTAGTACAGTTTTCGATTTTTTTAGACGCCATACTTAGCGACCCAAGTCAACCTTAGCTGCATAAAAGACAAAATTTGTGTAAAATTTGAACAAGCCTTGAAGGGGAGAGGGAAATCAGTATTTTTAACTCATATACAACTCTTTTTTACAAATACAAAAAGGCAACATAAAAAACTACGTAAGATATGTATCCTTGATTTTTTGCTTGAGTCTGTCTACCTGTAGGTATATTTGTTTGCGATTTGGCCAGACCACATTAAAAATCACTATTAATATTTAGTTTACAAATACACATTTAATATTTATTAATAGTTTATTTCGCTTTAACTTAATTATTTACAACACTATATTTAAGTATTTATATCCAGACTTGAAAAATAGATAAAAAGATCTTTTATGGTTAATTTTTTTTATATGTCTTAAAGAGGTTGTACATTTTAGTATCATGTTCCTCGTCATTACTACATCTTGACATGCCACGACATCTACATCATTCTGTATACATCTGTCAAATTCGGTTTTTGTCTACACTTTTAATGTTTATATCAGCACATGTTTTTTAGCAAAATAAATTAGTAAAACCTCTGTGAAATATTAGTCAAACATTAGTTCAAAACAGTTTTGTGCTGAATACGTTTAATTAAAATTGTAGCTGAAAACACAGTTTGAGCAATAAATTTGCTGCAAAAGAGTAAACTTCTTTTGCAAGATGTTTTACTAATTTATTTGTTTGGGTGTAGTCAACACTATCAACAGCATCATCAACAACATATGAACTTAACAACTTTTTTTTGGTATTCTAGGTTATTAACATAGTTTTTATACATTTGGGGATTTTTTTTTTTTTGAAAACGAATTACCATATTCTAACACACATTATTATTATCTGGAGATTTGGACATTAAGAAAATTGTTTAATATTTTTTTTTGGGTAGTTATATGGGTTAGGGAAATTAGATTTATTAACAAGTAGAAAAATAAAGGGAACATAAAATATTTGTTGTAATAATAAAATAGTTTTACATATAAAATTGTTGAATATTGTAAACTAATTTCCACATAAACTTTTAAAATTTAATTCTAATTTTCTAAAGGTTTTTGCATAAATTTACGAGTTACAATATCTAAATTATTCATCTTTTTTGGGTAAACTTTTTGCTATTTGTTTCATCTTGCATACAAACCAATAATGTTGTTACACATTAAAACATATTGTTTTCATAGTTCTCTAGGGAAATTTGAATTTTTTCCTAGTACAATTTGAAGTGAAAACATCATGTTATTTGAGTCCTTTTTTCGTACACTTATATCTAAATTAATCCTTTTTTTAACACTTTAAAAATAAGCTTATTTGTTTTTGTTGTTATATTCGTTTTATTTTTAATAGTAATAACGGTTTTTGTACCTTTCAAACGTATTTAATAGAAAATTAAAAAGTATTTAAGCAAAAAGGTCAAAGAACAATGGGTAATTTAAAATCCAAACAAAATTTTCAATTTATTTTTTATCTGTGGTGGTAATATCTAACTTGAAGCTCATATACCAGTTCTAATTTTGTGGGACAACTAGGTGATATGAATGCTTGAGGTTTGCCTGTGGTTGCCACTTCTTCAAATCGTATTCTGCTGATGGGTTCCTGGAACATGTCCAAAATAGATCTATCAACACATTCCTGAAAGTGGTAAATTAATAAATTGAAAACTAAAACTCTATACATTATTTGTTGGGATAATATCCTAACTACACTCAAATAAAAAAATTAGTAAAGTCAGCAAAATTTTAGTCAAGAGGGTGCTTGCAAAAAAATTGCTAATGTCAGCAAAATCTTTTGCTGAAAATCAGCGAGCTGATTTTTAGCAACAAAATTAGTAGATTCAGCAAAAGTTTTGCTAACACTTAGTAGATTAAAAATTAAAAAACCCTTGCTAAAAATTAATAAAATTTTTGCTGAATATTAGTAGACTGAAAAAGACTCAAAAAATTTGTAGATTTAATTTACAATGCGTTACAAAATATAAAAATGTTCACACTCCTAAATTGAAGATATGAAATAATGTAAACAATAGAAATAAAATAAACTAAATTATCTTTGAACTACTTACATCAATTATTATCTATATGCTGCTATCTTTTAAAGGAACGCAAATGACGCAGAGAGTTACAGAAACAAAACGAAAAAATAACAAAATATAATATATACAACCCTTTTTTGCAATAAGAAAAAGGAAACAGAAAAATTTACCTAAGATGTATGTCTTTGTCTTTGTCTTTCGCTTTAGTCTGTCTACCTATTGCATATTTGTTTGCAATGTGACCACATAAGATTACAAATACACATTTAATCTTTATTAAATTTAAATATTTTATTTTGTCTTTTATTTAAGCCGGTGACAACGCAAAATATAAATTGTTTTAATCCACAATTTTGTTTTATGTATGAAAAACAGATACAAAAACCTTCCATGGTTGATTTTTTTATATTATGTCTTACTACAGTTGTACTTTTTACTATAATTTTCCTCGTCACTACTACATCGTGACATGCAGAGACATCTAATTCTTTCTGAGTATATCCTTCAGTCTAGTTGTCGTTCACACTATTGATGTGCTAGCAAAATAAATTAGTAAAACATTAGTAAAATATTAGTAAACATTAGTTTTAAAACAGTTAAGTGCTGAATTAGTGTTACTAAAATTTTAGTTTAAACATAATTTTAGCAAAAAATTTGCTAAAAAATAGTATACCTGATTTACAAGATGTTTTACTAACTTTTCTACTAACTTATTTTTTTGAGTGTAAGATATATAGAGTATGACCAAAAACTTTAAGAATTTTTATTATCATTTAAAAAAATTTAAATGCGAATTGTGTAAGTAGTTTAATTATCCATTTATGGTTGCTTCTAACTATCGTTCAAGAATACATTTAGAATATTATGTAGGAGAAGATCACTGGAAATGTAGTTAAAAACAAACGAAATTTCACTTAATTTACATTTCAGTAAATTCAACAAACATTGTGAACCAACACATATGCAGTAAAAAATAAACAATTACTTATTTGTTTTATTTTGTTTTAATTAAAAAAAACTGTTGTATAAAATGAATGTAAAATCATTATACTGTAACTTGATGTGGTTTGTTTTTTTTAAATGAACTACATATGTAGTCCAAAATCAAATTTCTTCTACAAATGACTGTTCACTTAAAAACAAAGATTACTGTATGACAAAAAACTGCAAATATTTTCAGCAGAAGATCCCTGAGTTTAAGCGGATTGTGTGTTCGGATTGTTCCCCTTCGTACCCCTCCCAGAAGGAATTTCTAAAAATTCAATATACATGGTTGTCTACCTGGGATTAGAAACCAACATACCAAGTATTATGTATCACGCTTTAGCAGTTTTTCCGTAGCAATTTACAAAAATGCAGTCTAAGCGCATGTCTACACACAAAGGATAATTTTGCTATTTTCCAACTGAAATTGGATTGCTATGACTCAAATTCGGTTATTACGAGTTTCAGTCGGCTGGCTTAGCATTAGTTTTCATATCAAAATTTGGTTAAATCAAATGAATTTTAGTTGCAACACCCAAAATATTCAGAAATCTAATAAAAATACCATTGTACGAACTGAATTTATAAGTTGTTGCCATTAAAATACACTTATCAATTCAATTGCAAATTTATTTCTCTGTATGTACTCGCGATTAGGAACCAACATCAGGAGTAAGATCGAAATCAGTGATAACTTTTTTTGTGATTAAAAGTGAACTGGTTTTGTTTTTTTTTTTTTATCCAGCTAACTAACGATTAATTAAATAGTCGCCAGATTATGTGTACCAAATATAAGCGTAATTGGAATATTAGTTAGTTTATAGATGGACTTTCAACAAAAAGTGAGGCCAACGAAATATTTACAAGAAATTATTTCTCTCAGTAAAAATTTGCCTAATTGTCCAGAAGTCAGAACAATCAAATGATATTAAGAATCTGCTTAAATGACTTTATTAAATAATTGAGCTCTAGGTCACGTTTGTATTTATAAAATATCCTTTATTATTTTATATATCTCCAATATTTCGTCATTCTTTGAATGACATCTTCAGGGAGTATGAACAACAACAAACAATATTAAAAACAAAAACTTTTTTGCCGCTGCCCTCCACTCTGGTCAACACAACATTTACAACTTGTAAATGTTGTGTTGACCAGAGTGGAGGGCAGCGGCAAAAAAGTTTTTGTTTTTAATATTGTTTGTTGTTGTTCATACTCCCTGAAGATGTCATTCAAAGAATGACGAAATATTGGAGATATATAAATAATAAAGGATATTTTATAAATACAAACGTGACCTAGAGCTCAATTATTTAATAAAGTCATTCATTTCAAAGGTCGAAAAACTTTTCATAATTTATAATCTGCTTAAATTATTGATGAAGGCTACAAAACAAGTTCCCAATACTGTCACTTTTTTTGGAAAATGGTCCGGTTCTACACTCATAAAAAAGACATTACACGTAGTAGATTTAGCGAAGACAGCAGAAAAATTATTAATAGAGAAAGTGAATAAAATAGAAAAAATTAAAAAAAAAATGTGCTGCTAATCTATAAAAAATTTAGATTATTGCTTAAAAATTAAACAAAAAAAATTAAAATTTGCAAAAAACTTAAGGGGGGTCACAACATTGGCCGTTTTTTGAAATCGCCTTTTTTATAATTTTGTATTTTAGTAAATATTCTTAAGATTCTAAGAAAAAAAAATTTCATGGAATAATTCCTGCGGGTTCAAAAGTTACAGCCGGATTAGTGAGAGCGCATTTTTAATTTTCGCGCTACCTACGTACAGCAGCTGGTATATACCTGTTTTACTTGCTACCTGACTTTTGGTGGTTGTTATTTCGTACCTACGTGAAGGGTGGGGCAGAGTGAAGGCATATGAAGCTTCAAAAGAAGCCCGATTGAAACCGAAAGACACGATTGCAAAAAACTGTAAGAAACAGCACAACACAAGATAACGAAGGCATACAGTACGAAGCAGGCATGGCAGATTGAAGGTAACCTTTTTTTCTTTTTTCACAAACTTTGAACGCGTTTATCTCGAAACCATGTTTTTCGTACTGGTTGCGGCACTAGCGGGTAAATTTTTTGAGGTTTTTTTTTTTTTTTTGTATTTTTTTAAACTTGATTCGCTATCGTATGACACGAGCTTTTTTTTTAGTTTTTTTTCGATTTTTTATGAATTTTTAAAGTCAATATTTTTTTTCGAAAAAACACACTTTTAAATTTGGAACATCACCAAAAATTAAAAAAAAAATTTAAAAAAAAGCTCGTGTCATACGATAACCAATTTTGTTAAGATTGAAAAAAGTCATTCTTTTTCCAGATCGAAGAATTTTTGCGACTCCCAGCGCTGCAACCACGAGGCCCCGTCTTTTTCTCCGCAGCCAGTTTGGAGCTCTATAAAACCATGTTGGAGTGAAAAATATATTTTTTTGAATTTTTTTTATTGTAATTTGTTCGATTCTCTACAATAATAAAATTTTGGAAAAATGTTTGTTTTTGACTGAGTTATGATTTTTTTAAAAAAGGTCTGTTTTCTCTGCCGCGAATGTAATGTCCCCCCTTAGTTAAAGAAAGGAATTCTTTAAACACTAAAATAATAATACTCAATATTACTTACAATTTAGTAAATTTAAGAAAAAATCCAAAAGTTTTAATAATTTTTGGAAATGAAAATGAAAATTATTCAAGTTCGAGGCCATATTCTATATTTATGCATTAGGATATTGTCCTAACAAATAATCTATAGAGTTTTTTGTTTTCAAATTTATAATTTGACCCTTTCAGGAATGTGTTGATAGATCTGTTTTGCTTACAAACTAAACAAAACATAAAAAGGAGAGAGAAACAAAAAAACGTGTATTGAATATCCACCAGAGGTGGATCTTGCACATCAAACAAGTTTTCAATTTATTTTTGATCAATGGTTATAATCTTTAACTTCAAACTCATATGTATATTAGTTCTCATGTAGTGAGTAAACTAGTTCATATGTATGTTTGATGTTTGGCATGGGATTGTTACCGCATTCAAAACGTGTTCTGATGATGGGAACCTAGAAAATTCCCGAAATAGATCTATCAACACATTTCTGAAAGGGTCAAATAATAAATTTGAAAACAAAAAACTCTATAGATTATTTGTTAGGACAATATCCTAATGAAGAATAATAGAATATGGCCTCGAACTTGAATAATTGAAATATCAAAAATAATATAGATCAATAATAGAATAATAGAAGAATAATTTATTATAATAATAGAGGAATAATATAGATGTCCAAAGCCTTTCCATTATTTATCAAAATGTTAATGGCCTAAACACTAAGCTTCATTATATATTATATGCTGACAGTTTCGGTTTCAATAATGATGTAATTATTTTTACTGAAACTTGGCTTCGTAACTCTGTAAATAATCAAGAAATTTTATGCCCGAAATACCAAATTTTTAGACGTGATAGAGGAAGTATCACTACTGGCGGTGGAGTGCTCATTGCCGTCATGAACAATATTTCATCTGAAGAAATCATCCTAAGGCAATTTTCCGATATTGAAATTATGTTCGTTCGAATAAAATTAAACAATAAATGTTTGTATGTTATTTGTTCATACATTCCGCCTAATTCACCTACTGCATTGTACGAACAACATGGTAAAGCAATCGAATTTATATCAACGGCTTATATGACAATTCACTTTCACAAATCAACAATGTTGTCAACACTTATGGTAAATGGCTTGATCTCATCTTTGTGAGTGAACCAGACGATTTCTCTCACAGGCGAACAACCCCACTCAGATATCCCGAAGACCGATACCATCCTACAATCGAAATTACTTACTCATACTCTTACTCACAATCCTTTAAATCATCAACATTGGAAAAACAGTTTTGTTTTAAAAAAACAAATTTTCAATTACTACGGGGCCTTTTGTCTAAAATAAACTGGATTGATATTTTTTCATATTATAACGAAAATTTGGATTTATTCTTAAATACATTTTATTGTCTGCTCAACGATTGATTTTTAAGTTCAGTACCCAAAACATTTATAAAAAAATCATCTGGTCCTCCATGGAATACGAAATATCTTTCTAGTCTAAAAAACAAGAAAAATAAAATGTACAAAAAATATAAGGAAAATGGCTCATCTATAAATCATATTAATTATTCAGTATCAAGATCGGAATTCAATATTGCAAATAATAGTGCATATACAGACTATTTAAACAAAATTAGAAACAATTTAAAAAATGATCCAAAATCTTTTTATAAATTTGTCAACTCAAAGAGACGATCAGTTGACTTTTGGGGTTTAGTTTCTCACTTCTAAATTGGATCGAATCGTATTTGAAAAGCCGAATACAATATGTCAAATTTCGTAACTGTGACTCTAAATCTATAAATGTTCCATCAGGCGTCCCGCAAGGTTGCCATATCGGTCCATTGTTGTTTACACTTTTTATTAATGATCTCCCAAACGCTATAAAATATTTCCAAACTTTGATGTATGCAGATGATGTGAAAATATTCCTTTCATTCAATAATCTAAACGATCAAGCTTTACTCCAGTACGACATTTTAAATTTTACTACTTGGTGTGAGGACAACTTAATGGATCTCAATACTGGAAAATGTAAATATATGATTTTTTCAAGATCAAATCCTACTAACGGCTGTTACTTAATGAACAACGAATTGTTGCATTTGGTGCAAACATTTAATGATCTCGGTATATTACTAGACAAGCAATTGTATTTCAGATGTCATGTTTCAACTACTATAAATAAAGCCATGGGCGTGCTTGGATTTATTAAACGTTGGTCAAAGAATTTTCCGATCCTTACACTACAAAGCAGCTTTTTACAACATTAGTCAGACCCATTCTAGAATATGGATCAATTATTTGGGATCCTTCTTGTAAAACTCGTACTCAATCTTTTGAATCTGTGCAAAAACAATTGTTGTTATTTTGAAGAGCTTGCACTTATAAAACTACCTACTCTTAAAAGCAGACGACAAATGCTCAATGTAACATTTCTCCTAAAATTGATAAACGGTGCTATGGATTCCGAATATCTTTTGAGCAAAGTTAATTTACATATTCCAGTTTATTCCACAAGGAACTACGTGCCTTTACGTCTATCTGATTTTCGAACAAATTACGCCAACGCTGATAAATATATAAATAAATATAGAGAAAAAATCATATAAATTACTTTAACCTTTAATTTATTTGATTAAGTTGAATATAGATAGATCTGAATTGAAGAAAAGAGTCAACGGCCCGATTCGTGTTGTAACACCAAAAATTATGATAAGTTATGTACAATTCGAATCTTTCAAAAAATTTAACACAATCTAATGGTTTTGCAATTGTTGCGATTATTAGTTTTTGTTGAATATTTAGATACTTAAACATTTCGCTTAATTTATGGAAATCGGACCTTTTGGTCTTAAATTTTTTTTTGTATTTTCGAGCATATATTTGAGTATAATAATGTCTGTAATTGTTCAAGGATATTTTGAAAATATCTTTAGAAATCGCTAAAAATGTGATATTTTAAGCACCGAGACCAAGGTGCAGAACGTCTTTTCTTTCTCCAAAATTACCAAAAACAAATATTTTTGTCAGTTCAGTATTGCCTATATCGTGGTGGCACGTAACAAATTTATAGCCCTTCTAAACATATATATAGATTATGCAAATTAACACGGTAACTGACACATTGCTATATATTTTATACTACGTTCATATTGAACCCCGAAATACGTTTTCGATTTAAAATAAAACTATTTATAAAAAATACGAAACAATATAAGTTTTTTTTAAATGAAATATAAACTGAAATATAACATATATTGATTTTCTCGATTAACTCAATTAATCGACCAAAATTGTTTGAGTTATTCGTTACTCGAAATTGGCCATTTAAATTTACTCGAGCAGTTGTTTGATTAAAATTCATCGATTAATCGAGTAACGGTTAACCGATTGAATACCCTAGTTGTTATACAGTTCCTTTATTTTTAATGTAAATGTCAGTCGCTTGTAAAATAAATTAATTTTTTTACTAACCTTGTAGTTCATTTAAAAAAACAAAGCATATTTAATGACTGTTTTATGATTTTACATTAATTTTTTGCAGTAGATTTTTGTTATTTAAAAAAATAAATGTATGTTAATTTTTTTCTAACATATGTGGTAAATTTTTACTACAATTGTGGTTCATTTTTGGAACAGTAAAAAACAAATGACAATGTAAGTTAAATTTACTGAAATGTAAGTCGTCCTTTCTTTAAGTGAAATTTCATTTGCAGTGTTTTTTTTTCCTACATAGTATTCAAAGTGTATAATTTTCCATATCTTTTTAACATCTTAAGTTACGAGAGTCATTAATATCTCGTTTTAAATCTATTTCAAACGAGGTTTCAGTGGTATAATTTGAAACGCGTGATTTAACATATTTGCGCGAGGTTATAGTTACAGGATGTAGAGGTTAGATGTGTTAGAGGTGCGATTTTTGGGCAAGTATTGGTCGGGTTTGTTTCGTTTCTATACGAAAATAATACATATGCAATTTGGGGGAAAAATACTTTTTTTCAGTTTTTGCCAAATATAAATATTGTTATAGTTTTTATTCTAAATGATAAATTATGTATTAAAAATTATATATTCAGAAAGGTATGGTTTGTCAGTATTGCTTGTGCCATCGATTTTTCGATAGCTTTTGGCATGAGGAAAAAAAAGGTCCACTACGACATATCAAAAAAATCATTTTCGAGGCGCCCAAATTTAAATTTTTTTAATTTTTCTCAACTTTTATTTTTAAGGTGTTTTAGTAGATAGTAAAAAAAGTCGCCCGATTTTTACCTTCCCAAGGTGACATACAATACATACAAATATACATTGCCACATACAATATAAAATATGAGCGCGTGAGAATAGAAATACGACTGACAGAATCGTTCATATAGGACCGCATCACTAAAATAGTACACTCAGTCGTTTTTCTATTCTCACGCTGTAAAAATAATATAATTTTGAAACACACAAAAGCGGTAGTAGGTAGTAGCAAGACCGATAGCAGGAGCTGCACCTTCTTGTACGCCTCGAACAAAACGGCCATTATGCCAGTTATGTCGTATGGAGTAAGGACTCCTGCTTAAAAGCAGTTTTGCAAAAAAGCTGTTTGTGCTGAGAATTCAAAATTGCTGCATCGTATAACCTGTATACTCGAACTGCAAAATTATCAAGAAGCATCACAACAGTTATTTATTTAATTTTCTCATGTATTTTAATATTAAATAAAACCGAATATCTACCAGAGGTGGACCTTGCACATAACAAACAAGTTTTCAATTTATTTTTGGTCAATGGTTATAACCTTTAACTTCAAGCTCATATGTATATTAGTTCTCATGTAGTGAGTAAACTAGTTTATATGAATGTTTGATGTTTGGCATGGGATTGTTACCGCTTTCAAAACGTGTTCTGATGATGGGAACCTAGAAAACTCCCGAAATAGATCTATCAACACATTCCTGAAAGGGTCAAATAATAAATTTGAAAACAAAAAACTCTATAGATTATTTGTTAGGACAATATCCTAATTAAGAAATATAGAGTATGGGCTCGAACTTGAATAATTTTCATTTTCATTAAAACCGAAATTGTCAAAAAAACAGTTTTCTTGTGCCATGTTATTACTTTATATAATATAAAATTAATAATCAAAACCATCAAAACACATTTTATCAAACAAAATACCATACAATTTGTTAAAGGTCCCTGCGGACCTTTTCACTATTTAAAGATCAACGGGAGACTTACTAATCGTAGGGTTAAATACATTTTTTTTTGATTTTGTGTGCATATTTTTGAGTTTTTTTATTCATATTTCCTTTCACTTTCCATAAAAGTTCAACAGGTATTTAAAAATTTTATCGGTAAAGTTGTTTCAATAGAATATATAGTTAAATTAGCAAAGAAATATATTTTTTAATTTTCTGCCTGTTATTCAATAAACAAAATAAACAAAAATAAACAAAAAAAAAACGATAGTTAAAATTATCTATTTAAAACAAAAATTTGACATATCATATTGAGTATTGAAATAAACGAAAATAATCCAGCAAAACCACACATTACCAATTCATTGGTAAAGTAATGTATCGCCATAGGGCTTCATGCAGTACTTTTCACGTTACTTCACTGATGAATTTTACAGGCAATGAGCCTTAAAGTAACTCATTACCTTGTAGTGGGTAAAGTAACTGGTTACTTATATGGTTACATGGTGGGAAAAAGTAATGTGTCTATAAATGGATTTTTATAAAAAAAAAAAAATTACAAAAAAATTTTTTTTACAGATATTTTTTTTAATTAAATAAATAACTTTTTTTTATTAAATATATAACTTGGTCATGCTGGGATTCGAACCTGGGGTCTCTGGTATTTAACAATTAGTTAGGCGAGAACTCTACCAACTGAGCTATCGATACATACAATATTTTATTGTTAAAAATGTAGATGAGTTGTTGTGCTTCGTGTTTTCAAAGTAAAGTGTCTATAAATAGATTTTCAAAAATAATACTTTACGTTTATAATTCATGCATTATGTAATTAATGATCGGTAAGTCATTATTTTAAGTTTTGAAGTAATGTCAAATGTAATGAGGTCTCATTACAAGGTAATCCATAAGTGTTCAATTGTCGGTAACTCATTACTTCTTGTTGGAAAATAATGATACAGGTAAGGAGTACACATTACAAGGTAATGCATTACTTTATCGCACCCATTACCAAAGTTTTGCTTTGAATCTATTGTTTTTCATCGATTTTGTCAATTAATTTGTCAACAGTTGAAAAAAAAACTAAAAAACACAATTTTTTTAAACGAAAAGTAAGTAGTGCTGCTTTTAACTGATTTTAATTTAATTTAATGTGTCTTTACGGAAAAATGTATAAGTGCATATTTTAAGCTCATATTTTTTCTTTTTCATGTAATATTATAGCTCATTTTTCTTCGATTTTTTTAGTGCATAAAATTCGCTTTCCTGATTATTATTTTTTTTTTGTTGGAACCACTGTGCGGATTGCAAAATATTAACATTAGGTACTTAAAATTAAAGAAAGAAAGTTTTTCTTAAGTTAAAATATTTTTATTCATAAACTTATATTTTATTTAATTAAAAATATAAATTGCATTTTAATAAAAAATAAATTAAACTCATAATTTATTAAATTAAATATAACAGATAATTGTAGTGTCATTTTAAACTTCATCTTACTTATAAGTTTAACTTTATTCATTACAGAAAAATTTATTATTATTATTTTCTCCTTATTTACTTAAACAATTTTCTTATTTACATAGAGAATACAGAGAGATAGAAAAAACCCATTATACCTATCTTCTATAGTATGCATGGTATGTACAATATTTATTTTAAATTTTCATATCACGTATTATTGACAAATCATTATGGATATTATTGTTGTTCGACAGGATGTAAGTTGAAAAACAGATTTTTATTTATTTTCAAAATATATTCAATGTAATGTATTATACCGAGGGTCATAGGTAGACACATCTCTACTGGAAAAATTGGTATGGCTTGAGATAAATAATTTTTTTCAATTTATTTTTTGATCAATGGTTATAATCTTTAACTTCAAACTCATATGTATATTAGTTCTCATGTAGTGAGTAAACTAGTTCATATGAATGTTTGATGTTTGGCATGGGATTGTTACCGCTTTCAAAACGTGTTCTGATGATGGGAACCTAGAAAATTCCCGAAATAGATCTATCAACACATTCCTGAAAGGGTCAAATAATAAATTTGAAAACAAAAAACTCTATAGATTATTTGTTAGGACAATATCCTAATGAAGAAATATAGAGTATGGCCTCGAACTTGAATAATTTTCATTTTCATTACACAATTAAAGGTCGAAAAACCATAATTTTTATTTTTAATAAAAATTATAACGAACTTGTAATTTTTATAACTTTAAATGTTGGTTGTCACGCTGAAAGTAAATTTTTATAAAAATAACAGTTAAGAGCTGTCAACTTGTAAATATCGATATATACGAGGGCGGTTAAATAAGTCCATGACTTTTTGAATGAAACACTTTTTAACTCAATACACTTAGTCCAACGTTTCTCCAATTTTTGTATCCCTTCCAAAAAATAGGACTTTGTTTGATAAATAATTTTGTCGTTGGAGCTAAATCTATTGCCACCGAGCCATTTCTTTAAGTTTGGAAATATGAAATATTCACTGGGGGCTAAATCCAATTCGTAGCCCAATTCATGGAATTTTGCCATTGAGACTGCACACGTGTGCGCCCGTGCATTATCTTGATGAAAAAAAACTTTTTCTTGGCCATATGGGGTCGTTTTTTTTCTTTAAATCCTCGTTAAATCTGTCCAGTAAGTTGGCATAATATTCGCCGTTTATTGTTTTTCCCTTTTGAAGGTAATCGATGTGGATTATCGCGCATGCTTCCAAAAACACTGTTGCCATCACCTTATTGGCCGACAAACTTACCTTGGCCTTCTCCGGAGCCGGTAAACCCGGTGAAACCCATTGTTTAGTCTGCTGCTTGGTCTCCTGAGTATTGTAATCTATTCATGTTTCATCCATAGTTACAAAACCCCGCAAAAACTAATTCGAATTGCGGTTAAACAACTCCAAACAATCCTTTGAAGTTGTCACACGATTACGGTTATAGTCAACTAAAAGCAAACGCGTCACATCTTGCAGACAGCTTTCTTAAACCCAGCTGATCATTTAAAATCGAAATCACACTGCCATATGAAATGCCTATGGCATCAACAATCTCACGCACTTTTACTCTTCGATCGGCCAACACCATATCGTGAATTTTTTCTACATTTTCGGGTGTATTGACCTCAATTGGCCGCCCAGAACGTTCAGCGTCATTTGTACTTGTGTGACCACTACGAAAGTCAGTAAATCATTTTTTTTACCATGAAATCGATGATGCAGAGACCCCATTGTATGTATCAAGCTTTTCCTTGATTTGATTGATGTTTTTTTTTTGCAAAAAATAATGTTTAATGATCACTCGAAATTCACTTTTTTCATTTTTAAAAATTTTGAACAGCTGTTAAAATTAAAGTAAATGACGGAACTTGCTCAAAATATGACAGTAGTCTATTAATAGGTGGTACTTGATGGGAGCAGTGTTGCATATCATACAACTGCGAGGGAAGTTTGAAAAGTCACGGACTTATTGACCCGCCCTCGTATGTTTAAAAGAAGGTATCAGAATTTCTCTCTTATATTTATGCAAATAAGTTGGGCATACAAATTGAAATAAATATTCTAGATTTTTGTTATATTAAATTATTACTTGCAAATAATATTTAAAGTAGATAAAGATTATTTATTTTTGCAAATTTCGTTTCGTTTTAATTTGCTGAATAATAAATTGGTTAATATTATTGTTATAAGTAGCAGCAGATATTTTTCCTTGAATCGTAATTTGATAACATACTTTTTGTTTGGCTGTACAGTGGATATATCATAAAAAAAATTTAGAAATAATTCGGACATTTGGTATTTAAAACCAAAAAATTTTATCCCAACTTTTGATAATAAAGACATAAAAGATCTTTTTTAACATTTCGTATGAAATTTGGTTAATAAATGTGCGTTTTTTTTATCAGTTTCGATTATATTTAAGCATTTTTAAACAATTTTTCACCCCATTTTACAATCGATCAAAGCATTTCTGTGCATAAGCAAAAAGACAAATCTAAATATTTATTTAAAGGTTAAAATAGCCAAAATCGAACCGCTTTGTTTTATAAATAAGAAAATATCCAAAATATCTATTGCAGTTTTTTTACATTTTAATATATCTAGAGTAACTTCCAAAGTGTAAAAAGAAATTATCTAAAAGTCGATTGTTAAACAAAACATTGCACTTTTTTCGAATTCGTCCCATTAGTTTTTGCATGAGACTTTCATCCACCTTTCTGGCTGCCAAATTCCGTTTAGATTTGCACCCTTCCAGAGTTGAAACTATTATTCCTGTCTTCTTTAAAGTGCCTTTTATAATTGACCAATATTCTTCTATTGGACGCAGTTCTAGAAAATTTGGTGGATTGTGTTTTTTTTTGTACAAAGTCGATTTTGTTGTTGTTTTACCATTCAAAAGTGACTTTTGCATAATGACAACTGGCTAGGTCAGGCCAAAATAACGGTTTTATAGTGTGAGATCTTACAAATGGCAACAGCCGCTGCTTTAAGCATTGTTTTCTATAAATTTCACCATTTATTGTACCAGTTGTAAAGAAAGGACTTAATTTTCTCGCACAACAATAAATTGCTTGCCAAACCAGGTATTTTTTGAACTTAATATTCTGTTTAAATTGATCTGAAGCATCACCACGACTACATGCTGTGTGAAAGTCTTGTCCCGCAATGTAACGGAAGTTCACAAATCAATATGTTTCAGCATCCATTATCACGCAATTATATTTTGTTAATTGTTTTTCGTGAAGGCCTCGACTGCGTGTTTTTGCTTTTTTTTCCTGTTTCGACATACAGTTACTCACATAAGTATTTTGCTTACATTTTCTAAGCATAAATTTGATTTTTATTTAATTATAATATTGAAATTATTCGACATATTAAAAAATTTTATTTCTCTGATCGTAAAAGACACTCTCTCAGACGACAATTACAAAAAAAAGTACAACAACTTTCAACTCATGATTTTGTTGCTTTTTCATTTACTACCTCCCAATTTCTACATCACGAAAGTATTTTGCTTTTTGAAAATGACGGTTATTTATTGAAATGTATTTGTTGTCCATTCTTATTTGTTTTTCTTTTCTTTTAAAATAATACTTGTTATATAAGCTTCTATCTTAATTAGTTGTAACTAAGTTCTTATCGTTCGCAGGCGTTACAATTTTGCCATTAAAATGCCTAAAGGAAAAGAATTAAATTTTTCAGAGAAAAAAATAATTGTATACCTTCATAACCAGGGCAAATCAATAAAATATATTTGTGAAATGTTTAATCGGTGTCGCAAACAATAGAAAATGTGATTAAACGTTCAAAAGAACGCGGTAATTTTCAAAATCTTCCACGAAAAGGTCGTCCAAAATTATTGACCTCAAGAACGAGAGACAAATTCTTAAAGAATACCGGGAAAATCCCCATTTGTCTGCACCAAAAATCAACAAAAATATTAGGGACACACTACGAACAAGTGTAAGTGACGAAACGGTCCGCAGGGTTCTTAGAGCCAATAAAATTAACGGTCGTGTGGCAAGAGAAAACCTTTTATTTCTGCAGTCAACAAAAAAAAAAAAGAGGTTATCATTTGCTAAACTCCATAAAACTAAAACATTTGAGTTTTGGAAAACTGTAATATTTAGTGACGAAAGCAAATATAACCTTTTTGGGTCAGATAGACGACGTATGGTCTGGCGAAAGCCAAATGAATCCTTAAATATAAAAAACATAAGACCAACGGTAAAACATGTTGGTGGTTCTCTGATGGTTTGGGGCTGTATGTCGGCATTGGGAGTGGGCAAGTTAGTGTTTTGATGGCATTATGGATAGACATGTATACTTATCCATTTTGAAGGAAAACTTACATGGCAGTGCAGAACAAATGGGGTTATCTAGAAATGGATTTTACTTCCAACAAGATAATGACCCAAAACATACAGCTCATGACGTTAAAATGTGGCTGTTATACAACACCAAACATCTGCCAACGCCACCCTAAAGTCCCGACTTGAATCCCATTGAAAATCTTTGGGCTCATTTGGACGAAAAATCCGGGAACACAACATTTCATCAAAAGCTACATTAAAGCAAGCATTGGAAGAAGAATAGCTTAAAATAACTCCTGAAATATGTCAAAATTTAGTAAAATCAATGCCCAAACGTCTTGAATCGGTTCTGGCTAACAATGGCTACCATACAAAATATTAAAATTATTAATTTTTTTTAAATTAAAAAATTATATAGTTGACCTAAAAAAGCAAAATACTTTTGTGACCTGAAAAATGAGTGACACTTATATTTTATTAAAAATCTCATGCATTAAAAATGCATATTATGTTTTTATAAAACCGAATTAAAGTTTAAGTTTCCCTTATTTAATATTCAATAAAACAAATATTACTTTTTCAAAAAAAATATTTTTGTATATCGTTTTATTTTTAATTTCATTATATTTTGCATAGGCAAAATACTTTTGTGACTAACTGTACGTGAGCTTTATTACACTTGAGTCCATTACGCTTATTGACATTCTGAACAAAATTTTGCGGTTTCTTGATTTTACTCGCGACTGCTCGAGTTGAAATGGTAGGATACTTTTTAAAAGCTTCTATTACCTTTTGCTTTTGCCATGCTCACCATCACTTCCCCGATTTCTTTCAATTGACAAGCATTCATTAAAGTTTTTTTTATAAATTTTCTTACTGTGGAATATGGTAATTAAACATTTTTTGATTCCAAACTTATGGAAACACTTTTATTTTTATTATATTCGTAGAGAATAAGTTTTCTTCGATTAAGCTCTGAAGCCATTTTTTACAAAAATATATTAAAATTCAAAAAGCTTTGTTATTTATTGAAATAAAATGAGACGATAATAGCTTATTTAAATCATAAATTTTATTTTTATTAGTCAAGTATTTTTAAAGTTAACTATGATTAAAAATGGTTCGATTGTGGTTATTTCAACCTTTAGAGTAAAAATGGAAAAAAATGGGAAAACGCGAAATGTGCCTAAAATGTATATGATAACATACCGAAAAAAGATAACCTATGAGTTCATCCTTTAGTATATGTAAATTGCTTAAAAAATTATGTGTACCAAATTATTTTAACAAACACTCTCATAACAGTGATTGTCTACAAAATATTTTACAATTTTATTTTAAAAATGTTCAGATATTTGTGTGAATTTTAAAATAAAATTTAAAAATATTTTGTAGACATTCCCTGTAATTCAAATGTTAAAATAACTTTCGCAAATATAAACTTTTTTGGCTGAATTTTGGTATACATAATTTTTTAATCTATTTACATATTATACTAAAAGATGAACTCATAGGTAGTCCTTTTTTGCTATGCGGCCATATTCATTTTAAGCATATTTCGGGTTTTTTCCATGTACCGTACTTTAATTTTTTTTTTTTTACACTGACAAGGGGAGTCTCCCGATTGGATCTCTCCGATATTAATGAATTTTGGACATGTGAAAAAGAAAAAAAAAAAAAAAATAAGGGACACGTATTTTTTTAGCGGCCCAATCTAAATTTAAAGGTTAAAATGTGGGGCCAAAGTTAATTTACTTTGGTGTGGAAACATGTCTACAACTAATGAAATTCAGATATTTTTGACCGCAGATATGATGTACTCGAGAAAAAAAGAATGTTTGCTGCCAATATTGCCTATGTAGTGTGTTAGGGTTGCCAGTTATTTGAAATATTTAAAATATAGGCTAAAAAGTTCTCTGGAAAAAGTCGTATGAACTCCAAACAGTGACGAATGTTGAAAAAAGTTCAGATACCCCTGGATTAAATTTAATAGCCATAAATATGCATATTTTTCTTAGCTAAATACACCTATAATTCTGTAACAAAGAGTCATTTCAAACTCTCTGAAAGAATTAGAAATAAGCCGAAAAAAACGAAAACTATGGTAATTTTTGACAACACTTTTTAACACCTTAACATGCGATTGGACTGCCAGAAAAAGTTACGTGTCCCTTATTTTTCTTTTCTTTATGACATATCCAAATTCAATTAAAATCGGAGAGAACCCATAGTGAGAGTCCCCTTGAAAATAAATGTTTAGATTTGTGTTTTTGCTTATGATACATTGTGCAAAAATGGTAAAATATAGTTAAAACTGAGATAAAACACGGATTTACTTGTTAATGCTCCACATTTATTAACCAAATTTGATACACGAATGAAGGTATTTATGAATTTATCATATATCAACAAAATTAAACCTTAAAATTCTCTGGATACCAAAATAAAAATGCGATCAATTTAGCGCTTACACACAATAACAGTAATATTGATAATTGCCGATCACTCAGTAATAAAACAAATTATTTATCAAACTGTGGATGTGATATTCAAAAAAAAAAAAAAACACAGGAAAAGTTATACCCAAAAGCATTAAAACGCAGTTTTTATTTAAGTAGATCATTTTACCTGTATAAATATTAAACATTAGGATGTTCGCCTGAGCAAATTCGCTGCCTCCAAAATTATGATTCCATCAAGAAGATTATATCTTGTTCGTAAAATGGTATTAATCTTGAATGACGTGGAACCGTACAACTCAGTAGATGTTCTCATATATCTCTTTAAAAAAAAAAGGGAAGTTGGAGTAATTTTTGACTCCACCGTTTTAACACTAGAGGGGCTTTTTTGGTCAAAAGTGATAATATTAACCCTATGTTTCAAATTACATAAAATAATTATTTTCATCTAGTTGAAAGTTTTTTTTTTCATAAATTTAGAAACTTCAGACTTCTTTTTGACTATAGTTAAGACTGTATTACCCATGTGCTTGATGTTGCAAGAGTCACAAAAAAATTTATTTATTTGAAATTTTGTTTAAAAAATACAAAAAATAAAGACCTTGTTCATCATAAAATGACAAATAAAATTAGAATTTTTTTGAATTTTATTGTTGTTTTGTATGGAAAGTTAAGACTTTCAGACTTAAAAATGGTCTTATGACAGTCACCAGTAGGAATAGGCCTGTTACACTCTTGTCGATATAATATAAATTAGGTTTAATGCACACTGAAATCAGTTTTGTATTTGTAACCGAATTTTTGTGGTTCCACGTACTATCACTAGTATTAAATTTTAATGTTATTGTAACAACCGAGATTTAATTACAAATTTCTAGTTTTTATTGTAACAATTGAATATTATATGTTTATGGACTATAATATTCTATAAATATTTACACATGTATTCAACAAAATTTATTTTATTAATACAAAAATTGTATGCCTCCAACTGGTCTCGAACTGACAATCTTCCGTTTGTCAGGCAAGTACTATTCCTCTAGCCTAAACCCAATTTTGTTCTTTCAAATTTAAACATTTGTCTAAAAATAGATTTGTACATACAACAGAAATACGGTTGCTAATTAGATAAAAAAAATAGTTTTCCGCTAACTGGACTCGAACCTTCGACGTCCTGCTGGTCAGGCAATTACTTTACCTCTAGCCTAAACTCAATTTGAATTTGTAGTTTCCAATTTCAACCTTGAGCGTTTTTTTTTTTTGTTTCAAATTTAGATATGTATGTATGTGAAAAAATAGATTTAAAATAAAAAAGTTAATAAATTATTTTAAAATTATTTTGTTAAAAAAAAAATTTATGCCGCGAACTGAAGTCGAACTGGTGACCTTCTGCTTCTCAGGCAATTACTTTACCTCTAGCCAGCAAACAATTTGAATTTGTATTTTCAAATTTCTACATTGAATTTTTAGTGGGCGTTGTGGTGTAATGGTTAGCGCGTTGGACTGTTAAACAGATGGTCCCGGGTTCGATTCCCGGTGACGACAACATCAATTTAGAAAAATAATATGTATAAGTTGTCTATCACTGATATGTATCGCTGTTCCCATAGCACTTATCCCCACCGAAGTAAAATAATGAATCAGGGCTATGAAAAAAAAGCTATGAAAAAAAAACTATTAAAAACTTTTATATTATTTTAAAATTTGTAACGAAAACTAATATTTTAGATAGAGTGGTTGTTTTTTTTTGACAGGCTAAACTAATGTTCGTTTTCAACTGCAAATATTTTATTCAAGTAATAAAATCTCCGAAAAGTGGTTAGTTGTTGGTATTAAAGGTAACGTAGAAGATAATATTTTTTCAATAATGATTAGGAAAACCAATATTTTGAATGATGTGACTGTGTTTTGTTTAATTTTATATATTTTCTGTTCACAATATAATTTAATTATTCTGATAATGAATTTTAAGTACTTGCAATTAAAACTATTGAATAATGGTTAAATTTTGCTGGTTACTATGGAATTCCAACCAATTTGGGTCTTTTTTGTTCCCAGGCCACTAACGGTTAAAAAATGTTTAAATATAAGATAGTGTAATCAAATTTAAGTAATATTTTTTCGAAAATTATGCAATTTTTGATGAAAACATTTAAGATTTGTTAAATTTTTTAAAAAACAATAAATTTAAAAAAAAAAAGCTCTAGAAAGGTGTCGCTCCACACACAAACACGAATTATTATTTTTTAAATCTATATTTTTCTTTAATAGCAATTATTGAGCAAAATAGTAAACGAAATCTCCAAATTAGTCATTTTAAAATATTTTAAAATGAATAAAAAAGCACGTTTTCCCATTTTAATCAAATTCGGGGGGTCGTTTTTGATTAAAGGCTAAAGTATTGAATAATTTTAAGTATATTAAAGGTATAAATAAAATGAAAAGTTGAATTTTTAAAATTTAGAATTGTGGTTATTTTTATTAACACTACATTTTTTTTTTTTTTGCAAAAACGGGACAATTTCAGAAAAATCTTACGTTAATTTCCATTCGGAAACATTTGAAATAAGACTGGGGGGTGTAATGATAAATAAATTTTTGAGGTACACCCCAGTCTAAGTATATAAAATATGATATTTTATTGGATTCCTTTTTTTCAAATTCTAAATGCAATACACAATTATATCCACATTGAGCGAAATGCGATAAGACACAACTATATATGACATCATACTAAAATTGTTAGACAAAAATAATTTTATGTATGAATTAATATACTTATGTTTGGCTAAATATACTCATTATTATATAATTCATTTTATATAAATCCAAATTAATATTAAATAAAAACATAATTTATTATTAGATAAAGCCGAATTTAAGTTAAATATTGTTGTGGTGAGCAGTTTTTTTTACACATTTGTGGTTTAATTAAATATTTAAAAAATATGTATTTTTCAGGGTGGTCATTCAATACATATTCAAAATAAACGTAGTTGGCTACCACAGTTACATCAAGACCGAAATGAAAATTTTAAAAACGCATATCCATTAAAGGCATGTGTGTTCTTGTATAACCTTACTTATTTCGCTTTTTGCCGATTTCATTTCGAATTATCTTGAGCCAAAGTTAAAATAAAGCTAAAATACCATAACGCCGATTTATAACTGAATTTTGTATATATAACAAAATTGAATGGGTAAAATTTAAAATAAATCCTTAGATATTAGAAATAACATGCCACTATTGGAATCGTAGTTTTAAAATTTTCATATCGCTACTGAGGTGGGCAATGCCCACTGAACATGGTAGTCAACAGCCCCTTGAAAAGGTACACACAAAAAAATAAAATTTATAATTTTTTATAAAAAAGTTAATATTTAGTTCATACTATTTTTGAAATTTACTTACTATTTATAAAGTGTTCCTACCCAGCCAGAAAAATACGAACGGCAAAGCATTGGCCCAGTGCTTTCAACGGTGGTATGAGCGTTGGCAGAGCATTGGATTTCTGAAGATTTAAGTGCCTTGCCAACCCCAAAATGATAACACCGGGCAGGGCTTGGCCGTTCCTTTTTTAAAACGTTGGCAAAGCACTGGCAATGAGCGCTTTGCCAGTACCAAAACCATAATTTTAAACCAAAACCATAATTATTTAAAATAATAAAATTATGTAAAAAAAAAACATACAAATTCAATTTCTGCAATATTAATTACAATAAAATTCATTAAAAAAAATAATTTGTATTCTGACTGTGAACTTGTAATTTTTCATAGAGAAAATTGAAATTTAGAAAAAAAGATTTTCTTTTAAAATTGGGTAAATTCAAATTTTTAAATTAAAAATTGTAAAATTTTTGAAAAAATTTATTTTATATACTCGAAATGAGAAAATTTATAACTCAAATTGATTAACCATTTGAAATTACAATTTTTATTTTAATTAAGAATATTAGATATGAAAACGAGATTTATTTATGAACTGTATAGTCCTACTTTGTAATTCACTTAAGTAAAGAGTTGTATTATTTCTTATTGAATGATTTTGGTAATTTGAACAGAAATAACAATAGGCTTAAGCTAAGTTAATTACAAAATAACTGAATATTTTTTTTTATCAAATTATTTTTGTGGTAAGTTATCAACAATTTTACTAAAGAAAGAAATTTGAAAATAAATGTCTTAAGTAAAATATTAGTACAAAAACTATACTTTGTGCTGACTATAATAGGAGACCTTAATTTTCTTAACTTCAAATCATAAATTGCTATTTAGTTTTAAATTTTTCTAATCTTGTAATTTTAAATTTTATAAAGGTATAGGTTGGAAAAGTTTTTAAATACGATTTGAGTAAATACTTAGTATACACTCAAAAAAGAGAAGTCAGTAAAGTCAGCATCTAGCTAGCGTTCAAAGCCAGGGCTATGCCAGTGCTTTTATAATTTTTACTGTTATAATTTTTTTTAATTAAGTACTGGCAAAACACTTTTTACTAACGTTGGCAGAGCGTTGTAAATGCCATCACTTTATTTGTTGGACCATTGGCAAACAGTGCTCTGCCAGTGCTTGATTTTTCAGCCCATTGGCAATTTCTGGCTGGGTAGTTTCCCTAGCATTTATGAGAAGGTTCATAAAATTCGCAGTATTATTGCAATTTATGCAAGTTTTCTTAAATATTAGGATTTTGTACATTGGCAAAATTTGTAAGTACTTTTTTATAAATATTAAGTGTTTCTACATTCTAAGAACCTTGCTATATTCTAAAAACTTTGTCATAATTTACGGGACACAAACTTTCCCAGTATTTTTTATGAACTGTTCATAAATGTTGTGAAAAAGTTCATAAATTAGTACATTGGCAAATTTTTCATAAATAGTAAACATTTTTTTTTTGTTTGTAGTGTTTGCCAACCATGGTTTTTTTATATTTCTAGAAATTTTATACATATTTTATTATCTGTTGTTTAACATTTAATAAATTTAGCTTTAAATAAGTTAATAAAATATACGTTTTTATACAAGTATATGAAAATCAATTAAATATTTTTTTGCTAACCAAAAAAAAAATGTTACTGTGTAATTAAAATTTTAAATACAAATTAAAAATGTCATGTTACACTGAAATGTGTTAATTATTTAATATAATTCCCATATATGCGATTTCAGTTAATTCATTTAGTGTCAAATTTCCTTTTCTTAACTGATTGTAATGGGAAAAGGAAACGTATAAAGTATTAAAATTCCTCCTTTTAAATGTCGCGGACGTTATCATTTAATTAGTTACCAAAAATACGGAAATATTTTAAAACAGACGTTGACAGAGTGTTATATGGGGGATTTCATTTGAAGTGTCCGAACTTTTGAAACCGATATCTTTCGATGGGGATCTTTTTTTTATCTCAAAAGAAAGCTTAAGTCTTTTCGTTTAAAATCTTTGTGGTCACTTAGTGGGATGTGATTTATTTATCTTTCTACTTTTTTTTCCAAAGCAGGGATAAGAAGGAAAAAAATGGCGAGCACTCAAAATTTTTTGTGCAAAAAGTTCCGTACTTTGGAAGAAAAGAAAATTTACAAATAAGTAGCTTCCCAATAATCGATCACAATGCTCTTAAAGGAAAAGACCAAAGCTTTGTTTTGAGCAAAAAAAGTAAATATCCCGTTTTGAATAAAAATCAAAATATTTTTTTTCTGTTTTTTTTTTTTTTAAGATTGAAGAAAAAGCTTTCCATAACATTTTGGACAACATTTTCTAACTATAATAGGTAATTAGTTGTATGGAACCGAATAATGGCTATTTGACACAGTGTTTGACAGTGGTTAAGAATCTCCATTTCTTGGCCAAAAGTATATTTCAGGTGCAGGAAAATTATGTTTTTGTATTCAAATTCTTGGAATGTTGAATATTTTGTAAGTAAAATATTTTAACATTGTGACTAACAGTTTTTTTTTTGGCAAGAGGTCAAAGTAAAAATTTCTTGTTTTTGTAACATTTTTTAATATGTTTGTAAATCAAATAATTTTTTTACCAAAATCATTAACAAATCATAAAAGAGGTACTAATTTCAAAACAAAAATTTAAAACACTTTCATACTTATCAAAGGAAGGTAAAAAATTGCCATTTTCCCTAAAGAAATATAATTTTTTTTTAAAATCTCCAATTTTCAAAATCGATCTCCAAAAAGCTTCAAGAGATATTTTGCGACCATCTGCGACAATTCATAAAGTTTTGAGATATTTTCCTATAACTGAAAACTTGCGTTTAGATCAAACTTCTACACCAAAGGAAAGTTCTAAGGTTTTCTTTTTTTGGTTAAAGCTTAAATTTAATTATACAAATAGATCTTAAATGGGTATTCGAAGTCGCATGTCTTAAATTAAAAAAAAAAAAAAAATGATAGAAATCAAAATGTAGAATTCCATATGGCGTCCCACCCTCCACTTAAAAAGTCCTAAGGCTAAAATTTTAATTAAAGGGGTAATTTTACCTATCCGATAATATCCCTATGGGGAATGGGACCGGTTCTGCGTGTGCAACAGGATCGGCCCCTTCGTGCCAGAGACCGGTCCTCTGCTAAACCCTACCCTATGTAAACAACTGGCAACTTTAACATTGGCTTGTCATATGAGGGGGTCATTTGTCCTGCTTTAAACCACATAGTGACATGCCACAGGACCAACCAAAGAAGGGCATACCACAAGACAAAAGGTCCATGTCGTATAAAATAAACGAAAACTAAACAGCTTCCAATGGGTAAAATTCTGGCCAGCTGGCTTTTTGTTGTTCATAAGAATTCTGGTTAAGTGGTATGTCCTCCCTTTACCAGTCACAGGATTGGTAATTTTAGGACAATTGACACTGCTTAACCCACTTCAGTATTAAATTATACCAGTCCTGTGATAAGTCCTTTTTGAACAAGTCACTTTTAGGTCAATTGACTCCTCATCCCCCATAGAGATCTTATAACCGAAAGATTTTACAAATGACTATAGTTTTGCTTGATATTAGATTCATTTGATGTGTTTAAACAGATTTGTCCATTAAAATGGTCTATATATTTTCAAAAAAAATTAAGGCTTACGCTCAATAGTGTGGTGCAATATTTAATCTTAAGTTTGATCATTGCCATAAAAAAGTTTTATTATAATTTACTTAAACAAAACTTTGTGGCATTTTTTTTTTTTTTTTTTAATTACGACTTCTTTGCTTTGGGTTTATTATATTTACTACCAGATTTTTTAAAATCACGTTAAAAATCACTCACTAAAACACTATTTACTGCTAATCCTTATCTGAAAAAGTTAGTTTGAGTTAGAAAATGTTCATAACTATATTAATGATGTCAACATTAACAAATCGTGAACTCTTAGAAATTCGTTCGAATGAAAATATTATAGAAAGTGTCATTAGTTATATTTTTAAATTCAATTACTTAGTATTAAAAATGGGGATATTTTGAGAATATAATTTCAAAATTTGGTCTAGCATGAAAAATTAACTCAAAGCTTCTCATATGTTTAAGGGAAAAAAATAGAATATGGTTAGATTCGACATTTATAGTTTTAGAATTTAATACTAGGTCGGATTTTCCTGGTTGTTTTGAACTAAACTATTACGATCGCCATATAGTATCCCTCATTTTGAATTGTTAAGTTTTGATTTCAGATTGGCAGATGAGTCATTGTTTAATGTGGGTACCCGCCGTGATGACCTAATCCCACGGTGCTCTTAACACCGGGTGAATACGATGCGTCCACCACCGCCCCCTTTTGCTGGACGCTGAGAATTCACGTTAGGGATTCAGTTTCTGAGATTGTGATTGGACAATTACTCATCCCACTGGAGGGGTCGAGGCCTTCCTAAAACCTCTGCCTTGATCTCTGGGTCTCAACGCCCGGTTAAGAATGCCACTCCACACAGAACAATTAAGTTATTCCTGCTCTAGGCTAACCACATCCAACATCCAGATGTAAAACCCGTCAACAACGCCACCACTCAACTAGAAACAAACCAACAAACAACACCATCTTTCGCCTCTCCGTCTGCCACCTGCACAACTATTCTCACTCAAGTCCCTTGCAGTCTTTCTACGACAGTATTAAGAAATTCAGGAATCATGAGCCTTCTTCCGCCATTTTAATAACTTCCAACTTTAGCAACATTTCGACTTTTTCTTCTTCTTCTTTGGTTTGTTTTCTGATCCACTGACCGATATTATCTACAGGCTTCACAACCTTTCCGCCTTCAGTCGTTCTCCTCGACCAGCTTCGTTCCATTACCACCACCCAGCGAGTACCACATGTATACCTTGGATATGTCTTAGTTCGCATCGATTTACAAGCAGAGGATTCCTCTAGAGGTACCTTTACGGCGGGCCAATGGCTCCATTTTATAGTCTTTGGTAAGACCTTGTAACCGAATCTACTTCCACTTGAGTCCCAAACAACTCAGTAATGGTCTAGCCATGATCGTTAGCCGCCATGAACGTACCTCTATCGGATACCGACCAAGGCATCGAACTTGTCGTTGCCCAGGTGACACCAAGGTGGAGGTAATCTTAGGCACTTGTTGCTAGCAAACTAGACAACTTTACACCCATATCAGATTGGCAATCAGGTATCCCTGATAAATCATCAACAATAAACTTAAGTTCAATATATTTAAATTTTAAAATAAATTACTGCCTTTTTGTATCCGCCATTTTCAATTTTAGATTTCAGATTCAAGCTAAGCCACCACAAGGACTCCTATGATAAAAATTTCAACAAAATCAGAAAATTAAAAATATGTATAAAATCGGTTTCAAAAGTTCGGTCACATGAGATAAAATCCCCCATATATATGTACGTAAGTATATTAGGGTTACAACTTTACATTATGTTTTTACAAATATCAAGCTTTGCCTATCCGAGCTGTAAAGTTTATAAAAAAATTATAAACACACACAGAAAAGAGTTTAGTAGTTGCAACCGAATTGTTTGCCAACCGAATTTTTGTGGTTCCAGGTAATATCACTATTATTAAGTTTTAATACTATTGTACCAACCGACATTTATTTTCAAATTTCGAATTTTTATTGTAACAATTGAATATTTTATGTTTATGGACTATAATATTCTATAAATAGATTCATATGCGTTCAGCAACATTTATTTTATTAGTAAAAAAATTATATGCCTCGAATTGGGCTCGAACCGGCGATCTTCCGTTTGTCAGGCAAGTAAGTACTCTAGCCTAAACCCAATTTAAATATGTTTTTTTTTTTTAAATTAAATATTTTCTAGTTTCAAATTTAAATATTAGTCTAAAACTAGATTTGTATGTACAATAGAAATTCGGTTGCTAATCTCAATATTTTATTAGAGTTCCAAAAGTTATAAAAAAAATTTATATTATTTTATAAATAAAAAAAATTTTTCCGCGAACTGGGCTCGAACTCTGCTTGTCAGGCAATTACTTTACCTCTTGCCTAAACTCAATTTGAATTTATATTTTCAAATTTCTACCTAGAATATTTTTTTCTCTCAAGTTTAAATATTAATGCCAAAAATAGATTTGTATGTACATCAGAAATTTGGTTGATAATCTTAATATTTTATTAAAGTTACCGAACCTATAAAAAAACTTTATATTATTTTAAAATTGGTAACGAAAACTTTTATTTTAGATAGAGTTATTATTTTTTTGCAGGCGAAACTAATATTCGATTTTAACTGCAAATATTTTATTCAGGTGATAAAATCTCCGAAAAGTGGTTAGTTGTTGGTATTAAAGGTAACGTAGAAGATAATATTTTTTTAATAATGATTAGGAAAACCAATATTTTGAATGATGTGACTGTGTTTTGCGTAATTTTATATATTTTCTGAGTACAATATAGTTTAATTATTCTGATGATGAATTTTAAGTACTTACAATTAAAATTATTGAATAGTGGTTACATTTTGTTGGTTACAATGGAATTCCAACCAATGTGTTCTCTGTGTGTCATTATATTACTTTGTGCGGTTTGAGTTTGGAACAACTTTTTTGTTTAACGAAACTAAATCCCAATATCTCGGCAACGTTTTAAAGTAAAACGACTCTCCCCAGCAAAAAGAAAATTTGATTTTGTAAGCAGTAACTACATTTTATGCTTTCAAAAAAGAGCTTAATAGTAATGCTTACATGCAATTTGGAAAACATTTTGTGGTCCTTTCATTAATACATACTTTCGAAGCAATAAATAATGTATACAATGACGCAGTAAAGAATGCGTACAATGAAGCAATGAAAAACTGTACGAAAATTATTTAATGTTCTAAGTTTTTTTATAAAAATTTTTTAAATTAACGATTTCTTTTGAAATTCTTTTTAAAACAATTTTTTAGTTATAATTTGCAAAGAAAATTCATTAAACTCATAGATCCGTTGGAGAGTTTTCAACCAAATTTTGCATTGTTTTTTGCATTTTTTAAAAGCGCACTATTAAAGCATATATTTACTGCTTCTTTGAAGAAGTGAATAATTAATTGATTAATTACACATTATTTTAATGTTTCTTAAATCATAAAAACAAATCGTTTTTCATGTCATAAGAAGGCATGAATTAATGGCTTCTTAGATCACATGAAAGAAGCAGTTTTCACTAAAATAAAAAGAGACACACCAAAATGGGATATCGCGAGCGGAAATCATGTCTTCTGGAAATAGTTTATGAAGCGCTCGGCAATTAAAAAATGCCTTCCAGAACCGTGTCTGGGTAAACACTATTGGCGTTTTCTTTTCTGACAAAAATGTCACATTTTTTTTGTGCTTTGCCCTCAAATTTCCTTTTTTGTGTTCTTTTCTAAAATAAGGTGAACACTCTGAGAGGGTGCCGTGTTTCTTTCTAAAAATGTTGCCATAAAAAAGGCAAAAAAGTGCAATTTTAGCGCCCTCAAATTATTTACAGGGATGTTTTTGTCCTGTTTTTTCGATTTTTCAATCTCGTGTGTATATATTGTAAAGTTGTTTGTGAGAAAACTCTCACCTTATTAGCCGAAGGGTAGTGTGCTGGCTTCTGATGCATAAGGTCCTAGGTTCAAACCGTCATTGGACCACTATTTTTTTTTTTTTGTATTATAATTTAGGAGTTTTATTCATTTTGTTTTATGTTATAATATTTTATTTTTTCTGTTTGTAAGTATTTAATTTTTTACCTAAAATTCGTTAAAAAAACAAAATTATAATAAAAATTATAAAAAAAAAAATTATGGAGCTAACTTAAAACTTAATTAAAAAAAAATAAGTTTGATATAATTTTTATTAAAAAATAAAAATTATGTTTTTTTCGACCTTTAATTGTGCAATGAAAATGAAAATTATTCAAGTTCGAGGCCATACTCCATATTTCTTTATTAGGATATTGTCCTAACAAATAATCTAAAGAGTTTTTTTTTTGTTTTCAAATTTTCTATTTGACCCTTTCAGGAATGTGTTGATAGATCTATTTCGGGAATTTTCTAGGTTCCCATCATCAGAACACGTTTTGAAAGCGGTAACAATCCCATACCAAACATCAAACATTCATATAAACTAGTTTACTCACTACATGAGAACTAATATATAAACTTGAAGTTAAAGATTATAAACATTCAAAAAATAAAGTGAAAACTTGTTTGTTTTGTGCAAGGTCCACCTCTGGTGGATTTTTAATACACGTTTTGTGTTTTTTTGCTCCTTTTTATTTTTTGTTTCGTTTATAAACAAAACAGTTATTAAAAAAAAATTCTTCATGTTGGCTGAGATTCGAACCGGGACTGCCATAACAATATTGTATAAACACACATGTTAAAAAAAATCAATATGTGATAAAATTGTGTTCTATTCTGTTTGTAAAAATGAAGCATTTTATTAGGGAGAGGGTGAAATGTTTGAAATGCTTGCATTTTAAAATGCAACACTTTTTTCCAGAAAAGAAAACACCATATTTTTCGCAGGGTTACTTTACGTGTTGAGCTTGATAGAAAACTATTTTAGAGTAATTCAACGGCATGAGTATCGAAACTTACAAAAAACAAGCTCATTATGTAAAAAGTAAAGTTAATATTTCTTTAATGTTAAAAACGAGAACAAATCGCTTTAGTAATTGCACTTTATGTGGGAAGTTTTTATTTTCAAATATTCCGAAAAGAGATTTTTATTATTAATATAGTATTGACCATCATTTGGTGACACAGAAAAAAATGTTGCCCTACTGTTTTCAATTAAATCTGTTTGTTGAACATTTAAAAAGCTGTCAATTAAAAATTAATTGAATCAATTAAATGTTTGCTCAAATACGATACTTGCTCGACATTTTTTTTATATTATCGCTTTAAAGCAAACATCAACACATTGTTGTTGTTTTTTGTAATATTTATGTAGTTGTTTTAAATAAATGTATATGTTTAGTGGTATTAGAAATATATATTTAAATTTTTTTTCTATTGGATTCGATATTATTTCATATTAGGTTTATTACTTTATTAAGTTAAATAATTTAGTTTTAGTTGCTTAAATCTGAATATTTATTTATTCTAAAACACTATCATAAAATTGATAGAGTAATTTTTAAAGTTAAATTTCGTTTATTAAAACTTTGTTAAAACAGAAAGAAAATACAATAAAAAATATTTAAACATTAAAAAAAAAAAAACTCCGATTTCAACAAAGGCAAAATTTTTACAAAGAAACGAATCAAAAAAAAAAATTGCCATAGTCCCCATACACTTCAATAGAAAGTTAAAAACTAATTTCTGTGTGAATTTGTTCACATAAGTATAAATAAATCTGCTAACTACATATGAACTTCATGCCTGTTTAAATTCAATCCCAGGAAAAAATTACACATTCCAAAAAGAAGGTGATGCCCACACTTGCTTACATATCTCATTGCCAAATTTAGTAACTGAAATACCAAACTCATTCCAACGATAGAGTCAAAAAAGCAAGTAGTATTGTAATCAATTCTTTAAATTTAAACCAGAAAGCATGAACTCAATAACAAAGTAATTATTTACTTTAAAGAAAATAACAATGTTATTAACATATATGTATAACTTTTTGTACTCAAGAAGTAATCATATGCTTTTTCTTAATAAAAGGACGTCATTGGAAGTAGTTCCTAATTTAGAAAATAAAAAGTAATGCAGTTTTAACGAATTTATTTTATATATTTTTTCAAACAACTTTTTATTTGTAGGAAAATAATACTAAAAACAGAAATTGCATGTTGGCTAAATTTTGTTAAACTGTGGTTAGGTATAAATTAGGGAAGCACACGTGAGCAGAAAATTGTGAGTGGAAAATGAAATTACTGACGTTATCGTGAGTGAGTGTAAAAAAAAAATTTCGAGGGTGATTGTGCGTGAGTCATATTTTTGTTTTTCAATTTTGAATTGTTCTTTTTTATGACAAACCCATGTTATCATAACAATTCGATGTTTCACATGTTATAATAACAATTCGATGGTTTAGATCGTTATATTTGAGTGACCTAGGAGAATCACATGTGCGTAAAAGTTGAATTTACTTATGGAACTACTTCTTTTTTTTTAAATGTAAGTACTTCGTAGTTTTACAATGGAACTATTTCTTTATTAAAAAATGTATGTAGTTCTTAAAAATATAAAGTAAATGGTTCTTCGGTAAAAAAAATAATCAATTCTAAAGAATCAATTATTTTAGTCTCACGCCCTGTTAAAAGAATCGAGTAGGTAATCTAGTAAGGAATGCGTTCTGCCCAAAATGCTTGATTACAAACCCGCTTACCTTTTTGGAAATTTTTTGCTGGGATGTTATAAAATTCAAGCTATAAAAAAGCATTTGGTATGACAAAAACACTTTTATGAAATAACATTTGGAATGGCAACAACATTTTTTTTTTTTTGTGTTTAGGAGGGTATACGATATTAATCACTTTTGTATCTAATGAGTTATTATTTAAATAAAATAATTCAATTAAAGTTCCTATGGGGAATGGGATCGGTTCTGCATGTGCCACAGGATCGGTCCCCTCGTGCCAGAGACCGGTCCTCTGCTAAACCCTACCCTATGTAAACAACTGGCAACTTTACCATTGGCTTGTCATATGAGGGGGTCATTTGTCCTGCTTTAAGCCACATAGTGGCATGCCACAGGACTAACCAAAGATTGGTATACCACAAGACTGTCGCAAAAGGGTCATGTCGTATAAAATAAACGAAAACTAAACAGCTTCCAATGGGTAAAATTCTGTCCAGCAGGCTTTTTCTTGTTAATAAGCATTCTGGTTAAGTGGTATGTACTCCCTGTACTAGTCACAGGATTGGTAATTTTAGGACAATTGACACTGCTTACCCCACTTCAGTATTAAATTATACCAGTCCTCTGATAAGTCCTTCTTTAACCAGTCACTTTTAGGTCAATTGACTCCTCATTCCTAATAGGGCAGCTATCCAATTGAATTAGCAATTTTCGTTGTTGGCGTAATTTCGGAAATTAAAGTTATTGAATCTGCTGTTTTTGTGATTAAACTGGGTTTTTATTTTTTTGTGTGTGATAGATAAACATGGTGCAAAAAGTAGTAACCCTAATGTACTACATACACTCAAAAAAAGTTCTGCACAAGTAACGGAAGAAACCGTAATTATTCACAAACATTATCAATTTCTTTTGACCAGAAGACCGTTCAGCAAATTTTAACAAAACGTGTCTGTATAATTATTATTAGTTAAGTATAAGTATTAAGAAAAATAGTAAAGCCTTACTGGAGGTCGATTTGCTAAAATCAGTTTTTTTATTACTAAAAATTTCCAAAAATTGTTTTTAATTAAAATAATCTATAGAGTTTTTGTTTTCAAATTTATAAATTTACCACTTTCAGGAATGTGTTGATAGATCTCTTTCGGGAATTTCCTAGGTTTCTATAATCAGAACACGTTGAATGAAGTGACAATCCCATGCAAAACATCAAACATTCATATAACCTAGTTTTCCCACTTAATGAGAACTAATATATGAGTTCGAAGTTAAAGATTATGACCATTGATCAAAAATAAATTAAAAACTTGTTCGTTATGTACAAGCTCTACCCTTGGTATATATACAATACACGCTTTTTGTTTTGTATTTCTCTTTTTATTTTTACACTTGTTTTGTTTTATTTAAAAACAAGATGTATAGGGGAAGTAAACTAAGACCGTACTTTGCCTTTTTTTACAAATTTGATATAATTTTTATAAAAAATAAAATTTATGTTTTTCGACCTTTAATTGTGCAATGATTTAGATTATTTGTTAGGAAAATATCCTAATAAAGAAATATAGAGTATGGTCTCGAACTTGAATAATTTTCATTTTTATTGCACAATTAAAGGTCGAAAAAACATAATTTTTATTTTCAATACAAATTATATCAAACTTTTATAATTTGTTGATGAAGAATAGGAAAAATTTTGAATAAAATATTATTTTGTAGGCACTGGAAGCTAGTATAAAAACTGTTAACTGGGGCATAAAAGCTTTTACTAATTTTTCTACCAATTTTTTTATTTGAGTGTACCAGTTAAACTTAAGTAATGGCAGTCATATTGCTCAGGACGCCTGTTAGTTAAGAAAGTTATAAATTGTATAAAATTTGTGCATAAATTATATGAAATTAAGAAAAATCACATATAGGCGGATTAAAAATGTTGTAACTAAATTTATGTGCCAAGAAAAATAAAACGTAAAGTCATTAAACAAACAAAATTTATTTAAAGTCCCTTTTAAATATGAGCAAGATTAAATGCTTAAACTCTTTTCTTTGATATTCGAAAATCGTTAACCCTCTAACCGGAAAGGCTGCCTACTGAAGGTGTATTTGAAATTGGCCATAAATACGTCAAATAATTGTTTTCTTATAAAAAGCTAAGATGTATCAATAGAAAATCATGTAAACAAAATATTTTGTAAAGTAGTTCTGTTATTGCAATGTAATACATTATGCATCCAACTCATTATTTTTGTTCGAAAATAGTGATATAGGTAAAAGGGATACCTTCCAAGGTTATGCATTATTTTGTCGCACTTACAAAAGTGGCCCACTCTATAGTAAGTACGAGTACATACAAATATGCTGGAAAATTGTGTAAGTATAATGTGGTTTGGTGGATTAGTATTGTCATATGACTGTTGGTAAACTGTCAGCAACATATTATCAATGTTGAATGTTAAACGTTTAAGCGCTTTTGAAGATTTACTCTATTGATGTTAGGGTGTCCTGGATTAAAAGTATGTCAAGCAATAACACTTAAATGAATATGGAAAAAATAAAAAAAACTTTTGTACTTTTCAAAATTATCTGCATGATAACGATGAATTTTTATATTAGAAATATGAAATGTCACTGGAGTTCGCTCATTAAAACTCATGATTAATTTAATGCAGGTTTTCATAAAATTTTATGATAAATTTAATTTTATTTATTAAAAATTTATACGCCTCATTAAAAATAGATTCATAACAATTATGTGGCTTTTTCATTAGGATGAAGAAATTTTTCATTCACTTAGTGAAAAATAACTTCATTATTTTAGTGATAAGTTCCATTAAACCACTGCCAAGAAAATTCTCTATGTGTACATAAGTAACGCAATGCTTCACCCGGGTTGATAACACACTGCTACAAAAAACACTTTTTGTCAGAACTTTAAAACCGACCTAGGGGGGTTGTAGGCATAGGTGAGGACATACAAAAACCGTTTTCAAAAATTTTTAAACACCCTCAAAATTTTGAGTTATTTTCAAAAAACTGTTTTAGGGTAGGTCGTAGCACTTTAGTACCTCTAACCCACACATTTTTTTAACAATTTCAAAATTTTAAACAGTTTAGGAAAGGCAAAGAATTAAGCTTTCATGAAATGTATTCATTAAATATATATTCCAAGAAATTAGGTAAGTGTTTTTTTTTTATTTTTTTCCCTAATTTTTCAAAGTCAACAAGAATTATTTTAGTTTTTTTCAATAAAACCTATATTTTTTTGCACTGTTTTTAAAACTTTACTAAACTTTTTCTAAAGTAAAAATTTTGGTATTGTGACTTTTCTATTGGTAAACCACTTGACTTACAAACGTAAATTAAAAACTGTACAAATAGCTTAACATAAGATAACATGTATAGTTAAAAATGATTACTAGCCCTCTTAATGAAAAGTTGAATAACTTTTACAATTTTCATCCGATTTGAAAAATGAAAACCATGTTTTGTTAAGAACTAAATTTTCTTTATACGTTGGTATGAATTTTTATAAGCTTTCATATTAAAGTAAGCAATAAAAAGCTTCTTAAATAAAAAAGGTTTATAATTTTCGTTTTTTTTTTGTAGATATTCTTAACAAAAACAATACGTATAAATTACAAATGTATCAAAAAATGCACATTAGTTTAAAGCGTAATCAGTTTCCTTTCCAAACCCGTTAAAAAAATTTAAATCGGACAAAAACTGAATGAGTTACAGGTCGATAAGTTCACGAACATCACTGAAAACGGTTTTTTTTAGAATAACTTCTGAATTTGAGGGTGTTTCTGAAATTTTTTGACACATTATGTAATGTACTCAACAAGACCTATAACCTATGCTAGGTCGTTTTCCAAGTTTTTTTTTTCACTGTAGCACTGTGTAATTTAAGGTTTTAATGAAAATTTTAAATTATTATATGAACTCTTTAGTTTAAAAGTGGTATGAGCCGTCTTCTTTTTAAAATAAGATATAAATGTTTTGAATTTCAATGTGTTGTGGTTTTATACACATCTGATCAGTGGACCTTAAATTTACTTATTTATACTTTAAAGAAAATTACTTAAATTGAATGGACTCATTTATACCACTTTCAAAAGAAAACTTTCATTAAAAACTGTTGTTCATTAACATATAATTGGTTTTTGTTTTATTGTAAATTTTTAAGAAAATTGGGTAATTGTCGGTTGACATATTTTAAGGACAGTGGAGCTAGTGAATTTCAACTTTTTTTTAGACCCCTTTAATAAACATATTAGTAGTCAGCTATCCAAATTGTGGCAATTGTTGCAAATGAAACATTTTTACTTATTGCAGGTATTTATTTCACTTTTTTAGTCTGTAAATTATCAGAGTTGCTTAAAAAATGCATTTAAAAAAAAGTAAGGAAATTCGAAGAGCAGCTTGCAGTTCTGAAGAACCACATTTATAATGCACAGACAATTTTTTCATGTGGAGATATTCCTGTTATTTAAAATATCTTACCATACAAGAATTCCGTTAAAATTTCAGTGAACTTAAAAATTTTGACAAAAAATATTTGTGCACTGAATAAAAGCCATTAAATATTATGAAAACCCATCATTATCTCAATTTTTTCGAAAATGTACTTATACCACTTTCAAAATAAGTGGTATGGCTGTTCTAAAAGTACTGCTTAACAAATTTTATTTATCTTTAGTTACAAAGAACGCATACTTTGTGTGCTTTTACTTTAACAAGTTTGGTTAGAAACCTTTTTACGGGACACCCAATGGAATACATTTTCATGCACTTTACCTGTATATACTTTTACAATATATACACTTACATGGTTGTGTACATAAATATGCCACTAAATATGCAGTTGAAAACTGAACTGAAAAATATTGTTGAATTACTTATGATGGTACAACAGAGTACAAACTATGTCATGTACTTACTTCATATTTAAAGAGGAGTACATGAGTATAAGAATGGTCCAAAAAAAACCGAAAGCTGGATTTTGTAATCATTATAATATTGCGCTTTTCCTGTGCCTTAATGTCTAAAAACTCTTTGTACAAAGGGTGTTTGTAAACGACATATAATGACAATCGTAATTAATTTTTATAATTTATTACTGAAGAAGTTTTTCTGAGTTCATTTTGCAGGAAGAATAAAAAGAAAACATTTATATTGAAAATTTTAAAGGACATAAGGGATATACCAGACTGCCCAGTGTTGTGCCATCCCAGGGCTAATCAGTGGTTATTTTATGTGATAATTGATCAAACTAGTTTATATTGTTAAAGTGCTCTATATAGAGAACATTTTACTTTATGTCATGCTTAGGACCAAACCCATATATCAGGCTTCGACTCGAAGCTCGAGTTATACCGCGGTCGAAACAGCTAAGTTTCAGCTGAATCAATATTAAAAGCTCGCAGAAAAAGATAACTTTTAAGAATTCGTTATTTGTCTCTAGAAGAAAATATATTACTAAGATTTGATGTGTTTGGGCGTATGATAACCCAGAAAACAGACTCCGTAGTAGCAGTCGCATTTGTTGGCAATCGAATGTTTCGGTTGTTGTAATCAAAATTTTTCTCTGCTATAACAATCAATCGATTTGAATACTAGAAATTCTGCTACGATATTCGAATTTCGTTTGGCTCAACAGAAATTCGGTAATAACTACAAAAAAAGTCGATAGCAACAACCTAACCATTCGATTGGTTACAAATACGATTGTAACCAATCGGTAGCTGTTTTCGGAGTGTAATAATAATTTTTAGTTTTTTCGCATTATTTTTAATTTTTTAATTCAAATAAAATTAAAGAACATGTATAACTTTGCTTTTTAAATTTCAATGTGTGACCTCTATACAAAACTTTTTTTGAATTTTTTTTTTTTGCAGACCATATTTAGTTTCATAAATGCATATTTTAAGGATTGTGGAGTTATTGAATTTTAACTTTTTTTTTAGACCACTTTAATGAACATACTAGTAGTCAGCTATAAAAATTGTGGCAATTGTTGCAAATGAAACATTTTTCCTTGCTATAGGTATTTCACTTTTTTTTATGTTCCTCTTTTTCTATGGCTTGATGATAAAATCATGACTTTTTAATTCATCCATACAGTATGTAGATTAGGATGTCCCTTAAAGAACGATTTGTTGATTTTGGTTCATTATATCGCTCAGTTGTTTGCAAATACTTCCAAACGGAAAATATAGATATTTTTTCTTTTTTGAAAACGATAGCCCATTTTGGAAAAAAGGCATTATTATTAAAAATTCCCAAAACTCGAAATTTTGATAAAATTTATTTTTATTTCATTTATTTATATAATATAATTAAAATTATTCAGATATGGAATTTTGACTTCATCGAATAGCATTAACCTACTTTATCTACGAATCTAAAATGGGCTACGAATTTAATAAAAATGAAAAAACGTTTTATTTTTTTAAATTAATTTTAAAGATTTTTTGAAATGCCCAATTTGCAGATATCGATTGCTATTTTGCTAGCATAACAGTTGTTATTTAAAAAAAATATATATTGGAAAAATTATAATTCGACTCTTTTCAATGACATTTTATGAAAATACCTTATTTTGTCAGTGCGCCCCGGTAGCGTGCTGGCTTATCAGTGCGGGGGTCGTGGGTTCGAATCCCACCAGACGCGCTGGTCTGTTTTCTCTACAACGCGCCGAAGGCCATAGTAGCTAGTAATCCGTTAGGGTAATAGTATATAATTTGTAATTATATATGCTTTCGACAAATTTAATTTTCAGAAAAATATTACTTAAATTTATTAAAACTATAATTGTCTGCATTTTATTTAAAAAATATTTAACCTTTACTGGCCTGGGTACAAAAAAGACCCGTGAAACTTAATTTTAATTACAAGAGAGTTTGTAATGCTTTTAAACTGTTTTTTTCTATCAGTTATAATCTCAACATGATAAAAATGGTTATTTTATGTAACTTGATCAATATAGAATTAATTTTTACAAGTTTACACAAAAAATACCCATTAGGAAATTCACAGATTTAACGTCTTTCATGATTTTTGGAAAAATATCACTTTAATTTTATAACACAATATTTATATTTACTTTTATTAAAAAAACCTTTAACCCTTAGTGACCATGATACAAAAAATCCATGATACTTAATTTAAATTATGGCTTCAAGATTATAAATCCATTAAATTTATACAAAAAAATTTCAACTTGATAAAAATTTTTATTTTCTGTAATTTGATCCATATAGGGTTAATATTTTACTTATCACCAAAAAAAATACCCACTAAGAAATTCATTCAGACTATTATTAAACTCCATATATATTCTATAAATATATCGTCACCTGAAATGCAGAAGGACGCAACTAACATAATTACTTTTTTACAGCAGAATCAAGAAACGCCCAGAGATATTTTAACAATACCGTTAATAAAACTGATAGTTTTAATCATAGAACTAAACAATTTTGTGGAGAAATGTTGTTCGATGCAGGGTTTCATAATCACCCAATCCTACTTCAATATTTAACAGGGCAACCAAAAAAATTTACAAAATCTTAATTATATAAGATTCGAACTTTATTTATAAAACAGCTATTTTTATCGTAGATGTCCAAAATTTTGTGTAGGCATGTAGTTTAGACAAATGAATCATAATCATAGATAAAACCGGATTTGGAAATTTTGTTAGTTACGCCCTTTTGCATTTTAGGCGACGATATACTCTATAAATTCTGGAGTAAGTTACACCAAATAATAATTTTTATCAATTGGAATTTTTTTATATGCAATTAAAGACTTGAAATTCTTTTCTTTTATTTATAATTTAAATAAAGTTTAATGGAGCTTTTTTGTCACCAGGCCACTTTATTATCTAGTTTAGAAATTTTTTTATCAACTTAAAATCTTTAGATTCTCTAGTCAAAATTAAAATTAAGTTTTATGAAACTTTTTTGTCCCCAGACCACTAAGGGTTAAAAAATTTTTAAATAAAATTTAAGATAATTATAGTCTGATGAAAATGAAAATTATTCAAGTTCGAGGCCATATACTCTATATTTCTTCATTAGGATATTGTCCTAACAAATAATCTATAGAGTTTTTGTTTTCAAATTTATTATTTGACCCTTTCAGGAATGTGTTGATAGATCTATTTCGGGAATTTTCTAGGTTCCCATCATCAGAACACGTTTTGAAAGCGGTAACAATCCCATGCCAAACCTCAAGCATTCATATGAACTAGTTTACTCACTACATGAGAACTAATATACATATGAGTTTGAAATTAAAGATTATAACCATTGATCAAAAAATAAATTGAAAACTTGTTTGATGTGCAAGATCCACCTCTGGTGGATATTCAATACACGTTTTTTTTTGTTTCTCTCTCCTCTTTATATTTTGTTAAGTTAGTTAACAAAACAGGGAAAGTAAACTAGGCGGTACTTTGCCTTTTTTCACAAGTTTGTTATAATTTTTATTAAAAATAAAAATTATGTTTTTTCGACCTTTAATTGTGCAATGAAAATGAAAATTATTCAAGTTCGAGGCCATATACTCTATATTTCTTCATTAGGATATTGTCCTAACAAATAATCTATAGAGTTTTTGTTTTCAAATTTATTATTTGACCCTTTCAGGAATGTGTTGATAGATCTATTTCGGGAATTTTCTAGGTTCCCATCATCAGAACACGTTTTGAAAGCGGTAACAATCCCAATCGCTTTCAAAACGTGTTCTGATGATGGGAACCTAGAAAATTCCCGAAATAGATCTATCAACACATTCCTGAAAGGGTCAAATAATAAATTTGAAAACAAAAACTCTATAGATTATTTGTTAGGACAATATCCTAATGAAGAAATATAGAGTATATGGCCTCGAACTTGAATAATTTTCATTTTCATTGCACAATTAAAGGTCGAAAAAACATAATTTTTATTTTTAATAAAAATTATAACAATCTTATAATTATAGTCTTATCAAATTTAAGTGATATTTTTCCAAAAATTATGCAAACCTCAGCGAAAACATTCAAATTATGTTACATTTGTAACAAAATAAGATTTTTTCATAAAATGTCCTGGAAAGCAGTCCCTCCAAATACAAACTAGAATTATCATTTTTACAATTTTTTTTTTAATAACAATAACAATCGACATCTGCAAAGTAGGCATTTTGAAAAATTTTGAAAATTAATTTAAAAAAAGACGTTTTTGCATTCTTATTAAATTCATGTGTTATTTTGGATTCCTGGCTAAAGTAGGTTAATGAAATCCGATGTAGTTATTTGAATAATTTTGAGTATATTAAATGAATAAATGAAATAAAAAGTAATTTTTTTCGAAATGTCTAATGATTTCTTGCATTTGGAACCATTTTTAATAAAACTGTGGGGTGTAATGACAAATCGATTTTCAAGGGACACCCTACTGTAGATGTAAATATTTTATAAGCTAATGTATGTGTATGCAAGTGTGTCTGTTGGTACATGAATGTTTGTATGAATGATTACATGAACACGTCGGTAAATCCCTTTGCATAGTTTATGGTGTAAACACAAGATAAGTGCCGTTAAACCGACCAAGCCAACTAACCAAACTAAGAAATCAACCATCCATTCAAGTAGACCATCAACAGCGATTCCTTATATGGTTTTATAATATGAGTCTTTCCAAGCCAACTGCTCCGCTCCAAGAGAAACTATGCCGGATTAATATCAATTCTATAATAGTATTTCCTAATTGACCCACAGCGAACATTTTAGCGCGGTAATGTCAAACTAGGAGTTTTTATTCTCCTACAAGAGACAAACTAAATTTTAACAACTTTTAAAATTTTCTATAATGTGGGCAAATTTGGAGTAACATTTTTCAATATTTAACAATGCCTACATCGCCCATTGTGTGGAAAAATTTAAAAAGTTTTTAAATTTTTCTTATAGGAGAACAATTACTGTTAGGCATGGCTGATATATACTTTTTATGCTAGTGGGGCAGTTGGCTCGGAAAGCAACAAATACATTTATGTACAAAAGTGTAATAGGGTTCACTTTGTTCAGATATCGATGGCCTATATTCAATAGCTCGTATCTATACAAATACAATTGTTCAGGAGTGAAAAAAACTGTAATTTTTTTGAATTAGTTTCTACAATATCTTTTATAAATTACAAGTACTTTATATGAATTATCTTTTCATATAAAGTAGTTGTTCGCTAATGCAGATACGTACTTCTACCTAAAAATTTTGATAAGCTTTCTTTTAATATTAGTAAACCCAGAAAACAGTCTCAGTTGCGGCCACCGAATTTGTTGGCAATCGAATTCTAGCGGTTACGACAACTTTCTTCATAACAAATTATATTTTTAGTCGTGTAAGCTAATATTCAGTTGTCTCATTGAATATTGTATTCCACTTAAATATTAGTATGTTCCATTTCAGTATTATATTTTAATTAAAAAAAAACTTTTTGCGTTTGTCTTTTCCGGGATTTGAACTCGGAAACTTTAAGTAAATAGCTGCCACTCCAAATTATTACACCACAAACACTTATAATTGTTGAGTGTTAAATTTGAATTTAAATATTTTGTTAGGAAAACATACAGTCTAAAATTTGTTTTCCAATATCAATCATTAGTTGCATCAAAAATAAATGCAGTCCACAATTCGGTTGGTTCTACCAAAACCATAATTTAATTTTATATTTGGTTGGGAAACTCGTATTTGCAATTACCGCTTTTGATTATCGACAATTTCTTAACAAATTTGATAGCTGGTATTAACTTTTTTGCACTTTTACACTTTGCACTTTTCCTAAATAAATGTTTGCTTCTCCCGTTCACAATTACTAACCGAATATTATTTGTAAAGTTGATTTTAAAAATCAATAATTAGTATTGTTTTTTATTTCCTGTTTCCGCTTCTGAATTGCCACTACAGTATTTTTGCTATATTAATCGAGTATAGGTAATGCCCAACGAAATAATTTATTTTATTTTATTTTATTTATTTATTTATTTATTTATTACAAATTTGTGACAACCCAGTACAACAAGAATAAATCTTATATTACAGCACTGAGATAATTAATGTTATTATAAAAATTTTGTTAAAAAGTAAAAATAAAAGTGAGTTAGATAACATATAAATGTAAATAATAAAATTATATTTAATATTATATAATAATTAATAATTAATTAATATTATATAATAATTAAAAAGAAAAAAAAAAAATAATAAGACATAAGAATGATTTCTGTAACATAGCAATTGATGGCAAAAAAAAAAACAAATTTAACATGAATTATTAATGATTTAAATAATAATTTAAATAACAAAATTTTAATCGAAACGTTTGTAAATGGCAGTTCTAATTGTTTGGATATTGGGAGGTAATTTGGCCCAAAGACGAATAGCGTTAATATAAAAATGCCTTGTTGATATGAGTCCACGATAGCGAATAATGTTTATCTTTTTGCCTCTAGCCAATATTGAAAATCCTAATCTCTGAAATAGGTATTCTGGTTGTTTAGTATATATAATTTTATGTAGAAAGACCAAGGTACGACATTTTAAAAGGCTTCCGAAGGATATATTATAAATTTTTCTAGAGAACTCTGAAATTCTGTCAAAGCGGTTAATTGCAAATACGTATCTTGGAATGTTATTAAATGTTACTTTGAGTCTGTGCATGCTGATTGTGTCACATCCATTTATAAGTTCGCAACCGTAGAGGAGCGTTGGCAGCAAGTATGTTTTTGCCAGTAGCATTCTAACCTCCATAGGGGTGTAATATTGTGTTCTCCATAGATTTCTTAGCATTGCAAAAGTTCTACCACATATAATTTTTATGTGGTTAGACCAATCAAGTTTGGTGTTAAAGATAACACCAAGATTTTTAGCGGTGTTAACTAATTCAAGTGTTGAATTGTTGATTTGAATTGGTGGCAAAGAAGAAGGGATAAAGTATTTTTTACCAATTACCATAGCCTTCGATTTATTGGCATGTCAGTCTGCTAATGGCTTGTGCTTAAGCCATTAGCAGACGCCCATCTGCTAATGTTTTCAAGATCTTGGTTTAGCTTACTAATGCAGTCTATAATATTGGACGGTTTGCAACTTATATAAAGTTGCACGTCATCTGCATACATTTGAATATCACAGAAATTGAGTTTAGATGGCAAATCATTCGAGTATGTTGAGTATAAAAGCGGACCAAGTATAGATCCCTGCGGAACTCCTCTCGTAATAAAACAGGTGTTTGAAACATTATTTCCTTGATATACTGCCTGAGATCTATCAGCTAAGTAGGAATATATTAAATTTACGGCTCTTGTTGAGAAATTGCACATATATCTGAGCTTGAGACACAAAATCGAGTGTTCCACGGTATCAAACGCTTTCGAATGATCTAGTAAAACTAGAAACGAAATCATGTTGTCATCAACTGCTTTTCTCAGTTCTTCGGTTACATCAACAAGGGCAGATATACAGCTGTGTTTTGGTCTAAAGCCCGACTGTCTATCTGTTAGGATAGAGTTATCGTAAAGATATTTACTTATCTGGTTGTGAATTAAACGTTCAAAAATTTTCGATAAGTACGGCAAGATCGCAATCGGCCGGTAATCATTGTCAGATTTTAGTATCGGGACAAACTTGGCATGTTTATATGTTCAAGGGTAATTGGAGGTAGTTACAATCGTATTGAAAGTGTATGTAATTTGAGGTAGTATATAGGGTAGAATAAGCTTAATAAAATTTGAATGAATACCATCATGGCCCACTGCTTGTGATTTTATGCTAAGTAATGATTCGACAACATCTTCCTGGGTGAAATGTATGAAATTAAAACATGGTGATAATTGATGATTATTTAAGGTACCAGGGGCAGAGCTTCTCAAGTTGTTATAAGTTGGAGAATTAACAGTAGCTATATTGTTGTTGTTGTCAGTGTGTTCCACTAAAAGGAGATTATTGTACATGTCAATATCTGCATCAGGTTGTGGTATGTTAGCAAATTTCAAATTTAATTCATCAACATTTATTGCGTTATCGGGTTTTTTACTGTCATTTAAAACTCCCATTGATCGAATTTCCTTCCATTTCTTTTTAGTGTTTAAGGTGGATTGAAATTTTTGCTCATAATATATTGATATTGCAGCTCTGATTTTTGAATTAACGGTTCTCCTGAAAGTTTTGAATATTTCATGTAGATCTGTTGTTTTCTAATTTTTCCACCTAGCATATGCTTGGTTTCTCTCTTCAATGAGTGATTTTATCTCTCCAGAAAACCATGGATGTTCACTGTTATGTATTTTTTTTACTTTAATTTGGACGTATTTGTTGTAAAGATAATTTATATTATTTTGCAGGAAAGTAATTTGATCATCAGCAGTAGGCATGTAAAGTCCTATCAAATAAATTTTAATGCTTTTGACCGAATTCCAACCAATCTTTTTTCTCGGTGTAGATATGCATTTTTATGTAATAAAAAAATATGTGTTATTCTAAACCTATAAAAGCTTTAATTAATTTTTTAACATGCTTAATTCAAGTTCTTTAAACAAATGCCAATTAAAGACAAATTAAATATAAATGACAGCGATATGAAGAAAAGTAGTGGATCTTAAAGCGAAACCTTAATGTTAATTCATTTGATTGATATAAATGACTATAAAAATATATTTATGATTATAAAAAAATTATACTCTGGCGGTATTATGGTGTTTTAGTTTAATAAATGTTTCCATTTAGATGATGATATTGGCTTCGGCTTTGTATAACCAACAATTTCTTTAACGCGAGGTAAATAAATTATTAGTTTCATCATCAAAACTAACTTTGAATTGAACACTGCCATCTGCAAGATATTTTTGTGATCTTAATTGTAAAACCGTCGGATCACATTAAACACGACCAGGTCTTAAACTTGACATTAAGTTATACATTAATCCGTTCACTACCCTTGTACACTAGGGTTCTTCAAAATTTTTGACGTAGGAAATTTGTAACTCCTGAGGACCCAATCCATGTGATTGTATATAAAAAGAATACATAACCAAAAATCGCTGCACAAAAGTTTTTCATCTTAAGGTCTATTTAAGCTATTTAAGCAATAAAGTTTCGACTGTAGGTTAATAAAAATTTAAAATTTTTAAACATGATTAATATTAAATTTAATACCATAGAACACAATATGTCAAATATGTTGGTGAGAATTAGAAATATGAGGTAACATTTTTAAATAAAATTTTCTGTTTTCGCGAAAATAATAAAAAATGAAAATTATTCAAGTTCGTGGCCATACTCTATATTTCTTTATAAGGATATTGTCCTAACAAATAATCTATTGAGTATTTGTTTTCAAATTTATTAATTGACCACTTCCAGGAATGTGTCGATAGATCTATTTCGGGAATTTTCTATGTTTCCATCTACCAAAGGTAAGGCTTGCACATAAACAAACAAGTTTTCAATTTAATTTTGATCAATGGTGATAATCTTTAACTTCGAGCTCATATATTAGTTCTCATTTAGTGGAATAACTAGGTTATATGAATGTTTGATGTTTGCATGGGATTGTCAATTCTTTCAAAACGTGTTCTGATGATGGGAACATATAAAATTCCCGAAGTATATCTATCAACACATTCCTGAAAGTGGTCAATTAATAAATTTGAAAACAAAAGCTCTATAGATTATTTGTTAGGACAATATCCTAATAAGGAAATAAGAGTATGGCCTCAAACTTGAATAATTTTCATTTTCATTGCACAAGGTCGAAAAAACTTTATATTTACTTTTAATAAAAATTATTTCAAACTTAATAAACATAATTATTAACAAAGTTCTGAGAAAAACATAAATGAATTAAGGTATATTTTCGGAAAAAATTGACGATTTTTAATTGTTTTTTTTTTTTTTGTATATTGACTTTGACTTTTTTCCCCGCTAAACTATTCAAGATAATTTTAAAATCTTTTCTGAAGTTTGTTTCTTACAAATTTTATTTTTAGTAATATTACAAATTTTATTATTTTGGTCACAAAGTCAAGTCAAGGCAAATAATTATCATTTTAATTCAAATATCTTTTTAGTTATAAGATATAATAATAATTTATAATAATTTCCCTGAAGAATTCACCCAATGTGGAGGCGAAATATTGGAAATAAATATTTATAATTTATAAATAAAAGATCTTAAAGGAAAATCATTGAATAAAAGAAGATCAAATAAAACTTAATAATATAAGAGATGTCTTACCAACATGGGCATATTTTTTATTTATCTTGTATAGGCGATTATTTCAGTAAAATTTGTTTTCAAATCGGTTCACATTTGTCAAAGTAGCAAGCACTTAAAGATTTTCTAAAGACGAGATGGTCAACTTTGGTGTCATAGTAATCACCCTGTGCAAGCACAAAGTATCTAAGATGACAAGGTAATCCCCTATAACTCTTCCAATTTGTATATGGATTGGGCCAGTAGTGTAGAAGTTCTATACTTATTACCACTTTTTTGAAAACACAAAATATCAACCACTGGCATACCACTGGCTAACAGAGTAATTGTAAATAAATTACTGGCAGAACACTTGAATTGGCTGAGACCACTATGCCAACGTCGGAAAAAGTGTTTTCCCAGTGCTGTACTGTCAGAAATTTTCCACTGTTCAAAAGTGGTAGAGAATTTATTTTAAAACAATGATAATTCTTTGTTTGTAAAAGTTTGTGGTCGGAAGAATTCGAGTTCGATTATTCATTTTCTGTCAGGGATATTGATCTTTATGTTTAGTGGGTGAATCTTGCATTTTTTAAAATGCATCAAAATTAGGTACTCATGCTTGGATCACTAACAAAAATTCGCTAAATAAAACAGACGGATTTACCCCATTTCACTCTATATAAAACAAATGTTTAACAACATTTTTTATAGTTATGCAAAAAATAATTTCCTCTATGTAAATAAAATTTTACAATACATCCCAGAAAAAAATTGCCTGGATTTGGAAAGTAGTAGCTACATTGTATGCTTCCAAAAGAGCGCTTCACCACCTTGCAAACAATAAAGCAATTAGGGAAGGCATTCTGTTGTGCTTCCCAAAAAGCCTTCTTTGAAGCAATTAATAATGCTTACAACGAAGCAATTAAGAGTACATACTATGAAGCACTAATTTTGTCAACATACAAAGAAAGCGCTTCTTATTTCCTAAGAAGGCATGAATTTATTGCTTTTAACCCATTAATGCCTGACCTACGATTCCATTGTAAAATATCGATGAAATTTCACAAATTCTTTACTTAAGGTTTTGGAAGTTATTTGATATATTTTTTTTTTCGATTTCCCATACTTGGGACTTATGAATTAACCACTGATAAATATAAAAGAATTCCTCTGTGGTTTTTTTATTAACTTATTTTGTTATGGTCATGTCATGAAATCATACCTGTAGCCCAAGTGAGTCGTCATACCCAGCTACAAATTTTTTGCACTCTAAGGAATACCTAACACTATAAGCCAACAATAAAGTTTTCCGATGTGTCGCTTCTCCGATTTTTCAGAGGCAATTTCAATTTTTTCTTTCAATTTTTCTGAATATGTAAATTTGCAGACAATTAAACAGATAATTATAAACCCCCAATTTTACACCAACATTTTCCTAAATTATTTTTATCCTTTCTCCACCTACCTGTAAAAATCAATTTGATGCAACTCTTACCTGTCTTTAGCTATAAATTTTATTAAGATGGCTCCTTTTTGGGTATTTAAATATCCAATAGGCAGGAATGGGTTAAGAGCAACAAAAATCATGCATTCTGGATTTTCTTTGGAAGCGCTTCGTAATTAAATAATGCCTTCTGGAAGCGCTTCTGGGTAAGCACTATTTTTTGCTGAGATGTGTCTCTAGTGCCAAGTGTAGAATATCATATTTGGCAATGAAAATTATTTACATTGTAGTTACAAATTCCGTTACTTTTATATTGGGATGTCGCACAAAAAAATGATGTATCATTACTAAACAACTTAACTTAACACTGAGACTAAAAAATAAATTTTCAAAAAAACTAAATTTAGTAACAAAGGTTTTTTTTTATTTAATAAAATGGGATTCGAACCTGGAACTACAGGCTGTCAGTCAATTGCTCCAGCATTTGAGCTATCACGACATGTTATAAAACACAAAATGTCATTACTTGCCAGCTAAAAAAAAATTAAGAGCAAGTTGTTATAATTGAAAAAATAATGAGTCTGAAAATAGATTTTCAAAAATTTGTTAGATCATTGCTTTATATTTAAAATAATAATCAAAATAAATACTTATTTTTTGAAAAAAATCTCTAGTTATTAGTAAGACGTTAATACGAAGTTTAAGCTGGCGTCATAACTGGTAGTCCAAAAAAAAAAAAAATAATGATATGTCATAACCGTTTTTACACTGGGTAGTAATACAAATTTTTTTTTATTTTCCTATTTTTGTTTATTTAAAATACATATTTCAACTGAATAATGCACCCAGGAACAAGAGGTAATTAATATCTGTGATGAGTATAAAAAATAGCTTCAATAGTTGTTCATGAAACATAAATTTTAATCTATATATATATAAACGAGTTGTGTTATAGGTATATAAATACTAATGATAATAAAAATAACGCCTTGTGATAATAATAATAACGTCTTGTGCATAGTCTAACAATTAGAGTCCTCCAACGGAAATGTGAAGCTGCAATGTTATTCTGTTCATGTAGATCGTCTACTTTTCTCTGCTGAATTCATCTTACATCGAACGGCGCCATGTGTTATGACCACTGCCACGCTTTCTGTTTCCTTGAGGGTTATAAAACAAGGTACTTGATCTTATTTCATCGCATGATTTTCTAAAAGTTTGGCCAAACCATCCAAACTTTCTTCTTCGTAGTTCGGTACTAATATTTCGCATATTTGATCCTCTAAGAAGCTCGTACACTTAGAATACTATGTATGTAAAGACCACCGCAAATGTAGTTTAAAATAAATGAAATTTTACTTAAAGAAAGGACGACTTACATTTCAGTAAATTCAACTAACATTGTCATTTGTTTTTTACTGTTCAAAAAGTGAACCACAATTTTTGTAAAAATTAACCACATATGCAGTAAAAAATAAACAATCATTTATTTTTTTTATTTTTTTAAATAACAAAAAACTACTGTAAAAAATTAATGTAAAATCATAAAATAGTCAATTAATGTGGTTGTTTTCTTAAAGGTTAAAAAAAATTTTATTTGTTCTACAAATGACTGACATTGGCTTTAAAAATAAAGAAACTGTATTTCAACCCAAACAACTACACTCACAATATTTTTTCCCTAAATACAACTAAATATACACCTTAAAATTATAGAAAATAAGTTAAAAAAGGGACTACTTACTTTTCGTTTAAAACAATTATATTTGTATTTTTCGGTGACGCGAAATGAAACATGTAAGGACCTGTTAGTAGATAAAGTTTGCTTTAAAGTAGCTGATAGAAAACTTTTTTAATTAATAAATAAACATTGAACGGTTTTTTGTTTAACAAAAAACAAATGATCTTGAACTTAAATAATCTTGCTCACATCATAATTTATGATAAAAGATCGAAAAATAAACTTTTGATTTTAATGTTTTAAAATTTAGCAACAAAATTAGTAGATTCAGAAAAATTTTTGCTAAATATTAGTAGACTGAAAGAAACTTAAAAAATTTTTACAAAAATTATACTTAAGTTAACATATATTTGTGATTCTTTTTAAAATAATTTACAATATGTTACAAACTATAAAAATGTTCATACTCCCAAATTGACGATATGAATTATTGTAATATCTAATAACAAGAGACCTAATTATATATAACATAAACGCAATTATCATTGAACTACTTATTTTTATTATTGTCTAAATGATGCTATCTTTTAAAGGAACGCAAATGCCGCAGAGAATTATAGAAACGAAACGAAAAAATAACGAAATTTTAAATATACAACCCTTTTTTGCAACAAGAAATAGGAAACAGAAAAATCTACCAAAGATGTACGTCTTTGTCTTTCCCTTTAGTCTGTCTACTTATTGCATATTTGTTTGCAATTTGACCACACATGATTATTAAACATTTAGTTTACAAATACACATTTAATCTTTATTAAATATAAATATTTTATTTTTTGTTATATTTAATTAATATATTAAGTTGTTTTAATGAAAAACAGATACAAAAATCTTCCATGGTTGATTTTTTTATATGTCTTACTAGAGCTGTACTTTTTAGTATAATTTGCCTCGTCACTACTACATCATGACATGCCGGGACATCTAATTCATTCTGCATATATCTTTCAGTCTGGTTGATGTGCTAATCAAAACATTTTTTTTTAGTAAAACGTTAGTAAAATTTTAATAAGACATTAGTTCAAACCGTTAAGTGCTGAGCAAGTATAACTAAAATTTTAGTATAAAACATAATTATAGCAAAAAATTTGCTGAAAAATAGTATACCTGATTTACAAAATGTTTTACTAACTTTTCTACAACCTTTTTTTTTGAGTGTATCTAAAATACATCTAATTGCATTGAATTCGATGCAATAAATACAATTTTGTATAATCTGATATATAGTAGATATAATTTCATCCGAATTTTTTAACCTTACAAATTGCTGTGTTTTTCTTTATAATTGTATCTTATATATCGAATTTCATAAACTAATATATACATATATGACTTATATATATGACTAATATTATTTTTACTGTTTTTCAGAAAGGTAAAACTTAGGAGCAACAACTCTTGGCTCTATTTCAACAATTTAAATCCGGACAGAGTTATTATGAAGAAAAATTAGCTTTTCTCGGAATTTTTCTTTAGTAAAATACATAAATATGTTTTTTGTCGTGTGTTTAAACTCTTAGCATATGTTAAACTGCTTATGCTAGCTAATGTGGATTAAAAAAGAGGTATGTAGCGAGAGAGGCTTTACTTGTTGGATAGTTCTCATTAACAATACGATACATAGCTAACACTTTCCACAAGTGTGAGTCCGCGGGAAATAGAGCATTTTTTGTGAACAAAAATCAAAATTTTTAAAGTCAACTAACTCAGAATTCTCAATTCCGGAATTAAATAATTGTATCTAAAAGCACTTAGAAAATATTTTTCATATGACGCCACATATAATTAAATGTTTCTTTGTTATGGCCCATGTATAATAATATCTGATTTTAATTAAAAAATATTCAAAGCTTTTACCTCAAATATTTCTCTATGACTTTGTATGGAACAATTTATGGCTTTATTATAAAAAAAATATTTTTAGTGTTTAAAAAAAAGTATTTTAATGTTTACATGAAGTTTTATATTTTATATTTATATTTTTATATTTAAGTAGAACTATATACAAAAGCATATAAAACTCTATATTGTATCTTAGAGAACAAATAGAGTGAATGGAATGTTCAACCACTCAGCGCATTTGCCGCAACATTGGGGATAAAAAATTATTTCATTGCAAAAAATTTTCCTTTCGGATGCAAACAGGCCAATCAGAATCGACTTTTGCTCCTAAAAATGGACTAAAATTAGTTAACATCTTTGTTGGGGTATAACTCTAACGCTGCTTTAGAGAAAAGTTCTATATAAAAGTTTTGCTAAACATTTTTTAGCTATCAATTGCGCTTTACGATGTTGCAAACGGTAAAAGCCAAAATTTGTGTCATACCTTTAATCCAAACGGCTCCTGTATGTTAACTACTTACGTTGGAAGTTGTATTGCCGTGCAATTGTTACTGTTTTTTATTTCTTTCGATTTAGTAAAGTTTAGACAACAAGTAAGAATTTAATCGAATGAAATAAATAAAAAAAAAGTAGAAACGCCCACACATGATGTGGCCAAAATACAATAAACTGGAATTTTGATTTTTGTAATTTTGAAATATATTTTTCAAATGTTATTATATTATCAAAACTACTTGTAATACCATAAATTTTTGAGAAACCTAAATAGAAGTAAATTTTTGAATTAATACACAGGAGGCCTTTGAATAAAAGCTATGGCACAAATTGTGAATTTCATTGCTTACAACATCATGACACGTCATTGATAGGTAAAAAATGCTTATGAGAAAAGGATTTGCCATTTTATTTTGTATAAAACTGATTACAACTATATATACTGATATAGAGTCATTCTCTATGAAAACACCGAAAGAAATGAAAAATTGTTGCTGGACCATTTTGGTTTTTGTTAAAATTTTGTGGAAATGTTCCTAAGGGTTCCCAGAACCAAAATCCAAGAGGATTTAATTTTTGCACACGGCACTACCGGTTCACGCAAAATAAAAAAACTTAAAAGTCTTGTTTTTGTGCGTAGTGGTTTGAGCTGTTAAATTTAAATGATAAAAATATACCATGTGCCTATTTTCTACCACCACTGTACAATTTTTTAACATAAAAAATCTACTGAATTTATTAAATATATTTTTTAGTCCATAATTATTCTTTGTTACTTCATAATACTTGTTTTTATTTTAATTTCTCTGTATATAACAATTGAGGAAAGTATAAAAATACATACAAAAAATCAAAAACGCTTTTCTTTAAAACCCTGTAAATCCGAGAGGAGTGAAAATAACTAAACGTTATAAAGCTAAAAGTAGGGAGTAAGTACTCTGTAATTTTCAAGTTTGTATCTGCTAACAAACATGACCAAATTGTAGCCTGAAATATGCAAATTTTCGAAATTTCAAGTAACGATTTTTTCATAACGAGTTGCCAGATTGATCCAATTTTAATTTTGTATTTTTCTCCGACATGTCTAATTTGTATCTGAGAATTATTATGCTTTTATATTCATTAGCGCCGACACTGGAGTTCATTGAAAAACACTAAAAACCAATGAAATATGCTTATTTTCAATACCACGTTCTTTTTCGGGTGTATGAATTAAGTCAAATTTTATATTTTTGATAGAAACTATAATCCTTCAGCTTTAAAACGATGCCTTCATCATGTAGATATCTCTAGCAGAAAAAAATTGACAGCTCAAACCACTACGCACAAAAACAAGACTTTTTAATTTTTTATTTTGCGTGAACCGGTAGTGCCGTGCGCAAAAATTAAATCCTCTTGGATTTTGGGTTTTCAGACCCTAAATATCATTTCCAGTTAGTTTGAGTAAAATCTAAGATATGCCAGCTTTGCCGATTTGGTGATTTCATACAGAATAACTCTATAGTCAGATTTTCAGCATTTGTCAAATGTAGTTAGGTAATTATAAATAATTATAAATAATTATAATTATAAATAATTATAATTATAAATATAAATATATACAACTATATATAAACTGATATAGTCAGATTATTAACATTTGCCAAATGTAGTTAGGTAATTATAAATAATATAATAAAAACTAGTACAAAATTTGTTAACATTTAACATTTGCGAAGCTTTAATAATATAAAACAAGATATGGGACATTTAAAAAAAATATGTGTGACAATATTAATAATTTTAATAGGGTTGCATTATATTCTGCATTTATTTGTCCAAATAATTAATTTGATCCATGTGTGATATATAGTATTGGGCATATTTAAGTATTACTTTCGTCAGTTAAGATCCAGTTACACATATTTTTTAAAATATTTGAATCTCGTAGTGGTGTTATGCTATGAGCTGCTTGCCTACTCTGGTGTATACGTTATATTAATTGCATGAATACTTTAAATAACACTCATACGTGCTGTATGCCGTTTTGAAAATGTAAATATTTTTATATGTATGATCACTATAAGCAAAATAAGAAGTGTTATAAAACAGCTTAATTCTAATATTACACTATTCGACAAATTTCACTTTTTTGCAGAACCTTTCCTCGAAATAAATACTTGTTATTAGACTTATGCTGAATCCAAATCTGTTTTTTTCTCATTTTTTTTCACTTCCTTGCAAACGCAATTTTCTACAATTTTATGTAGATTTGTATTCTCGAAAAACAAGATAATTTTGGTGGCTCTGTGCAACAACTCCCAGGTGAAAAAGTCCCCCCAAAAAAAAAAAAAAAAATGAAATAAGTCCCAAAAATGTTTCATACAAATTTGGGTGTAATTTGAAATGAAATAATACCCAGTTCTTTTGCAGTTATTTAATTTTTTTAGAAGTTATTTCATTTTTGTTAGTAGATGTTATTTCATAATGCAGTAATTCCGAAAAGAAATTAGTCCCAACAGAACTTAGCGTGGGTTTTATTTCATTTTATTTTCTTGTTCTGTGTTATTTCATTTGCTGTGGGAGCTATTTCATTTTCAAAAATTCAGTATTTTTTTAATATTATTAATATTCTAAACGGTTCCTATAACGGGATCTTTCAAAACATTTTGATGATCTTCTTAAATTGAACGAACTTAATCTGTTCGAACGTTATATATCCCAAAGTCATATTGCCGAAAAAAAAACGACATAGCGCCCAAAAAAATGATATGTAAATTGTTGTTGTAAAAATATTCTTGTTTTTGGGCAATACGACATTGATTTGGACGAAATAAAATTTTTTGTTGGGCGTTATGACGGTTTTTTGATTCATTAAATCAAACTAAAGAGTTTTAAGATGGATGACGTTAAAATAAAATTACCATTCGGAAATTAGACTCCTGTGCCAGAAAGAAACTATCTTTTTTACCTCTCACGGATTGAAAGAACGTGAGGCGATCATACAACTTCCGTTGCTCCTTAGTTTATATTATTTTGTGGAGTTGGGTGAGTATTTTGATATTCATTAAGTTCTTCAGAGCCATGCCGTACAACTGTTGTGTGTATGAAAATATTCTATTATGATCATGCATTGAAAGTCCAAAAACATTCCTTATTATTTTATTGTAGATCACATTAAATTTACTTTTACACTGGAATCACAATGTCCAAAAAGCTGACAACAAATAAACTTTGCAATAAACATTCTGATGTTTAAAGGTGTGCAAAACTGATATGTCCATAATGTTCGCAGCATATAATTCATCTTGCCAACTACAGAGTTAACATGGTTTGACCAACAAAGTGTAATATTAAAAATGATCCCAGAGTTTTTCACAGGTGGAACTATTTCAATTTTCATGTTGTTAAGAACAATATCAAATACCATCTTTGTTGAAAATTTAATATATTTAATTATTTATTATATTTAATTGTTTATATATAAAAAAAACTAGAGAAAAACTTAATTTGTCATCGAAATTTTTTTTTTAATCGATCGCTACCTGATAAATGAAGATAGAGGTCTGAAATGTATTGCTGTTTTGTGTTAATATCAGTAGTTTTAATAAAGTAACAAAATTGGTACAGGAAAGTGCCATATAAAATTAAAGGTAAGTTAATTGATTATTTATTTGGTTTTATATTAATTTTATTTTTTTTATATGATTTTTTTTTTTTAAACTAGATGTTAAATGAAAAATTATAACGGATTTAATTTGGCCGATTTGATTGTGTGTCCGATTTGATTGTGTGAAAAACTTTAACATTTTTTATGATATGCTTTAAATTCAAAGGTCCTTATTGTCCTTTTTATGCAAAGTATGGACATATTGACTATATGTGCCATAATGACATTGGTTATGCTGCTATTCTATATAATTATAATCGAGGTAGTAAAATAAAAATTTTAAAGATTTGTTCGTAGATGATAAACACTTTTGATCGGGGAGCGCCGTCTTCCACTCTTCGTCGGGTGTTAAAATTTGGCCCAGACATTACAAACGATGGCCCCACTCATAATTTCTGGTTCGTTGAATAGTAGCTCAACAAAAGTCTTTTGGGCCACGCTTATATACATATATGCTTTATATAGAGATAAGATATTTTTGGAATTTTCGCAAGGATCGAAGTAAAATTGGAGCTTATGAAGATATACATTTTAAATTTTTGATAAAATGTGTTTTTAAAGATAAATATTTTCAAACGTTTAATGACCTATACAAATCCCATAAGGTAGAAATCTGAGATTTGGAATTGAAACAAACACCACAAGCATGAAAAAAAAATATTAACAGAAAAAGCTCTTATGAAAAAGAATTTAGTTTTCTTTAAAAAATATATTCCGGTATTTAAAACTACGAGTAACGAAGTATCGGGGTTTTAAGCAATAATGAACAAAAACACACACATTCATATAAATTATAACTACACATTTACTTACACAAACTTGAGCACACAAGTGGTAGTGAAACTGAAAGGAATAGAAATTAATCTAAACGTTGACAATATTTTCTTTATTCCTTTTTTTGTATGACGATAATTAAAAGTTAAAAACGAAAAAAAACTTACTGCAAATGAGCGTATTTTCAAATTTACATTCATTTGCAACTTAAGCATTTGAAGAGTTAAAAAAGGGGGAAGAAAACACTAGTATAAAAAGAGTGGGTACGAATAAGAGGATTTCTTTTTTAATTATAATTCCATAACTGTTATATAACCCCGTGTAAAAATAATTATATCTTGTCATATATAATATGATTGCGTCAAATCTGACTTCGACTGGTGTCACATTACGACTTATATTATTATATAATATATGATATACTTCGACAAAAACTCGTCTAAAACCTCAAGAATGGATAAACTGCTATCGCCATCGTTTTTAGCGTACAATTTCACCTTGGAAAGGTATTATTAAAAAAGATTAAATCAGCCGATTTTTTTTTATTACCTACTAAAAAAACCTTAAAAATAAAAGTTGAGAAAAAGTCAAAAAGTTTAAATTTTGGGCGCCTTGAAAATGATTTTTTTGATACGTCGTAGTGGAACTTTTTTTTTGCTCTTGTCAAAAGCAATCTAAAAATCGATGGCACAATATCGATTGCTAAATCGACCTATATATAATTTTATAAATGTAGCTATATATATAATCTCATAAAGATTTTGGTATATTTCAACAACAAATAATGTTATCTGCAAGTTAAGACTATTGTAATTAAACAATACACTATTGCATATCGCACACGTAGTTCAAAAGTGACTCAACTCAAAATTTAAACTTTTCGGTTTTATATACGAAGGCGGATCAAGTCCGTGACTTTTCGAACTTCTCCGTAGTTATATCAAGTGCAACACTGCTCTCATCAAGTACCACCTGTTAATAGACTACTGTCCAATTTTGAACAAGTTCCGTCATTTACTTTGCGTTTAACAGCTGTTCAAAACTTACAACCTCGTGAATTTTTTAAAACTGGAAAAAAGTGAATTTCGATTGCTCAATAAACATTATTTTTTGCAAAAAAAAGTTCAATCAAACCAAGGAAAATCTTGATAAATACTATTGGGACTCTGCACAATCGATTTCAATGGTAAAAAAGTGGTTTACTGACTTTCGTTGTGGTCGCACAAGTACAAATTACGCTGAACGTTCTGGACGGCCAATTGAGGTAAATACACCCGAAAATGTCGCAAAAATCCACGATATGGTGTTGGCCAATCGAAGAGTAAAAGTGCGTGCGATTGTTGAAGCCATATGCATTTCATATGGCAGTGTGGTTTCGATTTTAAATGATCAGTTGGGTTTAAGAAAGCTGTCTGCAAGATGGGTCCCGCGTTTGCTCTCAATTGACCATATCGTGACCAATAAGGTGATGGCAACAGTTTTTTGGGATGCACGCGGGATAATCCACATAGATTACCTTCAAAAGGTAAAAACAATAAACGGCGAACATTATGCCAACTTATTGGACCGATTTAACGAGAATTTTGGAAGGGATCTAAAAATTGGAGAAACTTTGGACTAATTGTATTGAGAGATTATGTTGAAAAATTATTTTTTTTTGCAAAAAAAACTGTGTTTCATTCAAAAAGTCACGGATTTATTGTTCCGCCCTCGTACTTAAACTATGCGCAATACACTTATTTATCTATAAAAAAATATCAGTGCATTTTGTTGTTGTTAAATGGTGCTAAAAACCAACTATGTCTTTCGCTATGTTTTAATTGGTATAAAGTTGAAAATATTTTTTTTCGATTTCTGATAAATTTTGAGTTGAGTCACTTTTGAACTAGGTGTGCGATGTCGTTTTACATATAACCATAACATATAATTTTATAACGATATTATTATAAAATTTAAATAAAAAAAAAAATTAGTACTTTTCATAAGACAAAACCACTTAAATATATATTTTTGAAACACAAAATTGTTTCTTTATAATTTTTTAACAATTCGTTATGTTTCATTAAAAACAATTTGGATCTTACAAATTTGTTGATTTCTAGAAATTTTCATTTTGAACTTAAATACTTTTAAGCATAACTTTCAAATACATAAAGCATACATACTCTCGGCTAAAATTTCATAACATCAGATATATTTATATATAATTATATATAATGTGTATTGAATGTCCCGGATATGTCCGAATTTTGGATATAATTATATCAAATTATACATAATTTGATGTAGGCGACCCATTTTTTGGATCAATTTGTATTGGTTTATATATGGAAACTTATCAAATTAGATATAATTATATTATACCCCATATTAAAATTTTTACCCGGGACGATATGCTTGCTCTTCTGGTATTTTAAATCTTTTTTTTTAAGCTTTCAAGAGCAAAGCAGTACCAAAGTTTTTTTTCTTTTTATTAAAGTATTTCTCAAGAATTTGTAATTTTACCTCCATACTATCATTTTGTACCATCACCGTATTACTGTTTCTGTGTTTAAAACAAGTTAAGGCAGGTAGGTACTTGTTATAAGTCTCATTTTCTTTTTGTTTTTCAAGATCCCAGCAAAACCATGGTAATGACTTATAGTTATTTTATACATTACATTGTGATGACCACTCATTTCATATATTTTTAAAATACAAAGGAAGTAATAACGAATAAAATAAGTACGCGATTTAATTCCATATGTATGTACTTGGCAAAATATATTGAAATTTGTAGCAGGGTTCCACGAGGAACACTAGATCTAACACTTATTTGGTGCAAATTTGAGAAAAATTGGACAGCTTTAAAATGTGGCACCCCATTAAAAAAGTTTAGATTTTAGATATTTTTGTTAAATTCGAATTTTAAAAAAAAACCTATTTTTAGATTAATTATTTTTTTCCTTTTCGTAATGACTTATTATTTATCCACTTGTGTAATGCACATTACACACACAAACTAAATCAGCTGGAATTTTAACTAATTATTTTTTTTACCATGTAATGGTTGCATGTACCGTTTGAAAAAATATTTAAAACACAGAAGAACCAATGAAAAAATACACAACAGACATTTGCCTGAATAGGGTTAAACGGTTAAAAATAGTTGAAAGAAAAATATTTTAAAACAAACTTAAGTAATCCATTAGATTATAAGCACTTTCTCCTCAGATTCTGATTACTTTTATTTGTACCGAACATTGTTTTTAGTACAGAAGATTCTGAGAATTTTTTCTGTTGAAGAACACTCGGTCCTCAAAATCAGAGGATAAGAAAAAAAGTTTTACATTTTATAGTTTTCTGTAGTAATCAGTAATCAGAATTTAAAGATTGTTCTGTAAGAAAATGCTATTATGCGAGGGCGAATCAATAAGTCCGTGACTTTTCGAACTTCCCTTGCAGTTATATGAAATGTAACACTGCTCCTATCAAGTACCACCTATTAATAGACTACTGTCAAATTTAAAGCAAGTTCCGTAATTTATTTTGCGTTTAACAGCTGTTCAAAACATACAACTTCGTAAATTTTTTTAAAAATGGAAAAGAGTGAATATCGAGTGCTGACTTTCGTTGTGGTCGCACAAGTACAAATGACGCTGAACGTTCTGGACGGCCAATTGAGGTCAATATACCAGAAAATGTCGAAAAAATCCACGATATGTTGTTGGCCGATCGAAGAGTAAAAGTGCGTGAGATTGTTGATGCCATAGGCATTCCATATGGCAGTGTATTTTCGATTTTAAATGATCAGTTGGGTTTATGAAAGCTATCTGCAAGATGGGTGCCGCTCTTGCTCTCAATTGACAACTTTAAAGGATTGTTTGGAGTTGTTTAACCGCAATTCGAATGAGTTTTTGCGGCGTTTTGTAACTGTGGATGAAACATGGATCGATTAGAACACTCCGGATACCAAGCAGCTGTCTAAACAATGGGTTTCTCCGGGTGAACCGGCTCTGAAGAAGGCCAAGGTAAGTTTCGGCCAATAAGGTGATGGCAACTTATTGGACCGATTAACGAGGATTAAAATAAACGACCCCATATGGCCAAGAAAAAATTTATTTTTCATCAAGATAATGCAAGGGTGCACACGCGTGCAGTCTCAATGGCAAAATTCCATGAATTGGGCTACGAATTAGTACCTTATCCGCCATATTCTCCGGATTTAGCCCTCAGTGACTATTTCATATTTCCAAACCTAAAGAAATGGCTCGGTGGAAAGAAATTTAGCTCCAACGATAAAATTATTTAAATTTATTTTCATCGGGATAAACATTAATTGCATTTATAGTAATTAAATGTGCTAAAGTCCCAAAACTTATTTAACAAATTGTGAAAAGCAATCTGATGTAGGCGTGTCCCTATCCGGATTTCATTCCTGCCTAAGGAAATCTTCAGTGATCAAACAAATGCCTATTTTATGGACCTCCAAAAATTCTATTTTTTGGAAGGAATACAAAAATTTTAGAAACGTTGGACTAAGTGTATTGAGCTAAAAGGAGAGTATGTTGAAAAATATTTTTTTTCTTTGCAAAACCAACTGTGTTTCGTTCAAAAAGTCACGAACTCGTAGCTTGGCGTTTTTTCTGTAACAAAAATTCTCTGAATATTATTTTTTTTCAGTGAAAATAATTTTCAGAATCTGAAGGGGCTTTCTGTTTATTGTATAATTATTTTATGTTTATAATCCTAAATACTTATTATATTTCTAGTTGTTTTTGTAGTATCCTTCTATTTTGTATTTATTCTATTAATTAATACTAAATAAAAAATAATGGACAAAGTGTTTTGATTTAATTAAAAAAAAAATCGGTTGAATATACCGAATACGATTGGCCAATACCAAAGTGATTCAGTTACACCAACTTACATACGTTGTGCTAGTGTACTTAAATCAACTGTATATGTCGGTATCTAGAACCGAATAATGTGATAGTACACGTGACTACCAACATTCGGTTGCCGACAAATTCGGTTGCCACATCGAATTTGTTCTGTGTATATACTTTTGGGACATTTTATATAAAAAAAAGTTAGAATAAATTTTAATTACTAGCATTACTTTTTGGTAATGTGTATTTTTGCTGGGATGTTATGCCACTAATGGGTCTATATATACAGTGTCAGATGAGGATTGCATTGGTTTTTGAAAAATTAAATGCTGACTAAATTTGCGAAAATAAGTTGTATTAAAACATTTGCCTTTATCCTAACGTTTTTATAATGTAAAAGAAAATTAATTATCATTCGTTTAGACAAGGTGATATAATGTCACTTCAGAGATTACTAGGTGAAATCAGTAAGAAGTATGAATGGTATGGAATTTTGAAAATCTGTATTTTTATTTTAACATAAATATGAGGCTTTTCTTAGCAACTGCTTTAGTAGCAAACAATAATTGTAGATCAATACCAAACTTACAATAAGTACACACAGGCAATAAATTAATCAAACTAAATAAATCAAATGGTCCTTGTTAATTGTTTTTGAATATTGTTAAAAAAATTGACAAATAAGTTGAAACAAATGAAAATAACTATATAGTGTTACATTTTTTTTTTAATTTTTTTTTTTTTAGAAATTTTGATGCCAAATGCAAATATTGAAAAAAAATACCCACATTTTTTATTGCAAGTGGACAACACCTATCACTCGACTTACACGATAGATACGTTCCAGAAAAAATCGTGTAAATCGAATTCAAAAAAGTTTGTATGGAAAATCGTGTAAATCGAAAAAAGGCAAATGCTCTATATAAAGTAATTTTTAAATATATATTTATTTGTTTTAATGCAAAAAAACGTAAATAAAACAGAAAATTAACAAAATTAGTTAATTTATAAATAAAATTTAGTTATAAAATTCATAAAACCAAAAAATAAATTATTAAGACTGGAATAACATCAAAAATCCATAAAACCAGTTACTATAAATTAAGCAAAAAATCAATTAAATTAGTCTACTATTTATTAATAAAAAATAATAATTCAGTTCATTAAAAGAGATCAGTTCATTAAAAGAGATCAGTTCGTTTCAAACTAATAGTGCCAACTAATTTTAACTTTCTGGTTGGTGATGAATCACTTTCATCACTCGATAGTATTTCAAAAGTTTCTGTTTCGATGTTGGATATAACTTTAGCCCGCAGAGATTTGGAAATATATTTTGTTATAAGAACTTGTGACGTATTATTGCTCAATTCTTTATTTACCTCCCGATATTGTGTCAGGCCATAAGAAATATATCTCTGGAACTTTAGAGCTCTTTCAAAATGTTGGTCATGTTGGACAAAGTGATTTCCTAATTTTCGTCCTAATTTTAGTTATCAGTGCAACCATTTCTTATTCGTCTTCAGCTGAGTCCTTATTATTATTTATTTAAAACCAATGATTTCATTATATAATAACATTTGACAATAAAGTTCTCTGAAGATTTTTTTTTTCCAAAATAAACCCCACTCTTCAGCATTGAAGACTTGATCAGGAGTATATGAAATAATTTCGCCGAACTTTTGTGGATATTCTTCTGCAGCATTAACATCAGCAGATGCTTGTTCCCCTTTTAGTTATAAATTATGTAAAGAATGCCTTCTTTTTAAATTTTCAAACCAACCATGACTAGCTGTAAAAGATTTTTTTGCTGCTGAAGATGTTGATGGTAGCTCATCCTTAATTTTTTCCTAAATCCGAAATGCCTTATTTGTAATTACATTACGAATGACGAAGGTTCAATAAAAATTTACAATGTAGTTATGATTTTTAGAAAATACACTCATTCTTCTCTACCACGCCTTTCACAATTAAAATTAAATAAAATTGCATATTAATTATTAATTGCAATTGTCTGAAAAAGACGTTAAAATTCAAACGCAAACAAAAATCAAACTTTGCTCACTGGCAATTCTTCCCTAACTACGTAAGCGCTATCTACTGAATATACAAAGAATATATCATAGATGTGGTATCACTTACAACATATGGGAAAACAGTGGACATTAGAGAGAGGTAAGTTTCTAAAAATAGAACTGTTGTGTTGTTGTAGTTGTACTTCTGAGGTTATGTATGCAAGAACAAAAACACCGTGTATTGAATAAAACTAGTTTTAATCACAACAAAACACGACCTGACGATAGATCAGAGGGCTAAAGCGCTCTGTCTAACGTGCGAGTGCATGTGGCATTATAAATCAGTTTATCTATACCACGGTCAGTGATTGCACAGAAAATTTCATATAGACGCAGGCACGTAGCTAGGGGGGGGGGGGGGGGCTTGGGGGCTAGAGCCCCCCGAAATGATTTGACAAATTTAAAAACTTAATACAATTCGTTAGAAAGTAACAATGTTATTGATAAATTTAATATGAAAATATTTATTTTTGACTTGGATCAAATAGGAAATAGTTTTATATGATTCGAATCTTAAAATTTCGTTAGAAAACATCGCCTGCAAATGGGCTGCTATTATTGTTAGAGTTGATTTTCGACAAAAAGCAATAAATAAAATCATTTCATAAGAGATTTCGAAGTCTGACCTAAAATATAATCAAAAAATTGTTTGAGACAATGCAAACTAAAAATTAAATATGTCTACACAGAAAAAACTAAAATTGAGTTTTAATTTAAATATTTGTTGATTCAGCAAAAGTTTAACTGAATTCGGTCGTGTTGATGCAATTGTAGTAACAACTAAAATAATTTGTATCTATTTAATTAATATTATTTTCAATTACATATAGTTTTATTCACATCTATTAAAAATTTAATTGAATATTGTTTACTATTGGGAAAAATTGCAAAATTTTAAAAAAATCACCAAAATTGTAAAAAAATCACCAAAATTTAAAAAAATCGAGACCATTTGAAAAAATCGCAAAATTTTAAAAAAATAGACAAAATTTTAAAAACAATCGTCAAAATTGCAGAAATTTAAAAAACTCTCAAAATAAACGCCAAAATTCGAAAAACAAATTAAAAAAATCACCAAAATTAAAGAAACGCGAGTTTTCAACTTTAAACGATTTTTTTAATTTTGGCGACTTTACAATTTTTGCATTTGTTTCAATGTTGTTATTATACGTTATAAAAACTGATTTTTTTTTTATACCAAATTCTTTTTCAATTACACAGTTAATTGAAAGTAAGTTTGAAATCGAAGAAAAGTTTAATTGAAATTTTTTGACAATGATTTTTTCTGTGTATTTTGACATAATCTTTTAAAATGGAGATACCACTAACACTCAAAATTAAGTTTACTTGTGCCGTAAAAGTCGTTACTTTACTTACAGTGCAATTTTTTATTTAAATTTGGTTTGCTACGCACGCATCTGGTAACATAGTTTTCAGTATTTTTTTTACGATATATACAAGGTGGCGCAAAAACAACCTTCCGATGTTTTTTGGCTGTAATTTAAAAAAAAAAATTAAAAACTTTGATTCTTCTTGTGGATTATTTTTATTTGGTATTTTAATTTTTTTTACATCAAGTCGAGAATATGATGTCATGTAAATGGACGCCGCCACAGTTGATTGTCATTTGAGCCCTTTTTATGGCATTTTCCATCACTTTGGCCAAAACTTCCGGCGATAGGTCCTCACATTCTTGACGGATATTGTCTTTAAGAGCTGCAAGAGTCTGAGGCTTGTTGACATAAACCCGCGACTTCAAAAAGCCCCACAAAAAGAAGTCTGGAGCGGTCAAATCAGGCGATCTTGCTGGCCAGTGCAAATCGCCAAAACGGGAGATTAGGCGCCCGGGAAATGCATCCTTCAGCATACCGGTTGTGGCACGTGCAGTGTGTGCCGTTGCACCGTCCTGTTGGAACCACATGTTTTCCAATCGCAATTCATCAAGTTGCGGCAAAAAGAACTCGTTGATCATTGCTCTGTAGCGCTCACCATTCACAGTAACCGTTTGGCCCTCGACGTCTTCGAAGAAAAAAGGTTCGATGACTCCTCCAGCGAAAACAGCACACCATACAGTGACTTTGAGCGGTTGTAATGGCTCTTCGTGGGTTACCCGCGGATTTTCAGTGCCCCAGAAGCGTAAATTTTGCTTATTTATGTACCCGCTAAGATGGAAATGGGCCTCATCACTCATGATTATTTTTGATGAAAAATCATCTTCCTCTTGGTGGTGAAATATTCCGCGTTCTGGAGCAGTGTAGCGTAACATTGTTTATTAACGTGTATTTCGCATGTGTTTACTACACAAATGTCAAAACAGAACTGACATTAGGGGCCAATCGCAAAATTTATAGCATTTTCTGATAGGAGGATTACTTTTGCGCCACCTTGTATTACGATATTTTTTTAATTTTTTGAAACAAATTTAAACCTCAAACTTTGATCGATATGCATAATGTGTTAACGTGGTCCAATGTGACTCAAATTTTCTCAATTTTTTTTAGACTAAATGTAAACAAATTTCTATCGGCGCTCCTTGACATGCTACATTTTATAACGATGTAGTTTTTTTAGACATTTTAAAGGGTTTTTATTTAAAAAATTGATTAAAGACAATTTGAAAAACATTTGAAATTGTCCAAAATATAAATCAAAGTGAATTGGAAATACATAATTTAGTTTAAATAAGACCTAGGCGATGTCAGGTATATTTTTAAATTTTCCAATTTTATATTTTTTCTTTATTATTATTTCTTTCGGACTACAATCACGCTTGCTTGTAAAATTTACGATTTTTTTAATACAAGGCATGAAGTCGGATATATGAAAAAGGGGGAAAAATAGTGAATAATTTGTTAAAATAATTCAAATAAGTGGCAGCCGGGGTCACGATATAGCGTCAAAATGGTTTTCAAAATGTGTGTTTTCTCGAGCATTATAGCGCTATTTTTAAATAAGTCTAAATTTCCTAAACTTTAAACATATTTTCATACAAAGATGTGTTAAATTTCACCACCAATTTTAAAAATAGATACGTTTTTCATATATTTTTGTTGCTTTATCACCTATCCGAATTTCATTAATTTCAAAGGGAACCCATCGGAAAAGCTTCCTTATAAGTGTCAGGCAAATTATATAGAATATTTGCTTTAAATTTGTTTTTTGGACGGTTATAAATATTTAATTTCCCGATTTAAAACGTTTGCATAAAATAATACATTATTTTATATACACTTATAAGGTTTTGTCTGCCAGTGCATTTAACCGGACATAATTATATAAATTCATATATAAAAATTAATTTTGTAGAAAAAATTTAATATGATGTCATATATAGTTGCGTATAATTGTATTACGTTATATTTATAAACCTACGTTATATTTATATACCTAGACATTGCAAAATAATATATATTTTGATATTATATCATATTTTAAAAACCCAAATTTTATTTTAGATAAAATTGTATATTACCCCATGCAGAGTCACACTAGAAAATTTGTCAATTATATTTTGGATGTAAATATGTATTACATCAATACAATTAATTGCACTATTTTGTGTATACTTTTATACAATGTTTGTCTTTTGAATTGATTTCTTTCTGGTTCTTAACCCTGAAAAAAGAATTTGTTTCATTTGTTATGATTTCTTAATTTAGTCTAAGATTTTTTTCTATCTAAAACTCTAAATTTAGTTTCAACTTTTTTCCGTGTTTGTTATTCAATGGTGTAAGTTAATAAATTCCACAAAATCTTCATTTTCATTATATTATTTTTTATTTTTGAGTATAATAAAATTTCCAAATGCTATGGAATTTGTTACAAATTATAAAGTTGTAAACCTTTTGCAAGTGGCTAAAGTCTAAAAGGATTAATAGATATTTCGGATTTTCATTACGTTTTAAAATCAAAAACCGGATACAACTATAGCTTATTTTGTATATATCAGTATCAGTTCAGATATAAATTTATACCGCTATATAAAATCGTATTAAATTGTATCGCGTCATTATTCGATTGTTATTTAATTACTGTATTAAGACTCATATTAAATTTCGTATGATTATATAAAGCATCATATTAATTTTAATTGGGTTATTAGAAGTTGAAAATTTTTACTTTTTTTTACATTAATCAAGTTTTAGCTACCCTAGACGTAAAAATATAAAGTAACGCAATTTTATTTTTCGCGGTTTTCAAAAAGTTTTCCGCATAATCCTCTTTTTATTTAATTAAACTAAAAATTAATATTTAGCTAAAAATTTAACATAATTAGATAATAACGATGCATATCCAACTTAAAGTACACAAACGTTTTAAAATTTTGACGTGTTTCGCGGATTGTGAATAAACAGATTAAAGCGTTGTTTTGCGATATAGACATCAAAATTCGCAAAATAATGAACACAATAAGTAAAAAATGAAATAATGCATTTTAAGGAAATGCACTTTATGCGGGAGGTTTTTGTTTCAAAATGACCTGAGAAAGCGATTTCTATTATTGATACATGATTGCCCATTACGTAGAGGTAAAAATTTAGCAACAAAAAAAAAAAAAGTGTGCAAAAAAATAAAAAAATCGATCTCCTTTGCGGAGACAATCCAAAATTTAAAAATTGTGGTTTCTAAAAATATAATAATTTTTCTTTTTATCTGCTTCTTTACAATTTTTTTCGGCATATTTATTTTTATAAAATATCGATCGAGTTATAAAAGTTATATGCATATAAATAATCCGATTTATTTATATAAATTTTATAATATTTTTTTTCACAAAAAAACTACAACTAGCGGACTTGTATGGTAAACACTGACTGATTTATATATTTGTATATTTTTGATATTTTAATTTTGATTTGATATATTTTGTATGTACGTGCATAAATGGATAATTCCCTTTTTAATTTTATTGTCAATGAACTTGTGCGTTTCTTCCTCAGAAAAGTCAGCAAAACCTTGCCCTTCAAGTGTACGAGCTAAGTAAATTATTTGAGAATATTCCTACTCGAAAGATGGACAAAACATATTTTCCATGCATACTCCACATTTTTTTCCAGCATCACCTGAGTGTTGATTTTCTGATTTCAGTTTATGATAGTGGCTCATGCTTTTTTATACAATCTAAGATTGTAATTTTTTTCATGCTGTCATCATTACTCCCAAAGATTCAACATTGTCAATTTGATCTAATAAATGTGTTAAAGCACTCTTATTGTACATTGCTTTGAACGTTAAAATAATTCACTAATCTAATGTATAAAAGAAGTGTTATTCTTTGGCAGGAATATAACTTGGGCAATTTCGTGTTCTAAATCTTGAGGATTACCTGGAGCATTATCGATAAAAATCGAAAAAGATCGTGTAAATCGAGGTAATTTTCATATTCCTCGATTTACACGAGAAATAAAAAAATCGTGTAAAAGTGAAATCGTGTAAAAAAAGTATCGTGTAAATCGATGGATAGGTGTATATTAAATTATATGATTCATTAAATTTACAAACTTTTCTTATATCGATTTCCTAATTAAAAATTTAAATTTTAAAACAACGAAAACAAAGTAGGATATGGCAATATGTTTAATTTATTTTTTTTTATTTCGTATTTATTTCCATATTTTTTTATTTATTTCCATATCAAAATTAGTTTTGTTTTTTATCATTGCATACCGATTCTAAAGGCCTCATTAGTTACTTTCTGTTGCCGTTCTGTGTCGTTCTGTTCTGTAGGTAATATTTTGTAATTACTTTTTCTGTGAGAGGAATCAGCTGTTTTAAAAGTAAAAGAAACTCAAACCAAAAATATTCAAATCAGGGATGATAAATGCGATTTTAAAATAGTACCAACCTGCATATAAAATAGTACTTTTTCGGCATCACAAGTGTAAAAAAAATTGAAATAGAAATTAACAAACCAATCTTTGTACCCTCCAAAATGAACAATTACAAATGAAACAACAAAAATATATTAAAAAAAAATATGTTAAGAGGTGAAAACAAAATTTTGAGGTTAAAAACTTTTTTGGATGTAAAAAAATAAATTGTGTCGTGAAAAACATTTTTGGGGTAACAAAACAATTTTTCAGGTGAAAAAACAGTTTTTGTGGAGAAAAAAGAATTCGCGGTGAATTTTAAATATTATTCACCTCTTAGCGTCTGGTGGAAAAATATGACGTTATATTTTAGACACTACAATGAATTCTAATAATATACAGTACATTATACACCAATGTGTATGGAAAATTTAGAGGTACTTTAACATTGTCACTTATTACTTTTGGACCGCTGGACCGATTTTACTCATTTTCAATACCAAACTTTTCGGAAAAATGTACATAAAGCTATGTAAAAACGAGCAGTGCGTACTAAGAAAATTAGCCGATATTGATTTAAAAAATTTTTAAATTTTTTTTTCTTAAATTCAGCAAATTTTTAATATTTTTTGAATGTGCTATTAATATCTTGCTGTATTGAATTACATTTCTCACAGTTTTTTGCGAATTCAATCCTTGTGATTGGTAGCAAACAAATATAATTTCAAGATTTTTATTATTTACTTTTTTAAAAATCAAAATTAGTTAATAATAATTATAACCCTTAGAGATTGAATTCAATAATTGGTTTAATCGATTAATAAAACTATAATATAATCATCTGCAATCAGTCGCACTCAGTGAAGTTTTTTGATTGAATTCTCAGCGTTTGGTTCCAAATTAATTCATTGTTCATATGGGACTGCAAATCGAATTAATAATTATTGAATTTTAAAGGGACAAAGAAATTCATACATAGAAAAATTTGTAAATCGTTCTAAATGAGTCATATTAGTATCATGGTACATCTGTGGTTCAAATAGTACCATAAAAAGTACTGTAGTACCAACTTTAACATCCCTGATTCAAATATTGAGAAAAATATTTCACAACAAACCAATACAAACGAATTAGAAATAGTACTTAAAACTAAACAAATTGATATCTGCCTCATTGCGGAAACTCATTTTACTAATCAATCGTACATTAGATTTGAAAACTATATAGTTTACTCCTCTAACCATCCCCAAAACAAGGCCAGAGGCGGTAGTGCAATCATAATAAAAAGTAACATTGAACACTATGAAGAAGAGAAGCTCTGCAGCGAAGAATTTCAGGCTACAACTGTGACAATCAAAACTAACCAGAAATTGCTTTCGCTGACTGCATTATACAGTCCACCAAAACATAACATTACGTCTGACCAGTACAAAAGGCTGTTCTTACGACACAAGCACAGATACATAATTGGGGGTGACTTTAATGCAAAGCATATATATTGGGGGTCACGCCTAAACAACAAAAAAGGGAAGAACTGCTTAAAGCTGTCCAAGACACTGGCGGTGAGTTTATTTCTACTGGCAAACCAACCTACTGGCCAACCGATCCAAAAAAGAAGCCTGATCTAATTGATTTTTTTATATCGAATAAAATTTCAAAAAGCTACACTCACGTCGAAGATGGTCTTGACCTAAGTTCGGATCACACACCTGTTTATCTTACAGTAAGCGAAAATGTAATACATAAAAATACTGATTGGGAATACTTTAGAGAAACGTTGGACAATGAAATAAGCTCCGATAGTATTTGTAACACAGCAGACTTAGAAAAGCAAGCCTTATTATTTTCACAGTCCATTCAACAATCGGGTTGGAGAAGCACCCCATCAACTGCTCCTCGCACAGTTGTAAATACATATCCCCGTGAAATTAAAACTTTAATTGCCGAAAAAAGGAGATTAAGAAAAAAATGGCAACAATCGAGATCGCCATGTGATAAAACAAATTTAAATCGAATTACTTATCAAATCAAATGTAAAATAATAAAAATGAAAAATGATACACTAAATCAACAACTTCTTGGGCTGACGTATGATAAAAACACTGATTATTCCTTGTGGAAAGTAACCAAAAAATTTAAAAATCCTGTTCTACAAAAGATGCCAGTAAAAAATCCGAATGGCTCGTGGGCAAAAAGCGATTCCGAAAAGGCTGAAGTTTTTGCAAATCACTTAGGCAGTATATTTTCTGATAGCGAAAATTCTTCTGAGCAAGTTTCTAGAGAACTAATATACGACGATACTCTAATTGCAGATATTACTGTTGCAGAACTTAAACATGAAATTAAGATACTTAAACTGAAAAAAGCCCCTGGCTATGAATTAATAACTGCGGAAGTTTTAAAGCAATTGTCCACCAAAGCTCTCTTAAAGTTGTGTGATATATTTAATGCTGTTTTTTATTACAATCATTTTCCTATTTATTGGAAAGTTGCAGAGATCAAAATGGTGCCAACACCAGGTAAATCACCATATGAAATAACATCGTATAGTCCAATTTCACTCTTAACACAATTATCCAAATTATTTGAAAGATTGCTATTAAAAAGAATTAACCCTATACTAATTTCCAAAAATATAATACCCAATCATCAATTTGGTACATAGAATTACTGATATAATTGAAAAATCATTAGAAGAAAAGCATGTCTGCTCTGCAGTATTTCTGGACGTCTCACAAGCCTTTGATAAGGTATGGCACAAAGGCTTATTGCTAAAAATTAATTCAATATTTCCATCACAAATATGTAAAATTCTGCACTCATATTTAACTGACAGATATTTCTATGTGAAGCATGAAAATGAACGGTCTAATCTGAAACCAATAACAGCTGGAGTACCCCAAGGTAGTGTGCTAGGTCCTATTTTGTACCTTATTTACACCTATGGCATGCCTATACCAGCCAATTGCACGATTGATACCTTCGCCGACGACACCGCATTGTTATCTGTCGACAAAACAGCAGAAAAATCCGTGGAAAAACTGCAGTCTGCCTTAACACTAATTGAAGAATGGACCAAGAAGTGGAAAATTTCATTAAACAACTCCAAATCAACTCACACTGACTTTACAAACCAACGCATGACATACCATCCTGTTCGATTATTTAATAACATAATTCCATACTCCAATACTGCAAAATACTTGGGAATGACACTTGATACAAAACTTCGATGGAAAGCTCACGTAAAAAAGAAAAAAGAAGAGCTAGACATAAAATACCGAAAGATGCATTGGCTGCTAGGCCGTAATTCAATATTATCAATCGAAAATAAACTTATGCTGTACCAGCAAATACTCAAACCAATATGGCCCTACGGTGCACAACTTTGGGGTTGTGCGAAACCAACTATAATCAAAATTATACAGCGGTTACAGAATAAAGTTTTGAAAAATGCTGTTATTGCACCATACTACATAAGAAACAAAGATATTCACAGAGACCTACATGTGGCCTATGTGCGTACCACAATAAGCAAGATTGCTGAATCCCATAATCAAAGATTACTATGCCATGTCAACGAAGAAGCATCATCCTTAGCTACCAACAATGGCATTACTCGTCGATTAAGGAGAACTAAACCCTCTGATCTTCGTGGCCTTTATAGAGACTAAGCAAAAATCATCTTAATCACAATACTTTAGCTGTTTATATAAAATAGAATTAAATTGCTCGTTAGTTGCAGTGTAACAGAACAATAGCTTTAATAAAAATTGTTTTAAATATAAAAAAAAAAAAAAAAAAAAAAAAACCAATACAAACGCACTTTAGGCTGTCACTTAACGTTGAATTCTATTTTCAATAGATTTGTCCGCAACAGAACAGAACGAAAAAGTGAAAACTAACCAGACGTACAGACTTTCAATTGAACAGAAACAAAACAGCTGATTTGTAACAGAACAGAACGTACAAACTAATTCTGCCTTAAGTTTTTCGAGTACGTATTTCTATGATTTATTTATTACTAGAAATTGTCTTTTTAAGAAATAAAAAAATTAAAACTACAAAATTTTAATAAGCTAAAGAAAATGTTTCGCCTTGTTGAAGGTTGGGGATTCATATTATTTGATAATACTTAAAGCATTAGTGAGTACTATGCATTCGAGCTGCCTTTTTGTCATTTATTTAAACGGAAACATTTTTGTCACTTTATGTTTTGCATATAAATTATTGGTAAAGGCATAACAAAAGTACCAACAAATACATACACACAGAAAATTTTTTTGCTATTTGCTAACTGAATTCCGGTTAGTACGACTCAAATTATGTTATAACGAATTTCAGACGGTTGGCACAACTTAACATTAATTTCCACAACGAAGTACGGTTAATTCAAGTGAATTTAAGTTGCAACACCCAAATTATTCATAAATCTAATGTAAATATCGTTATACTAACTGAATTTATAAGTTGTTACCATTAATATACACTTTTCAATTCGGTTGACACTTTATTTCTCTGTGTGTATGGAATATACTACATACCCTCCGAATTTTGAACAACAGATATTTAACAGAAAATTTCATCAAAATCGGTGCATGTGTGCAAATGTGAAAATTTATTTGGGCTTAATATATTTTCTGCATATCATTTATTTTGTTAAGCTTAAATGTTGATACTCTTAAGTATCTTAGGGTGATTCTGGATATCAAGCTGAATTTTGAGGATCATGTTATTATGTACAGTAGTTTATAAGAAAAATTTTACTTCAAGAAAATTTTATTGGTTGGATGTTTTGCTACCATTTAATGTTAAACTTAGTGTGGTTCATGCGCTAATTATGCCAATTTTTTAATGTTATTTAGAAGTGTATTCTCATTGAAGTTAGCGTTTAATCGTGTCACCACATTTCGTCTTATGTGTTAAAATTTTTGGGTTGTTCAATTGACAACTTTGTTGAATTTCTATGAATTATGGATTTTTACAAAGTGACAAGTTCCAAATGCCTATGTTCTTGATTGATGCATTTGAATTTGGTAGATCTACTAGGAATACCCAATTAGTTATTCCGGAACTGAATCCGCTTTTGGAGTAATCTTTTCTTGTAAGGGTAGCTAGGAAACACAACATATTACCAAATGCCTTAAAGACATTTGATTTGTATATACATATATACAGGAAAAAACTTCTTCAAGAAATTTTATTAATACTAGATTTTTTTGTTGTTACTATTTTTATTTTATTATTTTTTTTATTATTATTATTGTGCATTTCAGTTTATTTTTTTTTAAATTTAATTTAAAAAAACCACACATAAAATTTAGTGAATTGTATCAAATCTTTATTTAAGTCGATAGAACGATCTATATAATGATTTAATGATGATTTCATGTAAATGTTTAAAGAAGATTTCATGTAAATGTTGACCGATGTTACGCCTCAAATGGTTCATAAGCTGGGTTTAATTTTGGCATACTCCCTCTAACATATCGGCCGGTATCTCACGAATAATATTGGCTTGCTGTGCGTCAACCGTTGCTAGCTTGTCCCTTTAGACATGAGCCTTAACAAAAAAATAGTCTAACGGCGCACTGTGGTCAATATTTTGAGATAGCGGCCAAAACTCCTTTTGGTTTTTGTACTCCGATTTTAAAGTTATTAGACTCATATGAAAGTAGACAGTAGTAAACCTCGGGAGCCAAAAAATTAGAACTCTATTTCAACTATTTTACTGAGAACAGGGTGGTCCAAAATGGGCTTTTTCAGTAAATTTATGATATTTTTAGTTAATTTTTAAAGTTTAAATGATCATAACTTTTTTGTTTTTCAAGATTTTTGGACGAAATAAATTTTGTGTTGTAACTTAACTTATTTCCTATTACTGGCTCTACCTATTGAAGCTCTACTGTTTTCAGAACAATTTAAATATTTTTTTTAAAAAAGGTCAAATTTCTCGGAAATTTCCTACTTCATAGAGCACAACTCCTGTGAGTCAAGCTGAGTCAAAACACAAATTTACTATTTTGTAGTCCTAACTCTCCCCTACATTCCTATATATACATGTCCATGCATCGGGACTGCACTTTTTGAGCTACAGCAATTTTTCTGACCCAAGGTAAGATATTCGGTACAAATGCACGTCATATTTTTTGAGAAGTTATTTGTATGTGAAAGTGGCTATTATGCATATATTTTGATGAAATTTTGTACAAGAGTTCTTATTGACCCAAAAAATAATTCTGTTGAAATTAGGAGAAGTTGGCCCATATTTGGACCTAGTCCACATAGAAGGGTGTATCAAAATTTTGACAAAAATGACAATAGAACTCTCAAATTATGTGGTATCTGGCAATTCATTTGGAAAAGGTAAAAAATGATTTTATTGCCATCTAATATTACATAACTTAAATACCCGAAAATTGCAAATAAATTTAAAACCAATGGAAATAACTGGTAAAACCAAGTACCTGTTATATTATTACCAGTACCTGGTAACTCTCAAATTATGTGGTATCTAGCAATTCATTTGGAAGAGGTAAAAAATGATTTTATTGACATCTAATATTACACAACTTAAATACCTGAAAATTGCAAATAAATTTAAAACCAATGGAAATAACTGGTAAAACCAAGTACCTGTTATATTATGTTTCAAAGAGGTAAAAAAGATCATGTTGAAACTTCGAGCAATAGTACATTAATCCATGCATTCATTTTTTTTCTTCATTATTGTTTAAACAATGGCTAAATTCAGTTATAGTGTTCTATCTGATATATATTTTGAACGGAAAGATGAAAACGACATTATTTTACATATAATGAATAATCCATTCTTCAAAATATGCGACAAACAAGAATTTCCAGATATTGTACTAATGAAGATCTTATTAATATTTTGTTGTGCACATCAGACCCATATATGTCCAGTATTCGACAAAAATGGAAATCAACCTCATTAGAGTTAGATGAAGAAGCTAAACAACTACTGCAAAATGAAAATCAAAGCTATTTGGAAGAAATTTTTACTAATATTGTTTAATTAATACTAGTTTAAAGATTATAATTTGTTTCTAATTTTAGTATAAATTTGTATTAATACATTTAAATTAAATATATGTGCACTTTAAATCAATAGTAAAAGTTTACTTAAAATTTTATCGATGTTGTGTTTTGTATATAATATATCCAAATGGTATTGATATTGTTGGGAATTTCAGTGTTATTTTTCAGCTTAATCCTCACAAGAATTAGCTTTCTTCCAAAAAACCAACCTTTGGCCCCTGTGAATATTGAGACTAAATAAATGTCAGGGGCCAAATGTTGGCATTTTCTGACCAAAATTAAGTTTAGGAATAATAAATAAATAAATTGGTTGTAAAATACGATTGAAGAAAATAAGAAATTATAAAAAAAATACCTATTTAAAATGTCAAAATATTCAACTTTTACATGGAAACTCAACAAAAAATTAAAATGCATATTTAACTCCACATTACTTACGTTCCTATCAGTCGATTTTTACGTTTGAACACGCAAATTGAAGCTTAAAGTCCCTCCTATTGAACAAAATAAATTGCGTAAAAAAATACCAATCCGGTCAAAAGTTATAGAGTTTTGACCGCTATCTCGCGAAATTGACCACTGTGCGGCGTTAAATAGCGCAATCTGGTCGTGAAATGAACTGTTCACCGAACTCGCCTCTTAATTGGGTCCTTGTTTCGCGTGTTTTGTGGTATGTGTCACCATCTTGTTGAAACCCAAGCCCAGCTCTACCATTTTGGGTAAAAAAAAAATAAATTGTCATCATCGCACGGTAGCGCTCACCATTCATTCATTCCCGCCTTCGCCGTCTTTGAAAAAAATACGGTCCAATGATGACACCGGCCCATAATCCACACCAAACAGTGCATTTTTCGGGATGCATTGGCAGTTCTTGCAATGCTTCTGGCTGCTCTTCACATCATATACGGTAATTTTGCTTTTGCACGTATCCATTCAATCAGAAATGAATTGAATGAATTTCCGTTAAAAAAGTGGATCTTCTTCCAACTTTGCCAGCGACCATTCACCAAAACTTAGCCGTTGTGGTAAGTCGTGTGGCTTCAATTCAAGTAATCAAAAGCACACACGGATACAGCTGCGATATTTATTTAATTATAATGAACAAAATTATATTAGATAATTTTTTTTAGATGCGCAATCTCAAGTTTAGGGTTTAAAAGTGTTTGTTATGTTTTAAAAATTACCCAATTGTTCGTTTTTGAATAGATTTCTTTTAAAAGTTATTAAACTATAGACAAATTGGGTATCACTGACTGGTCCATGAATTTAAAAAAATTTTTGTTAGTCATACATGTCCAAACATTTTTGTAATAAACAAAAATCTGAATTAAATGTTGTAATTTTTGACCCCAGCTTTCACCCCTAACCTGAAAAATTGCTAGTTTAATATTTGTTTGTCCTCAACAACCTATCCAAGTTTCGTTAAAATCTGGAAATTTATCAATGTACAGTTTCCTTGTTAGTTAAATATAAATGTTGGAATTTTACCGATTGGGTATATTTCAGTTAATAAAAACTTTTAACCCAAAAAAGCACTTTGCTCTCATCTATTAAAGAGAAAATTAGTAAAACTTTCTTTAAGTCGGTTTTAAAATCTCCAACAAAAATTAGTAAAAAAAAATTTGTTAATACAAATTTTGCAAGGAAAATTATTCAAATTAAAGGCCATAGTCTACATATCTTATAAGAAAATTGTCCTAACAAATAATCTATAGAGTTTTTGTTTTCATATGTAGTAATTGACCACTTTCAGGAGAGTGTTGATATTTCTATTTCGGGAATTTTCTACGTTCCTATCATGAAAACACATTTTGAAAGAAGTGATAATCCCATGCATAACATCAAGCATAAAGAGAAAATTAGTAAAACTTTCTTTAAGTCGGTTTTAAAATCTCCAACAAAAATTAGTAAAAAAAATTTGTTAATACAAATTTTGCAAGGAAAATTATTCAAATTAAAGGCCATAGTCTACATATCTTATAAGAAAATTGTCCTAACAAATAATCTATAGAGTTTTTGTTTTCATATGTAGTAATTGACCACTTTCAGGAGAGTGTTGATATTTCTATTTCGGGAATTTTCTACGTTCCCATCATCAAAACACATTTTGAAATAAGTGACAATCCCATGCAAAACATCAAGCATTCATATTAACAAGTTTTTTCACTAAACGAGAACTTATGTATGAGCTCGAAGTTAAAGTTTATCACCATTGATCAAAAATAAATTTAAAACTGGTTTGTTATGTGCAAGGTCTACCTTCGGTAGATATTCAATAACGTTTTTTGTTTTGGTTTTCATCCATTTTATTTGCACACAAGTTTAAAAAAAAAAAAAAAATTTGTTTAAAACTTTCCGAAAGATTAGACTTTTTAAAAATGTTTAAGCAAAAATTATTTAAATTAATCGATTTGAAGATATATTGAAGTTTTTGTTGCACATATTTTATTTGTTTACTTAGTCAACTTAAAAAATAAACTATTTTACTCGTATAAATGTGTTTGCACATTTAATTCTATGTTTTGAAATTTACTAAAAATTTGTCATTGATAAAATAAATTGTTGTCTAACTGGACAGTTGGTGTAGAATGCCTCAAACAATTATATATAAAATATGAAAGTAGAACAAAATATAAGACTGCATTATTACTTTTCCATCTTTTTATTTCTATGGCCCGAAGAAAAAGTGTAAAAACTAAAAAGTTTGTATTAGTTTTTTGTAAACATTAGCATAACAAATTATTTAATTTTTACTAGGTATTATCATGGCGAATTAATCTATGTGTATGTATAAAATAATAATGTGACAGACTTACTCACTTATTTACTCACTTACGCATACACTCACTAACACACTCGTGCACATACTCAGTTACTCACTTAATTACTTACTTATGTATGCTACGGGTTCACACTTCCTTGTACAAATCTAGTTTGCATTTGTCCATTCTGACTAACACTTAATCACGCTCACGAAAAAAATGCCATTTTCGCACCATCAATCACGAACATTTTTCACATTCATAATTTTTGAATGCTAAATTAAAAACTGAAACAAAAGAGGATACAAAAGATCTGAAAGTTTGTTCTTAGGATCTTAGGGGATTGGTGATTAGCATCTTGGGGGATGGGTGATTGAGTTGTGTTCTTAGAATATCTTGAATACAACCGCAAATAAAAAAATTGTGCAAAATTGTGCAAAATTGTACTCCAGAGTTGCCAAATAATTATTTTAAAAAAGTTAATGTTTTACCTTTCTTGATGAAATTTTTTTTCAAGAATTATTAAGAACTATAAAAAAAATCCCAATCTTTCACATGTTTGACAAAAAAAATTAAAATGTATTTCTGTGCTAGAAATTAGTTAATAATTGTTATATAATTTTTGAAAATCTGGCCAATCGAACGACGAATATACAAAGTCAAAAATATTCTAAAACGTTTCTACTTAAAACATAAATAGCGAATAGTTTTTATTAAAATACTACTAAACTTATAAAAACTATTTAGTCAGGGTTGTCATAAAAAATGCAATTTAAAAAAAATGGTTCCCAACAAATTTTAAAAATCGGTTAGCTTAAAAAAATATTTTTTATAAATTTTTGAATAAAGGATTGTTCACGAAACTTTACAAAGTTTTAAGTTTTAAATATCACATTTCATTTTAAATTGGCAGGTTTGAGATCATAATTAAAATGTTGCAATTACCAATGGAAAACACTAATTGTTAATAATTGTAAGAGAAAATGAAAAAAATCTATTGGGCATCATCGTTAGAGGGAGTGCCGTACTTTCGATCTAAGCGACTAGGTCATCTTCAGTCTCATTTCAATCCACCACCTACAAGAAATTCACGATTTGATAAGGTATATATACCAACCAACTACAGAAAATAGATGATGGTAATTGATTAACCGAACAACATGAGTTATTTTCGTCTTTTCTTACAAGATTAGCAAACAGCTTTAAACCTTAAAGCTTTTTTAATTGGCAGGGTTGCCAGTCCAACTGGTTATGTTGCTAACGCTGGGAACGAATTGGGAATCCGGTATGTATACTAATACTTAAACACAACATATTCCCGTTGATTGTTTTCTTGTTAGATTTTACTTTCTTTGTTACCTGTACGTTCGTTTTGAGAATTTTGTATGCATTGCTGATCTTTTTCAAAAATGCATTTCATTTTGAATTGTCAGTTTTGAGATCATAATAAAAATGTTACTATTTCAAAAATAAAACACTAATTGCTTGTAATTGTAAGATATTTTTAAATATCTTTAAATGTCTTGGATTTATATGCTGTCAATGTTTCAACTTTGGTTGCCAAGGGCGCTAGAGGACGCTTTAAGGCAAACAAAATTACAAAAATTAATCATGGTTATAACGGGTTATAACGGGGTTTTCAATAAGGACTTGACAACTTTTTTTTTAATTAAAAAGCAAACGATATGATATACTTCCAAAACTTTATTATCGACTTGAAATACAATCAAATTCGACTTCGTTCATATGGCCACCGCGGGCACGTCGGCAGCGGTCGATTCGTTGGACCCAATTTTCGATGGCCGCTATTTCGCGTTCAATGTTGGCTCTGTGTTCTTCCAACGTCGTCGGCTTGTTGACATAGACCAATGATTTGACGTAGCCCCAAAGAAAAAAGTCTAGAGGCGTTAAATAGCACGAACGAGGCGCCCAATTGACAGGTCCATTTCTTGAGATAACACGCTAACCAAACTTACTTTTCAATAAATCGATTGTAACGTGTGCTGTGTGGCTTGTGGCACCGTCCTGTTGAAACCACATGTAGTCCAAGTCCATGATTTTCAATTCGATCCAAAAATAATCGGTAATCATGGCGCGATAACGATCGTCATTCACAGTAACGTGACGATCGTTATTGTCGACGAAAAAATATGGCCCAATGACGCCGCCGGCATGTAAACCGCACCAAACAGTTATTTTTTGTGAATAAAATGGTGATTCATGAAGCACTTGTGGATTTGCACCAAACCAATAACGCATATTTTGCTTATTGACGAACCCATTGAGATAAAAATGAGCTTCTTTACTGAAGATTAGTTAAAGCTCTTAAAGTTGCGGTCACCAATTCCGAATGAAAATGTTGAGTTTACTGAAAAAAAGGAAAGTAATAGTTAGATGATCAGTGAAATAGTGCGTTAACAAATTAAATTCAAAGTTGTCAAGTACGTATTGGAAAACCCTTTATATGTATAGAAAGTTTGGTTGAAAAATGTTCAGCGGATCTATGACGTGCCATTAATGACTTGAGTCTTAGAAAAGGACAAACAAAATATATTTGCGAATCATAGAACTGGAGTTAAAACTGCATTGATTTGTTAGTGCATATTTGTTATTAATGCATATTTTAAGTCCATATTTCTTTTTTTCGTAATCAAATCACCTTTTATATTTTATATTTGACAAATTTAAATTTACTTTATTTTCAATTTCTAATGAGCTTTCGAAATCCGTATATTTATAAAAACAGAGCAAATAAAACATATTAGCCAGATTGCTACAGTATTTCGATCTAGCCAAAGGTATCATCAGAACCGGAAGTTTTAGAAATGGCCTCCAGAGTAGGCAAAAACCTATTAATGATTCATTTTGCTCTATTGTTGTCTTCTAAGTAATCAAACACGTGAATATGGTCTTTTCTAACAAGCATCTTGACGATTATAAACTTTGATGACCAAACATATTACTTTTTACTCTGGCTCCAGTAATATTTTCTACAGTTTTATTAATTTTTTGTTTTTATATACATCGAGATTATTTTTATGTTATTTTTAATTTATAACGAACTTCAAACCTAAATACATATATTTACAAAAATAAAGCAAACATATTAGCCAGATTGTTACAAGTATTTCGATCTAGTCAAAGATTTCATCAGAACCCGAAGTGTTAAAAAAGCTAGAGCCTCCAGAATAGTCAGTTTCAGCAAAAAACCGATTAATATGAATTATGCTCCATTCTTGTCTTCTTAGTAATCGAATTCGTGTATAGAGTCTTTTCCTAACAAGCATTATGCCGTTACTTAACTCTTAAGACCAAAAATTTTGTATATTTATGTACATTTATGTACAAATATAAAGCAAATCAAACATATTAGCTACGTTAATACTAGTATTTCGATCTGACCAAAAATCTCTTCAGAAAACAATGTTTAAAAAAAGCTGGAGCCTCCAGAAAACTTTCTTAAAATTGTGATGGCAGAAATTAAATTCGATGACAGTTGACTGTACATGCACCAACTCGAAAAATACGTAAGGGAACAGGCCACAGAAGGGAACATTCCCTTACATACTTTAAATTTTGACAGCTATACTTTTGCAATGCATACGACATATCAATAGTATTTTTTTTCGCAATAATTTGCTTGTTTTTTTTTTCCTATTTTTTGCATTTTTTTCTAGAAAATTTAAAAAACAAAAACACCAAAAACACTTTAACACATATTTTTCTTTATAACTCCTTGTGCGATTGATTTAAATATTTTTTATTCATCAGACTATGATTGGAAAATGTATCACATAATAAAATTTTTAATTTGTAAAAATCAATTGCACACTTAGTTCACAAGAAATAATCAAAAGCAAAAGTGCGTGAACTTGTTTTTTTTAACTTTTCAAAATAATCAAAGTTGAGCTTAAAAAAAATCACAAAAAAGATACACGTATTCAGTCAGTTTGTTTCAAATGTGGTAGTACGTACATTTTAACAAGTATCTAACAATTGGCAGAAAACCTGCAACTGGCAAAAAAAAAATCCCAAGAACTCTTCCAAGGTCTAAAGGTTATGTGGAGAACATTTTGAGAGCTGATCCGAATGTTTCTGGCAGCACGACGCATGAATTGTTCGAATCATTTTGTGTGCCAAGTTAAAGAAATTGTTGGGCTTAGTAAATTTAAAATGCACAAAGTTCCGGATAGGAATGCTGAGAAGAATTTTGAAGCCGAATAACGAGCAAAACTATTGAAAAGGAATTTAAAAAAAAAAATTTAAATGTTGTATTATGGACAGCAAAATTATATATTTGCGGATTTTTAACATCTTGCTTTATGGAAGTTTTATATAAAAGATAGCCTTAGCGATGTCCCGGATAAGTACCAAACAAAAAAAACAAACTATCGAAATTTTCAAACAAGTTCTCAAATCTTTTTCAAAATTTTGTTATAAATGGACAGAAAATCACACAAGAAATTGCTTATGGAAAACATACCAGAAAAATTAAATAAATTATATTAAAGAAGTTTGATATAATTTTTATTAAAAATAAAAATTATGTTTTTTCGACCTTTAATTGTGCAATGAAAATTATTTAAGTTCGAGGCCATTATCTATATTTCTTTATTAGGATATTGTCCTAACAAATAATCTAAAGAGTTTTTGTTTTCAAATTTATTAATTGACCACTTTTAGGAATGTGTTGATAGATCTTTTTCGGGAATTTTCTAGGTTCCCATCATCAGAACAAGTTTTGAAACGTGTGACGTGATCAATGGTGGTAATCTTTAACTTTGAGCTCATATATTAGTTCTCATGTAGTGGGAAAATTGGGTTATATGAATTTTTGATGTTTTGCATGGGATTGTCACTTCTTTCAAAACGTTCTCTAATGATGGGAACCTAGAAAATTATCGAAATAGATCTATCAACACATTCCTGAAAGTGGTCAATTAATAAATTTGAAGACAAAAACTCTATAGATTATTTGTTAAGACAATATCCTAATAAAGAAATATATAGTATGGACTCGAACTTGAATTATTCTCATTTTCGAGATAGAATATAAATTTGCATAAAACTTGAATCAATAAAATTTTTTATTTTAAACTAACGCTTAACTCAGTATTTACTAATGTAGCTTTTTGTGTGTTAACATTTATTTGGGCGCACACTTTAGGCGTTAGGTAATAGCGTCCAAAACCATAAAGCCCAAAAACCGAAAGGTCATATCGCCCAAAAGGCTAGCATATTGCCCAAAAGTTTATGTACAGAATTGTCATATCACCCAAATGCAATGTCATATTGCCTAAAGGTTTTTTTTGGGCAATATGACATTTGCTTAAATTAGATAATTCTTAAAAATACAAGACAGTAAAACCGTTACTTTTTTGTCTCTACTTAATACTAGTATTTTACATTTAACATTTATGGTACATGGTATACAGTATATTGTATTCTTTACTATAGTGCGGTCGTGATTAATACGAGATGGAGCCGGAAAATTTTGAATACGTTACCGGTAAAAGAATTGATTCCAAATTAGTTTGTTTATCCAGTGACAAACAGTTATATAAAAAAAAATCTTGTTATAAAGGCAAAATATTTTACAAGTGTTATTATTCAAATTGTAAAGCACGTATTTCAATTTCATCTAACCAAATCTGTGAAAAGTGTAAAAATGTTGATCATATTAATCATCCTAGTCAAGAAAATTTATTTAATGAACTAAAAGCAATTGAGAATATAAAGGAGCAATGTAGAAGCCCCACAGTACTTCTAAGTGATACTAATGCTTCAAGCGGATTACGAAAAGTTTTTCAAAATGTTTGCGAAAGGTAAGTGGTTAATGCGCAATTAACGTATTGGAAGCGCTGTGGCCTGCCGTGCCGCACCGGCCGCATTGTGGCCTGCCGTGCCGCGCCGGCCGCGCCGCTAGCGACCCGCCGCGCGGCCGGTGCGGCACGGCAGGCCACAGGGCTTCCAATAAGTTTATCGGGGATTGGTTGAGTAATTTTATTTATCTCTTTCGTATACAGTAATCCGGAGGGCACAAAAAGTTTAGTCTACACACAAATGCGAAGAACGCTAGAAAGGATTTCATCGAATATTTTTTTAAAATCTCCTCGAACACCATTGGATGTCATTGAGTCCTTCCAGCACGAGTTTATTTGGAAAAGCTATGGACTATCAAGAGATCCTGATTTCACACGACCTTTTTACAAAGCTTGCATTTCGGAACCAGAATTTTCATACTGCATATTTGCATCAGAAGCAATAATGCAAGGCATTGTTGAAAATATCAGCGTAGGTCAGAGACGATATTTAATTGATGGAACATTTAAGGTAGTTCCAGTCGGCTGTTTCAATCAGTTGCTTATAATTTATATTCAATATTTAGAAGATCAGGTAATTTAAATAACATTTTTTATAAATTTTTATGATCTGATAAATCCTTATTTTTTCAGGTTTTTCCGCTTTTTTTTATTTTGACTACAAACAAATCTTCAAAATGCTATTCGCATTTATTGAACTATATAAATAGTTCTATTTTTAAATTTGAACCTGGAAGTTTTATGCTCGACTACGAGAGGGGTTTGCGAAAATCTTTAAAAGAATGCTTTCCACAAGCTACTTTAAAAGGTTGCTGGTTCCATTATTGCCAGGCAATTAGACGTAAAATTTCTATTAAGTTTAAACCATTGATGTCCTCTATTCGCAACAACAAAAATATTTCCTTATGTTATCATAAAATCCTTGCCCTTCCACTTTTACCATCTTACTCGATAATCGATGTTTTCGAGAGGGTAAAAACTGATATCAAAAATAATGACAAAGGTGGAACATTTAATGGTTTTTTGGAGTATTTTGAAAAAGAGTGGCTTCAAAAGGTAATTATATGGCTTTAGTTTGTTAAATTACGTTCCATTTTTTATAAGATTTCATATTTGCAGGTTGGACCCGAACAATTGTGTGTGTTTAAAGAGTCTTTTCGTACAACTTCTTCTGTGGAAGCGTACAACGGTGTTTTAGGACGATTAATTAAACCAAATGGAAATTTTTTTAAATTTGTTCTTGCATTAAACAAGGAAGAATTTGAAAAAAGTCGTCTTTTTAAAATCCTCACAGATAGCGGCGGATCTTTTGGTGCAAGCAAAAAAAGAAAGCTTAGCAGAGATGCAAATACAAAAATAACGAATGCAATTGAGGATTTAGAAAAGGGAAAAATAACTACATATGCGTTCTTAAATAGATTAGTTTATCCGAATAATCACATTTGCTCCGAAAGAGAACCGTTGGAAGATATATTTGAGGAGCCTCCTGCTTATGATTCATATGATGAATCTAGTGAGGATGGCGAAACAAATGATTGTAACGAAAACGCTTCAGCTTCACTTTGCGTCATTTGTCATGACGTTGCCCCAAACATGCTAGTACTTCCATGTAGACACCTTAAAATGTGTAATGTATGCTTTATAAAATTACAGGCACAGGCTATCGCGAATAATGCTATGAATGCTAAATGCCCCTATTGCAGAGAAATTATTGTTGACGTAATGCAAGTTTACTTATAAATTATTTACGATTATATTTAAATTTAAAAACACTATTACATATTTTAATTGAGAAATGTTTTTTGTTTGTTTTGTCTGTAAAACATTGCATAAGATTAATGCATTGGATGTAGTTTTGTTTTATAGATATATGTATGAAAGTACATTTTTTGGTTTTTTTTTTGTTAAATATTGAATATTACAAATATTCACAAAATTTTTGTTTGTTAAATATTTCTATTAGAAAATTGAATAAATGTTTTCTTTACTTTTATTAAAAATATTAACTCAACTCTCCTTTATTTCGGGCACTATAACATTTTCAAGGCTGGAATTTTTGGGCTAAAAATTTGGGCGTTACCTAAAAAAAATGTCATATTGACCAAACTCGATGCCATGTTGCCCAAAAAATCAAAAAAATTTACAACAACAAAATATACAGACTGTTTTTGGGCGAGATGACATTTTGGTTTTTGGGCTTTATGGTTTTGGACGCTATTACCTAACGCCCACACTTTATAATCAAGAAAAACATATATGGTGTTGTCACTTTTGGGTTAGAGCCTGTTCCGACGAGGCATGAAAATTTGTAGGGTGACGTATTGTCGCCATTAAAATATTTTCCAGCTGTTTTCTTGGTATTTATATGCCTTTTGGTTTGGAAAAATTAAACTTTATATTATGCAAAATCTTTTACAAATTCCTCCAGTATTTTTTTGTATTTCTTTAAAAATTCCTATAATAAATAGTAGTAGTTTTACCGAGTAATATATATAAAAAAAAATATTACCATCACCAAACAGCAGGATGAACAAAAAACTTTACCCGTTTTGTTTAAAGTTACGAAAACAATTTTTTTTTCTTCTGGTGAGCGTAGTTTAAGAGTAGTGTTTTCTTAACAGATTTGCGGTTTTACCGTGGATATCTCAACGTATTCATTTTTTTTTTTTGTGAAGCAAATGGTATAAAGTTTTTTTATTTTTTTTTCAAATATATTTACCATATTACAAGTAGTATGGCTTCCATTTTTTTATTCTACTTTTTTAGTTTAACTAAAGAAATGTTTGTTACCATTTCCACTATCAATACGCTGCTAGAATAACTTGAAAAATGATTTTTGTTCTTTTTTCTTCTTCTAGTATTCAGGCAAAATGTGCCTGATTTTGACATTTTCTTGAATGTAATATTTTTTTTTTGGTTCTTCTTTTGCTAGTTGGTGTTATACGTAAAGTTTGAAAAGTATTTAAGCTGTCATTAATAATATTATGAAAAACTTTGAGTGCTTCTGTTGTATTTTTTTTTAAATAAGAATATTACTAACAAATGATAGGTAAAGTTTGAAATAAAAAACTATGAATAAAAAGAAAATTTTTTGTAAGAAAATTAATTTTTTTTAGATTATAAACTTAAAACATTAGTTATATATTATTGGAAATTTAATAAAGTTACAATATTCAATATAGTTATTTAATTTATTTATTAGTAAGGCTAGCGAGTTTATGCATTTATAATCGGGCTTCATATAAAAACAGTTTATATTAACAACAATTACATTACAAATAAATAAATTTTTAATATTTTTATTGTCTTATTTGGGAATATGTTCCAGGAGTGTACGAAAAGCGATTTAATGTGATTACTTAGAAAGATAAAGAAACGCAATCCATATTATACAAGGTTAGAAGGCAATAGCGCTAAAATGCCATTATTGATTTAAAACCTTTTCAAGAGACTATCATTATCTACGCTCATAGAAAAGATTCGATGTGGTAACCGAATTTGTAGCCAACCTAATATTGGTAGTCATATGTAAAGGGTGTTTTTTATACAGGAATATCACTTTAAGTTGGCAACACTTTTTTAACTGGCGGCCATTATGTCAGCTGTCAAGTGATTTTTGTTAAGTCTGGTTTGGCCTTTTAACATGAATAGACTGACGCCTGAATAACGCTTCCAAATTGTGCAAATTTATTTTGAAAATCTGGGTTCTGTTCGAAATACGTATCGTGCACTACGTCCATTTTACGGTCAACATAATCGTCTATCAGAGCAATTAATTCGATTAACTATGGAACGTTCTCGCACCAAGTTTACTCTAAACGATAATATGCATCCACAGAGACGTCGTAGAGTGCGTACAGAAAAAGTCATTGCTGCTGTAGAGCGTAGCGTAGAGGAAGACCCCAAACACTTTATCCGACATCGTGCACAGGAATTGGATTTGTGTCCGTCCACTTTATGGAAGATTTTGCGGAAAGATCTTGGTTTGCGTGCTTACAATATTCAACTCGTGCAACAATTGAAGCCACACGATAGCCTAGCAAGGCGTAAATTTGGTGAATGGGCCCATAACAAGATTGCCGTTTATCCAAATTCATAAGCGTATTTTGTTTAGCGATTAAGCTTTTAGTTAAATGGATACGCCAATAACCATATTTGGAGTGATGATAATCCTCAAGTGAATTTTGAGACATCGTTACATCCAGAAAAACTGACTGTTTGGTAAGCTTTATGGGATGGTGGAATCATTGGTCCGTACTTCTCTAAAAACGATGCTGTTCAGAACGTTACAGTCAATTGCCATGATTACTGACTTTTTCGTTCATCAATTGAACTACCATGATGCGCAGGAGTTGTGGTTTCAACAAGACGGCGCAGCGTGTCACACAGCTCGTGCCACAATTGAGTTATTGAATGAAACGTTTGGCAACCACATAGTTTGACGTTTCGGACCCGTGAATTGGACTATTTTCTGTGGGGAAATGTGAAGCTGCTAGTCTACGCCCGAAACGATTAACCACATGTAGGACAATATTTGCCGCGTTATTGCCAATATACGCTCACAAATGTTGGAAAAAGTCATCGAAAGTTGGATCTCCAGATTAGACTACGTCCGAGCCAGACGTTGCGGTCATATGCCAGAAGTCATATTTAAATTAAAATGCCAAAAGATTATCTTTCGAATAAAATAAATTTTATATCAATTGAAAAATCTAATCTTTGTGTTTTTTCATTTCAAAATTTTATACCTCTCTAAAAACACCCTTTACATAATTCGGTTGTAGCTACCCACATTCACGATTATGCCTTTTAAATAGTTAGCCCAACCGTATTACTTTGGTACCCCCCAATCGATTTTAGTATTCAGTAAATCCAACAGATTTTTTTTTTTAGATATTTTAATCAATTTAAATAGAACACTGTTTATAGTATTTTCAGCTTTTTTTATTAATCAATAAGTGCAATACATATAAAAAAGATTAAAAAAGTTCTTGGAATCTATAAGAAAAGTTCTTGGAATCTAAAGGATTTTTTAAAGGAAAAAGTCTTTAGAATCTAATAGATTTGCTATTGAAAAAAGGTCTCAGAATCTGTGGGCGTTCCAAAGCAAATACTCCGCATAAGCTGAGGGCTTTTATTTACGAATAATCTCATGATCTTTCAGCAGGAAAAATCCTTCAGAATGTTTTACATAGGTAAAGTTCTTGAAAATCAAATTTTTCTATAGAAAAAGTCATTAGAATATGAAGGCAAGAAAACTTGAAATTTGAGAACCTCCAAATTTTACCTTTATGACTAAGAGTCTGTGCGCCCCGGTAGTCTGTGCGCCCTGGTATGCTGTGCGGGCTTATCAGTGCGGGGGTCGGGGGTTCGATTCTCACCATAGGTATTTTTCAGTTTTCGCTACAACACGCCGAAAGCCATAGTAGCTAGTGCTCGGTTAGCGTAATAAGATATAATTTGTAATTGAATGATTACACGGTGCAACACAAAAATTCCAAACAAAAAAACACTTATCCCAGCCGAAAGTACTCGATGAGAGGAGAAAAGTAATTTCTGGATTTTGCTAGATTGGTTGCCGTTCGTTTTTTATGAGCCTCTATAGTTTGTTCGCCAAATTCGATTTTGAGCACTTTTTTGCAATTTTCTTCTATTTTTCGCATGGCCATAGCTCGAAAAATGCTGTGAATTTTTTTTGCAGTCTTCAGCAAAGTTGTAGCTCTTGACTCGGCCAACAAAAATGCTGAATATATTAAGTCGGAAAAATTTCATCTTCATGCTCAAAACCCCAAAAATGTCGAAAAAATTACCACTTTTTTCACCGATTTTTTCCGTTTTTCGACTACAGCTCTTGAACTATTGAAAATTTTACCAAACAATCAAGGGAAGAAATGTAGCCTATAAAATTATGAACAACTTTCCAGTACATAATAAAAACAAAATCAAAAATATCAACAACTTCTACTCCAAAGTCCAACATGTAACAACAACTTGACAAACATTAGTATATACATTTACTTTGTTCTTTCGTTAAAAAAAATAACAACAACGATTTTGACAAATACGCATTTATTTTGTTGTTTCGTATATAAAAAATTAAAATAAAAAAAAAATTACAAAAATGTTTGTCAAGGAGTGGTCGTTTATAGGCTACATTTCTTCCCTTGATTGTTTTTTAAAATTTTCAATAGTTCAAGAGCTGTAGTCGAAAAACGGAAAAAATCGGTGAAAAAAGTGGTAATTTTTTCGACATTTTTGGGGTTTTGAGCATGAAGATGAAATTTTTCCGACTTAATATATTCAGCATTCTTGTTGGCAGAGTCAAGAGCTACAACTTTGCTGAAGACTGCAAAAAAAATTCACAGCATTTTTCGAGCTATGGCCATGCGAAAAATAGAAGAAAATTGCAAAAAAAAGTGCTCAAAATCGAATTTGGCGAACAAACTATAGAGGCTCATAAAAAACGAACGGCAACCAATCTAGCAAAATCCAGAAATTACTTTTCTCCTCTCATCGAGTACTTTCGGCTGGGATAAGTGTTTTTTGTTTGGAATCAAAAAGTTGAATATTGCGTCACTGTATTATTAACTAATAAAAAAAAAAGAATTAAGAATATTTCTGAAACACCTTGGCATCTGCACAAGGATGAGTACTTTTACTTGAGACGCCACTGAAAACGTCCAACATAAATTGCTGATAACTGATAATAAATTTATTTTAAAATCGAGAAACAAAATTTTTCATAAATTGTATACGTGCACCACAGAAAAGGAAAATTTCGGCCATTTAAAAATATGCAATATTTGAACTATTTATTGGAATCTTTTTTTCTTTTTAATATTATTTCATATTATTTTTGACAATGTGAACCAGTTCACATTCTTTCGGTTGTGTTTGTTTTTTCTTGGCCAAAATTATTAATATGATTTTTAATATTTTGTAATTTTAGTAGCACAACAGAAAATCGGTACATGCAACCATCATTAGGTAGAAAACATTTAGTAATGCATAAGTAAAGAAATATTTTTAAATTTTGGTATGTACAACTGGAATATAATTCATACTGCAAATCTATAGGGACAAATGTAAAATTTTAATATTTATATACAGTTACCACCACCAAATAAAATTATACAATTTTACTTTTGTTTAAATTGGTTGCAGCTTTAGCTGTAACCTCCTTATAAAAGAGTTTTAAATTTTTAGTTATTAAAACCAATATTTTAATAATACAACTCTTTGTTTGTAATTAAAACCAAAATGTTGTTGTATGAGTAAAAAAATGGCAAAATTTTTGGATTTACAACCGATTTATTTTGTGTGTGTTTAAAATACCGGTACCGATATAACTGAAATACCCATATCTTTAAAATACCGTAACCGATATAATTAAAACACCGCAAGTAAAAAAAAACTCATCAAATTATATTTAATTATATATAAATTAGATATGCGATGATATTAAATTTGATCCGGAAAATGAGGACATGTAATTGTATCTAAAATGTAACAAATTGTATCGAATTAGATCAAATACGATGCAATTAAAAACAATTTTGTACAATTTAATGTATATTAGATACACTCAGTTTAATTTCTGTTGAAATTTATGCAGCTTATAATATTTAACTTTACTCCTACTAAAAGTTGGGTAAATTTACCAATGACCGTAAATAATGATTATTGCTCGTTTTTTTGAATCAAAAAATCAATCACTTAGAAGAGACATAAAAAAAAAATTATTGCACCATTATTATTATTTTTTGACAATCTTTGCATATCCGTCATGATTTTTAAATTTTTGATTTTTAAAGTTTTCTTCAATGGTAATGATTATTTTTGAGTAATAATAAAAAAAATCAGCCATAATCATTATTTTTGAGCAAAAAAAAATAAAACTCAAATATAATTATTATTTATGATTTTTATTTTTTTCGCTCAAAATAAAACTCACTTTCAATGTGTGGGATGGACATATCTCAGGAAGTAGGAGGAACTTATCGAAGATTTTGGTATCAATCTCTTCTTTGGAAGATTCTCTAGCAGATTAATGCATCAATCATATTTGTCGGTGAGGTTTAAGGGTTTCATTTTTAATTTCAAAATAGGGCTTTTTTTTGCCGTATTTTGTGTCAGTAACAATGTGTGGGATGGACATATCTCAGGAAGGAGAAGGAGCTTATCCAAGATTATGGTATCAATCTCTTCTTTGGAAGATTGTCTTGCAGATTAATGCATCAATCATATTTGTGGGTGGGGTTTAAGAGGTTAATTATTAATTTCAAAATAGGGCTTTTTTTGCCGTAAAGTCAAAATAGTGGACTTTTTGGCTCAGTACAATCCCAAGAATCAGAAACGCGAAGCGCCTAATAAGATTTTTTTCCTTCCATACTAATCGCCCCACCCTAATATGAATATATATTTACACCTACATGAAAGTGAGTTTTATTTTGAGCGAAAAAAATAAAAATCATAAATAATGATTATTTTTGAGTTATATTTTTTTTGCTCAAAAATAATGATTATTGCGGATTTTTTTTATTATTACTCAAAAATAATCATTACCATTGAAGAAAATCCTTAAAACTCATAACATAATCTTTATTGTGTAATTTTTATTATAAAACTCATAATGATTACGGTCCCTGAAATTTACTGTATGCATGTAAATGAAAAAAACTTACACATATAATGTGTAAGTTTATGAACAAAAAGTGTGTATATTTACTACGCAAGTGCATACAAATTTAATGAAATTTAGAAATAAATGACTAATTTGACCGAATTTTCGCATAAAAAACTTGTTTTACGTGTAAATATACGTGTAATATACAAATGCGTAAAAATTATTTTTTAAATTATTTTTTACTTCTAGAATGAATTTTATGTGAGTGTTATATCTAATAAATTTAACAATCAATATATTTGTATAAGTAGTTGCTACATATAAAGAGCTTTAAAGATTGAATTCTATTTTATTTTGAATTCTTTAATAATCAAATCGGATTTTTTTTAAATCGAAGTCATTTTTTTTAATCAATTACAGAGAACTCATTCTTTGAAATACACTAGTAGGGAATATCAATCATTTGCAATTCATTCGTTGGGAATTCAATCATTGGGAATTCAATCGATTTCTTACTTAATCAATTTGTAATTTGGAAATTGCGAAACTGAATAAAAATCGCCAAAATTTCAACACATTGCTAAGTTTAAAAAAAGAGCTAAAATTAGATCGTTTTTTTCTGGAAAAATAATCATCGTAGATCAAAAGGAGCATTTATTTGGAACATCGCCTGTATTTCAAAAACTAAAAGAGATAAATGTACACGGACAACTTTTTTTTAATTTGTAAAATTTTATTCTTTAAAAATCGCCTAAATTAAATTTCCAATTTGTTATATGGTTGGCAAACACTACCGTTTCATTGTGAAGGTAGTTGGTGGTACAACCAATCAATACCGATATAAAAATTTTGAAACTACGATTCCAATAGTGGCATGTTTCTTATAGTATCATGGAGTTTATGTTAAAATTTTACCCATTAAATTGTGTTATATCTATAAAGTACCGTTCTAAATCTACAAATTACAGTTATTTTAACTTCAGTGCTAGATAATTCAAAATTAAACCGGTAAATAACGAAATCAAACCGGATATATAAGAAGACACATGCCTTTTATGGAATCGTTTTTTTTTTTTAATTTCCATTTCGGACTTGGTGTAACTGATTTTTTCAAATTTGTGAAATATCTTTATTTTTAGATTTTTTAATTTTTTAGTTTTTTTTTAATTTTACGGATTTTTTATAATTTTAGGAATCTTTTCAAGTTTGGTTTTTCTTTTTAATTTTAGGGATTTTTTTTTTTAATTGTAGCGACCTTTTTTTTTAATTTTTTGGCGATTTTTTTTGTACATTTTGGGAATTTTTTTTTTTTTTTTTTTTTTTTTTTTTTTTAACTTTAGCGATTTTTTTTTTTGAAGTTTCAGCTATTTATTTGTTCAGTTTGAACGATTTTTTATTTTCGGCTATTTTTTTTTTCAATTTTATCGTTTTTTTATTGTTATCATTTTTTGATCGGTTTAACGACTTTTTTCAATATTATCGATTTTTTAAATTATAGCGTTTTTTTAATTTTTACGATTGAGAATTTATTCGATTTCTAAATTTGTGATTTTTAATATGTTTCCAATAAAACATGGAAGGACCTGTCGGTAGATAAAGTCTACATTAATTTAGCGGATGAAGAAATTTTTTAATTAATAAATTAACATTGCACGGTTTGTTGTTTAACAAAAAACAAATGATCTTGAACTTGAATAATCTTACTTACATCATAATTTATTTTTAATTTTTCTTTTAATTTAAAAATACCGAAATATTTATTGCTATTATAAGTTAGTAAAGGGTCCGCCAAATACCTTTTTTTTTTGAACTCCTGAACCAATTGGACTTTGTATGGCGTCATATCAAGGTTTTTATGCAAAATTCGTCTCAGTGATGTCTCCGAAATGTTCAATTGTTGAGAACGACGCTTTGGTTTACCGATCACGCTTTGGTTTATCGATTGAGGATGTCAGTTTCTTTCACTTTTTTCACAAGATAACGAACATACGGACCATATTCGTTCAGCGGAATGATAAAACTAATTATCTGTCAAATCAGACATGAGCTAAGTGTTACCATTCACGAAATAAGCACTAGTTGAAAAAAAAAGTTAGATGGCGGACCCTTTATATATACAAACCTATGGCGTAAAAATTTTATTTAACAAAATAATACTAATTGTAGACATAATGTTAATTGCAAACTCATAATGGGTAAAAATACTGTAAGTGTGCATTATTGTATATAAAAGTGTGCGTAAAATAGTTTTACGCACTTTGTAATATTGAAATACAATATTATAAAAAACTTTACTTATTTTAAGGTAGTAAATGTACTCTCATTTTTTAGAGTATATAATTTCATCACATTTTTGTCCCCATACAAATTTTTGTGTTTTTAAAGTTGTATTGAATTAGATATAATTCAATAAAAAAAGTTTCAGTACACTCTAATTAATTTCTGTTGCAATTTACCCAACTTATAGTAGGAAACTATACTCCTACTATAAGTTGGGTAAATTTACTCTATGTGTGTAAATGAAAATAAAATACACACATTACGTGTAAGTTGGTGAACAAAAAGTGTGTAAATGTACTATGCAAGTGCGTAAAAATGCAATTGAATTTAGAAATAAATGAATAATTTTACTGAGTTTTTGAGTAAAAAACATGCTTACTTATGTATATATGGATAAAATGCTTAAAAAGCCCCTAAAAATGCGTATATTTACCTTGCGGTAAGAAAGAAAAACAGTCCAAAAAATGTTTCAAATAAAACAACAAATTAATTTTTAGAAAGAGTTTTATTAATGTGTTGTATAATAACACATTTAATAATAAAATATAAATATAATATAAATATTTGTATATAAGTGGTTGTACATATACAGAGCTTCAAAGATTGAATTCTATTTTGAAAAAATCAAATCGGATTTTTTAAATCGAATGATTTTTTTCTTAATCAAACGCAGAGAATTCATTCTTTGGAATTCACTAGTGGGGAATTCAATCAATTTAGCTCATTCGATATTATCAATTATTGAATTCAATCATTGTTAAGTCAATCGTTATTAATTCAATCATTGGGAATTCAATCTATTTTTTACTCAATCGATTTACAATTTGGGAATTGCCGAAATCGGCTAAACTGAAAAACATTGCCAGAATTGAAAAAAATCGCTAATATTGAAAAAAATATCTTCTTGTTGTTAAAATGAAACAAAAAAATCCACAAAAATTTAAAACAGTCTTCAAAATTAAAAAAATCTCCAAAAATGTAAAAAAAAAGTTAAATTGAAAACAATCGACAAAATTTAAAAAAAATTCTCCAAAATTATAAAAAAAATCACTAAAATTTGTCAAAATTGAAAAATCGTCAAAATTAAAGAAATAGTCAAAAAATATCGTCAAAAATGAGAAAAATTGCTAAAGTGAAAACATCGCCAAAATGAAAAAAACTTCAAAATTTAAAAACGGCAAAAGTAAAAAATCGCGAAAATTTAAAAAAAAATCACCATAATTGATAAAAAATAGCTCAAATTGGAAAAAGTTGTCCGTGTCATTTATTTGCTTCTGTTAATTTTTGGAACTTAGATGATGTTTCAAATAAATATTCTTTTTTATCTGCGATGCTTACTTTTCGAGAAAAGCGCGATTTGCGAATCCAGCCAATCAAATCGAAATTAAGGATCGTTGTAGGGGTAATGGGTGCAACCATTTTTCCTCCAGCTCCATTATTTTTCGAAATATGTACCTTATTAAAATCCACTAAATAATTACCGTCCATAACTCAACAAATAAAAGAGCTACTGGAAAAATGTTTGCACTGGTGTTCAAAACTCAACCCCAATACCGGTCCTAAATTTCGACCTGATTGGATAGGTTCTTAGATCTCGTTTTTCTCGAAAACGAAGCATCGCAAAGCAAAAAATTGATTGTATTTGGAACATCGCCTGTTTCGAAAACTAATAAAGATAAATGTACATTTACAACTATTTTAAATTTCTCGTCAATATTTATCGTTTTTTCAATTTTAGTTTTCTTTCCAATTTTTTTTTTTTTCAATTTAAAAATGTCAAAATATTTATTACTATTATAAGTTAGTATATTTACAAACTTTGTGCATACAAATTTTATTTAACAAAATAATACTACTTTTAGGCATAATGTGATTAATTGTAAACACATAATTGGTAAAAATACTATTAGTGGGTATTATTGTATATAAAAGTGTGCGCAAATAGTTTTACGCATTTTGATGTATAAATTTACCGAATTTGGGTAATAATGCATGAAACTTTACTAGTTTTATAGTAGTAAATTTACAACAATTTTTTAGAGTGTATGAATTTTAACGTTTTTCCCCTACATTAGAAAGTTTAAAGTTTATATCGTGACTCTAAAATAAATTTAAGTAGTTCCGATAAAAAAATTTCAAAAATTATATAAATATTAATTTTGAGTCTGCTTTGTAACCAAGCAAAGTAGAATCAAATGGAATGGAGCGAGTATAATTGGAACATTAAACACACATAATAAAATAGTATAAAGCGGGAAAATGTATTTGAATTTGACGAGAGATTATTAGTATTATCACAAATGTTTGTAACATAATTAATAAGTCACCCTGTTACAATTTTCTAAATTATATATAACTCCGACCTGAGTCGGAGAAGATTTTGAATTTCAGGTTTTCAAATTGGAATATCTCGGTAACTACGAGAGATATTCCACTAGCAGATTGCAAATGTCGGTAAAGAAACAATATCGATTTAGAAACAAAAAAATGGCTAGCACTCAAAACTTTATATGCAAAAATGTTTCTATTTTGGGTGGTCATATTGCCGCCAAGGGGGGAAGGTTTGAAAATTAAAACTTAAGCTCGATATTGCGTCACTTATGGCTGTTCCAAATTACTTTGTAATGTGGCCAATAAGTAAGATATGGTCGAATTATTTCCGAAACCTTTTTGAAAACTGTCAATCGTAACGCAACTTTTCGCTTTTTTAATGGCGGATTTCTCAAAATTGTGACCTAATGGAAATATTTGGAAAATAGATTTGGAATCAGTGAGATAAAATATATAAAGAATATCTATTGCGGTTCAAACCAAATCGAATAGTGTGTAATTTATTGATTTTAAAAACAGTACAAAAAAATACACAAAATAAATATCCGAAAAGTTTTGTTTTAACACTGTGTAGTAGTTACAAGCAAAATAGTTAAAAGAATTTCATTAAAAATCTGCTTTTTTCCCAATATTTGTACGTGCTAAATTACAACTTACATTTTAGTAACATTAATATAATAGATATCGGTTTCACACATATACAGATAGATATCCGCACTCACTCTTACACATATTTGTGTCATCAGCATGTGTTGTCACTTAATGACACAATCTTGTTTTGTGGAAGGCAACAATTTTCATGATGCAAAAAAAAGAGAAAAAAATTAAAAAGGATTTTTATGAGACCCCAAAAAGCAGTTAAAAAAATCAAAAGTTAAGGTTTCAGAAACCAGTTTATGGTAGCAGTAGTTTGTTACAACTCATAAATCGTTTCTTTTGAAAGTCAATTTTTTTAAGGATATAAAAAAAAGCAAAGAATGTTTAGATGTTAAAGACATGTATTTACAGGTTTCCTCAAGCGTCGGTATGTTGGAATTTAATGAGGGAAAGAATTGAATGGATATCTTGTTAAACATTTGTTCTTGGTTTTCAAAATCAGTTTCTGTGAAATCGTATTCTATTATCACGAAATAGATAGCACAAATGGGTAACAATAGAGGTGAAATTAACTTAAAATTTTAAACAAAACGTATTGAAATTCAAAAAAAATAAAAAATTGTTTAGAGATACTGTTTTTTATAAAGCTCTCAAACATTATGTAAGGTCAGTTATTAGCTAAAAAACTGTTGCATTAACAATAGTTTGAGGAATACTGCTTAATTTTATTTAAGTTACAGTTATACAATACAATTTTAAAAGCCCGATACTTTGAGACTGTTAGTTTCATAAATCGAAATATCAGGGACCGTAATCATTATGAGCTTTATAATAAAAATTACACAATAATGATTATGTTATGAGTTTTAAGGATTTTCTTCAATGTTTTTGAGCAAAAAAAATAAAACTCAAAAATAATCATTATTTATGATTTTTATTTTTTTCGCTCAAAATAAAACTCACTTTCATGTAGGTGTAAATATATATACATATTAGGGTGGGGCGATTAGTATGGAAGGAAAAAAATCTTATTAGGCGCTTCGCGTTTCTGATTCTTGGGATTGTACTGAGCCAAAAAGTCCACTATTTTGACTTTACGGCAAAAAAGCCCTATTTTGAAATTAATAATTAACCACTTAAACCCCACCCACAAATATGATTGATGCATTAATCTGCTAGAGAATCTTCCAAAGAAGAGATTGATACCATAATCTTGGATAAGATCCTTCTCCTTCCTGAGATATGTCCATCCCACACATTGTTACTTTCACAAAATACGGCAAAAAAAAGCCCTATTTTGAAATTAAAAATGAAACCCTTAAACCTCACCGACAAATATGACTGATGCATTAATCTGCTAGAGAATCTTCCAAAGAAGAGATTGATACCAAAATATTCGATAAGTTCCTCCTACTTCCTGAGATATGTCCATCCCACACATTGAAAGTGAGTTTTATTTTGAGCGAAAAAAATAAAAATCATAAATAATGATTATTTTTGAGTTTTATTTTTTTTGCTCAAAAATAATGATTATTGCTGATTTTTTTTATTATTACTCAAAAATAATCATTACCATTGAAGAAAACTTTAAAAATCAAAAATTTAAAAATCATGACGGATATGCAAAGATTGTCAAAAAATAATAATAATGGTGCAATAAATTTTTTTTTATGTCTCTTCTAAGTGATTGATTTTTTGATTCAAAAAAACGAGCAATAATCATTATTTACGGTCCCTGCGAAATATATTAGGATGGAAAATTAATTATTTTTTTTTTAATTTTTTTATTTTCATTTAATAAATTATTTTCTACTTCCTGAGTTGACGTTTTTGCGATTTCAAGTTACAAATTTCTACCTTAAAGGAATTGCAAAGGTCGAGCTTCATGCTTCACATATCCCAGTAAAAATGTTTTATGTTTTTGGAAGCAGAAGAAAACAAATGCGCTAATCAGGGCTGTAACCTGGGGCGGGCGCCCCAAATTGAAATTTTTTAAAAAATGTACTCATAAAAGCATATTTTTGTAAGAAGGGATTTGCGATGACAAAAAAATGGTATATTCAAAATGTTAATTTCAAACTTAAGAAGAAAACTTATCTGTAACAATTTTGTGTTTCTTTCTGGAAATATAAAAAAATAATAAATATTAACTATTTAAGATTTTTTATACAAAAAAATCAAATTGTTTTCGAAACAATTAGTTAAGAGCATTTAATTTTCTTAACAAACAAAATACATACTAAAAATCAGACTTGGGCGACGTCAATTGCATTTCAAAATCGTTCTCTTGTGAAATTTTTCTATATCATTAATAATTTCAGACCTACGCTCACACTTGTGGACGCTTAGGTACAACTAATATTGTAATATAGCACTAGGGTAGTACTATTTTGACATAATTTTTTTGAAATTACGGCGATTGCTTAACTAAAAATGCGTTAAAAACAAACAAAAAAAAAAATAATAATCATTTAAGCCTAAAAATGTTTACATTGTTTAACTATTTTTTCCAACGAGAGTTCGATCGCGACCGTGATGAGTAACAGACGCATTACGGAGATCAAAATCGTTTATTGGTGTTTTGCTAAAAATAAGCAATCGGTTGTCGTTAACTTTTTTTTCATAAAATTAAAGTTGGTTTATTTTTTACTTTGTTGTTTAAATTGCAATAAATATAAAAACAGTATAAAAAAAAATACAAAAAAATAAAAAAAAAACTTTGTGTAAAGAGTGAGCCTAGTGCTCCAAACTCAGAAAGCAATAACAATGTAAACACAATTATTAAAAATAATAATAACAATAATGTTACAAAAAGAAAAAACGAAAATATGGAATTACCAGTGCCTAAACAATATAAAAACAATTACTACGCAGTGCTGGACACTGACAATGACACTCAATGTGATAAAAATCATATAAAAAAATTTGTAGATCATGTAAAAGCAAATAAAGGAAAAATACAAAAACCATATTCAGCTAATGCTGCAATTGATGAAACACAAAAAAATAAAAACAATACATCATCTTCATCATCAATAAATACCATTAACACAGTGGTTAACAAGGAACAAAATAATCAAAAAAAAGTTCCTCCTATAAACAGAGTTCATATAGAAACCAAAGAATTAATTGAATTTATCAAAAATGGATTAAAAATTAAAAACTTTAAAATTAAAGAATTTAGAAATAAAAAATCTTTATTTATGAATTCACTTGAGGATTTTTTAAGAGTTAAAGCTCATTTGTTAAAAGCAGAAACTAGTTTCTTTACTTTTACACCCAAAGGAATGAAATCTAAAACTTATTTGCTAAAAGGTTTGGATGCTAGCATAGAAGCTGAAGACATATTAAATGAATTACGACAACATGAAAATGACGACTTAAAATTCGTAAAAGTTAGTCAATTTTCCACTAAATACTCTACCAAACAAGGTTATAGTTTACCAATGTTTCTGGTACAAATTACACCAGGGAGTAATGTTAATTACTTAAAAAACATAAAATCCCTTTTCTATCGGGTTGTAAGATGGGAGCAAGTAAAACGTCCTGAAATACCTCAGTGCCGAAACTGCCAAGGCTTTTTTCACAGTGCTGCAAACTGTTATCTTCCAATGAAATGTGTTAAATGCAATTTCAGTCCGAAAGGGGAAAATGCTCCATAACAAATGTTCAGGAAAACGAAACAGAGAAGCTGTATTGCGTTCTTTGCAACAAATTTGGTCACCCAGCATCGTATAGAGGTTGTGAAAAATATAAACAACTTCAACAAAAACTTAGATCTAAGAAAAAAACTATATTAGAAAACAAAAATAATAATGTAAATTCATTTTATAACCCAGAAACTAGCTTTGCTAATGTACTAAAAGGAAATGACTTAAATTTTAATACTAACAGTGATATGTCTAACAACTCTTTCATTTTAGAATTAAAAAATATGATGATAAATCTTAATAATCAAATGGCAAATCTACACAAACAATTAAATTTACAAGCATCTCGTATAGATGCTATTTTTTCTATGGTAAATGTGTAAAAATGGATGATAATCACATAAACTACATAACAAAAAATCTTAAAATAATACATATTAATGTCAATTCATTAATATTAACAAGTAGAAGGTATGATCTTCAACAATTTCTAAATAAGAACAATCCAGATATTGTTCTTTTAAATGAAACAAAACTTAACCCTAGGCATAAACTTAATTTTAATAACTATGAAACTATTAGAAAAGATAGAGATGGTGCAATAAGAGGAGGCGGAACAGCTATTTTAATTAAAAACAATCTTAAATATAACATATATTCCAATAATGCAATTAATTCGTTAAAAATATTAGAAACTTGTATAATTCAAATTCCAATGATGGAAAATAAAATGATGTATATCATAGCTGCCTATTATCCTTCGGGAAATAATGACTCAAACTTTAGATCCGACATACATAATCTTTTTAGTTCCTTACACCTACAAAATATTAACAACTATTACATTTTTGCAGGGGATTTAAATCGAAGGCATACAGATTGGGGTAACCCATCTGATAATCCAAAAGGGAATAAACTTAAAGAATGGTTGTTAGATAACGAAATTAATTTTAGATGTAGACTATATGCTTCTACCTTACCTTCTTATCCTAGAGCAGGGTCATACTTAGACATATGTATTGCTGACTGTAGGCTGCATATTCTTACAGAAAACAGCACTCTAAATTGTCTCAAAACTTTAGATTATGACAGTGATCATCAAGCTATACAAATTTGCGCTTATATGAGTAATGAGCAAGAACTCTTTACTTTCATGAAAGAAATTCAAACTTCAAAATATTACTATAAAAAAACCAATTGGAAAAAATTTAAAAATAAAATTGTACAAAAACTTGACAACGATACACAAATACCTAAAAATCGGAATCTCTCAAATTATGAAATAGACTCTCACATTGATATCCTCAATGATATTATTATTGAGACAATACAAAATGTAACACCTAAATATCGGAATGGCGATTCTTTTCACAAAATAAACAGTCCAGTCATTAAAAAACTACACTTAGAAAAAAGTAAAACCCTTACTTTAATTAAAAAACATAATAGATTGGAACTTACTTTAACAGAATCCACACTTAATATACTCTGAACTAAACTAAAATTAATCAAAAAACTTTTAAAGCACAGCATCACAAACGTTTTAAACAAATATGTACAAGAAAAGCTAACTAATATAGACCCAAAGAATTCAAAACATATGTTTGAGGAAATTAAAAAACAATTTAAAAAGTTTAAACCTCTAGTCCTTCAAAACATAAAAATTCCACAAAACTTTGAATATTTACTTAATAATTCGGCAATAGACCCAAATAGTTTAGAAAAAGATAGTTTAAATAACTTCATAATACGAGATCAAAATCAAATGTTAGATGCAATAGGATCATTTTTAGAGTCAGTGCACTCTCACAAACAAATAAATAGCAATAATAATGTTCATTTACAAGTCAATGAATCGTTTAATAAATTCTTAGAAACCAAAGCCAATTTTGAAAATAATCAATCCACTATAATGCAATTTAATGATGAAAAAATGTCTGACAATTTAGATGTTATGCAAGCTGAGGACTACTTCATAACGAGAGAAAAAATATTATATATATTCTCTAGTTTGAAAGGTAAATTATCTTCAGGAATAGATACAATTCCAAATATAGTTTTAAAAAATATACCAGAAATATTGATTTTTGAATATTGTGGTCTTTTTAACAACATGTTAAACAATTCATATTTTCCAAAAAAATGGAAAAATGCTAAAGTTGTTCTTTTACCAAAAAAACATAAAGATACAAGCAATCCACAAAATATTCGTGCTATAAGTTTACTTCCAAACATCAGTAAAGTATTTGAAATGTGTATTAATAACAATATAAACAAATTCTGTAATGATAAAGACTTAATAAACGAAAAGCAATTTGGATTTAAATATAAGCATTCCACTATAAACGCGATACTTTTACTTACATCCAATATAAATTGGAATTGGAACAAGAAACTATGTACAGGTGCTTGTTTAATAGATATGGAGAAGGCCTTCGACAGCATATGGATACCTGGTTTGATTTTTAAATTATTTGAATTTAAATTTCCACTACATCAAATAATTATTATATATAACATGATCAATGATAAATCTTTTATGGTTTTCCACCAGAATTATAAAAGTAATAAAAGCTTTAAAATCATTAATGGATTGCAGCAAGGTACTGTAAACTCCCCCATTTTATTTAATATTTTCATTCTGGATCTGCTCAGCAAAATAGATAACGTTATTGCATTTGCAGATGATGTTGTTATATACCATGGTGACAGTACAATTGAAAAAATAAATACAAATCTACAAGAATCATTTCATATTGTCCAACAGTTTTCTATAGATTGGAATATGAAAATAAACACACAAAAATGTGATACTATTTTATTCAGACCACCAGTCGATAAATGTAATAACAATGTTAAAAGAAACTGGAAATCCTTTGGAATCAAATCAAATTTAAATAATACCAATATACCAACCAAACAAGTTTTCAAATACTTAGGCATTCACTTGGACAAATTTTTATACTTCAATGATCATGTTAACAATGTACTAATAAAAGCAAAAAATGCATTTTTCATATATAAATCGTTATTTTACTCAAAATATATAAAGACTAGAGTAAAAATTATAATGTATCAATCTCTCATTAGACCAATCCTCACATATGGATGTCCGATTTGGTTTAATATCTCACCGTCTTATATGGAAAAAATACGTGTATTCGAAAGAAAATGTTTAAGGGCTTGTACTTCAATGTTTAGATCACCACAAAGTAACTATGTTAAATATGTATCAAATAGGAAGCTATATAATACATCAAACATAATAAGGATAGACAACTTTATCATTAACTTAATTAGGAATAATATTTTGAGTTGCACATCGTGTACTGAAAATAATTTAATAATGGCACCGTATTATACAGATGATACTTATATATTAAATACCTTAGAAAAAGGCTTCGTCCCACCTGAGGCTTTTTTATTTTTAGATAAGTCAAATATTATACAAAATGAAAATGGCATTCCGGTTTTCTATCATAACTTTAGAAGGGCCAATGTTAAAGCAGTCAACTGCAGTTCTTTAGAAAATAACAATAGATATGATACAAGTATAGCTGACAGGGAGCTTCGCATATTGCAAAGATCAAAGACCAAAAAATTTTGGTGGTTAAATGGATATTAATTATATAACCCCTTTTTTAACCTTTAGACTTTAGTTTTAACTTTTCACCAATAAATATGTAATGTTTTTATATAATTTTCATTACAAATTAATATATTTTCTGCAATTCTAAAAGCAAACCAAAAAAAAATATAAATTGTAAACCAAATCTATTATATTAAAAATACTCGAGAGCTCGTTCTGGGACTTTGTATATATGTAAATAGAATTATTATTATAACTAGTGTTTATTATAGTTTAAGTTTTTCAAAAGTTGTAAATAAATAAACGAAAAAAAAAAAAACTATTTTTTCCAATTTTAATTGAATTAAATAATCAATATTTTCTGAAATTGAAATTTTAAACTCTTATATTATAAAAATATGGCCGATGAACATATTAGACTCTTTGACGAAACAGTGGAATTGTGAAGCAGATATTTGTATTTTTTGTGTAAAAGGCCTTATTTTATTGATGCAGCATTTTTTTGTTAAAATCGTTTGGCAAAAGATTAGGGGACTATCCGAAACTAACATGTTTATTACAATTTGTGTAAATGAGTCTTAAATTAAATTTATGAAAAATATTTTTGTATAGAAAATTCTTGGATTACTCTTATTATTTTTACTATAGCCCTTCGATGCTAATGAAATTTTTCTAAAAACTGCTAGGATGTTTTTCAATCGGCATACTATGGGATTTTGGGGAAATCTTTTCAACAGAAAAATCGTAAAATTTTGAAATACTTCAGTTATAGAGTGTTAAAAAAATATGCTATAAAAAATTCGCAGATTCCACTAAAAATTTTTATTATAAAAAAACTGTGTTCTACCCCGGCTGACACTGTACAATTGTGTTTGCTATGCTACAATGTGTGTGAGGTTGGTGTTCAGTTCTATCGTGGTGGATTTTGAGTGCAATATCCTTAGGCGCATTAGTGTTAAAAAAGAACTCTAATCACAGAAAAAATTTGAATAGAAAAACAGCTTTCTCACATAACTTTCAAGTTTTATTTCATTTAAATAACTTCTATATTTCTAAAACTTAAACACACCATCGATAACCAACCGTTATTCTTTATGATTGTATAAAGAAGCTCTAAAATATAGAAAAGTGTGATTTAGATTAAAAATTTGAAAAAAATCAGCCTTATAAAAGCTGGATAATCTTGCCAAAAGTGGGATGATTGGTCATTGTACTCTTAATACAAATTATGAAAATATTCGCTAACTAGGCATTCTTATCTAGAGATATCTCTCAGAATGGTTTAGTTTTTAAGAATTAAAGCGCACCCACTAAGGTGAGCGACCGAAAAAATGTTAACATGCGTTTTCCTTAATAACTTTCATCATAAGGTTTCTTTACAATTTTTTTTTTGAACATAGTACCATTTAAAAATATGTCAGTAAATAAATTAATGGCAATCTAGAATTTGTCTTTTAAACTTCTAACAAAATGAGTGATGAAAATAAATGCGACTGAAAATAATTAAACATTTTCAACAACAGATTTCTTGGACATATAAAAATTAGGCAAGGTATTAAAAGTTAGTCGTCTGACTGTTTCAAAAGTAATTCAACGTTTTAATGGAGACTTGAACATTTAGAGAAAATCTGGCTCAGAAACAGGTTGTCAATATAAAATGATCGTCATGATAAAAAGATACTCTAAAAAGTTCCTTATATGGCACGAAATGTGCAGTTATGAAAAAGAGAGCAAGTCATTTGTAACAGCTGGAACAATAAAAACCGAAATTTATATAAGATTTCAAACGTCTTTGACGCCCTATGTTCACACTGAACTTTATTTAAGTATTTATGGTGTTCAGAAATGTAATTCTATGTATATTTAGATAAATAAAGGACATATATATATATATATATATATATATATCAAACGTCTTCGACAACAGAAGGAAAATGAGAGCTAAGTGGCGTAAGAAGCGTATGTGTAGGTTGAAGCGTAAGCGCAGAAAGATGCGTGCACGTTCCAAATAAACTAAAAAATAAAAATGGGCAGCTTCCAGCTTTAATTGTTGTTTCCTGCCTGCATATTTGTTGCGGTGTTTGGTGACGTTTTGCAACTGTTTATCACAATTTATTGTGTTAAATTTTTTTCAAAAATAAAGAGTCCACCTTTGGATTATTGCTTGGAGTGAAAACAAAAAAAAAAAAAAAAAGATAATGTGTGCAAAAACTACGACTGATATTTATACGCCCACACTGAATGTCAACATACTTCTGGCCTGAGTTGGTATTTTGCCCTTGAGTAATATAAATCAAATAACATTTTAAATTCATTTTCATCGGGATAAACATTAATTGCATTTATAGTAATTAAATGTGCTAAAGTCCCAAAACTTATTTAACAAATTGTGAAAAACAATCTGCTGTAGGCGTGTCCCTATCCGGATTTCATTCCTGACCAAGAAAATCTTCAGGGGACTTTGTTATTAGAATTTCTAGAGATATTTGTTATGTTGAATCACAAACTCAATGAGAATTTCTTGTCCTCGTCTAGGAGCGTGATTCAAAACTTAAAATATCAAAGAAATAACAAAACAACAACAAAATATTATCACAATTGGCTTTGTCATCTTCCAAATACTACTCTGTTTTTTTGACAGACCTAGCAATGTAGTGACGTTTATTCAAGTAAATCAACAATAGAAAATCAAATGTTTTCTATTAGTGTCAGTTACATTTAAATTTGCACAAGCACCTGCATATTTGTTATTTTAAATTCATTTTCATCGGAATAACATTTATTTTGCACCAATGGAGACAAATCCCCCAAACTGCCGAAGCTAAGACCAGTTGAAAGATATTTGGCTCTTGCTGCAAGAGAATTAAAGTCCGCAAAAGGATGTCCCTAGGCATGGATGATTTTAAGCAGAAATATAAAACCTGATCCGAGAACTTTACAGAAAGTACTTTAAAGTCCTTAATGGGAGGATTTTCCGAAAAGGTGAATTAATTTATGAAGTTTGGAAAAAACCTGATTGTTTTGCTTGTAAACTAGAATATATATTTTTTTATTATTAAAAAAGGTTTTAAAAATTTAATAAAAAATAAAAAACACAAAATTTATTATCCATACATTTTGAGTTTACATTTTTATTGAATTGTTTCTGTGGTAAAATTTTTTCGAACGCATACCTTATATACAAATAAATTTTTAATAAGTTTTGAAAAAAAATATATTAATAGTAGTTTTTAGTAAAATAAATGTTAAAGATATTCCCTAATTAACAGTGACCCTTTAATTTAATTATATATATTCCCGTTTTTGATAAGAAAAAGAAGATTTTACTATCAAAACCTTAATGAATTCTTATTTTGAAAAACTCAGAATTCAGGTATTCGAAAAATCTCTCGTTTGAAAACCCAAATAAGGAGTTATCTTACAATATATCTAATTAAATATATTGTAAGATATCATCACATATTAAGATTCTATCACATATTTCTCTCAAACCTACCAACCCTTGAGGATACCTGTGAACTATGTATGTTGAAAAGGATGTACTGACATGTTTCGAATTTGCAATGTAATTTGAAAAAAATTTTGACATGAAACAACTTATCTCTGTTGAAGTCATAAAACTAAAAATTTATTTAAGTATGTGCTGCAAAGTATCTGTTTGTAACGGAGTGTTATTAAAAAAAGGGATGTCATTTTTTGTTAGCTAGAACCCCTAAAAACGATTTGTAAGCAAAGTGTCAATCACAGTTACAATATATTTACGTTTTCTTTAAATTTTGCGTTAAAATAATTTTTTAATAACTTAAAAAATATACTTAAAATTTGCACGCCTTGATTTTGTAACTTTTACCTCGTCCACTATATTATATATATCATTTTTTTAGGTTTTAATCTCTTCTAGCTTTTAGTATTAATAAAAAATTTGACTTAACCCGGAACACCAAATACATTTTTTTTTGTTGAATTTTGAAAAGATATTTTAAAAACGCTTTAGTAATGACCTGAGTATAAAACAACTGCTATCCGTTTTTTCATGCTGCCTCCAGGACATTCAAAATGCCCTGTTACCATATGATAACTATGGGCCTGATAACTTTGGTAACTATGGGCCTTCGAGGTACTAGATCCATCAGCGTAGAATATATCAGAATAATCTCCAAGCACTTCAGTTGGGCTTTCCAAGTCCTACAGGGTAACATGTTATTCAGAGGCATTAGGAACATCGGAAAAAGCTCCGAAAGCCTCCCAACCATAAGACCATGCCCTGTATTGCAGTCCATATGCCATGTTCCATTGTTTCGGAACATACATACCGCCTTCATTGAATCGCACAGTATGTGAAGGTCCAGGGGCAGCATGTCCAACATAAAATCAATAGCATCCCCAGGTGTGGTATTCATAGCACGCGTAATACTCAGAGCAGCAGCTCTTGTAGTCTGTTCAGCCAAGCCTGAACGGTTTTTACCATTGTCCTATGCTACCAGACTACATATGCATATGTCACGACGGGTCTGATAACTGTTGTAACATAATAAACCTATAATAATGTATGACAATGATACCCTTACTAACTGGTAAATGTCGATTTTAGTTTAAAAAGAATGTCACTTAACCCTTAAATGCCCTGTGTATCTTTAAATATACAACCATTAATAAAAATCATACGGCTTTATTTTGACTTTAATTAAAATGAAAACTTCACTAGTGTGTTAAGAAAATACAAGCGATCTTTAAAAAAATACATTTTTCAATAAATATTTAAAATTGCGCCTTTTATTGATCATGAAAGCTGAAAAAATTAAAATGTGCGAGACGAATTAGATAGTCAAAATATGCGTTTTTTTATGATATTGCAAAAAGCGCAAAAATAATTTTAGGAAGTTTAAATAAAATACATAAGTATTTAGAGGCAAGTGTAAGCTTTCAAACTGTGTACTTTTTTTTGTCCCTATGTCACGGTTTTTTGGTTATAAAATGCGTAAAAAAAAATTATTTTAGTGCGGCCGGTAGGCTAGTTAGTATCGTGCTGGCTTATCAGTGCGGGGGTTGTGGGTTCGATTCCCACCAGATGCACTGGTTCATTTCCGCTACAACGTTCAGAAAGCCATAGTAGCTAGTGCTCGGTTAGGGTAACAGGATATAATTTGTATTATATGATTTATTAAAAAAAAAAAAAACACATTTTTATTCAAATCGACGCTGTTGGTGCATTTAAGGGTTAACTATTGTTGTCCTCTTAAACATTTCTTATTCAGATTTATTATTTGAATTTTATCAAAAAAAAAATCAACTTTAACAATTCAAATTGTTTTAAAAATTTGAAAAATAAAACTATTTAAGTATAACTTTTGAATAACTGTTATGGTTTTAAATCCTATTAAAAAATTATGTTAAAAGTTGTTTATTAATTAAAGGGCTTAGTGCAAAAACATGATAAGCCACACGTTTTCAAAAAATAATTTTATGTGTTCATTGCATTACCTAACGTGGTATCAATATCCACTTACATGATTTAAGCTATATTCCAAATACTTTCAGATCTAGAGCAAATATTACTTTTACAATTCGACTATATTTCAATATTTTTTTACGCAAGAACATGATATGCCACACCAATGAGATACACATTCATTGAAATATTCTAAATAAATTTTCTGTAAAAACTTGATAAGCAACATTCATTTTTTAAAATGTTTTTTACTGTCTTCTAGTCTCCCAGCAAGGCACATGTAAAAGAAGACACATCTTTGCACTTACAACAAGTATATTTATCACGAAAATCTGTCAAATCAGCTATCTATTCTTTAAAATAAAAATATTCTAAATAAAATTTCTGCAACAACTTGATAAGCCACATTAATTTAACAAAATGGGTTTTACTGTCTATTAGTCTCCCAGCGATGGATATGAAATAGAATACACATCTTTGCTTAAAGCAAGTATATATATAATGAAAATCCTTCAAAAAAGCTACCTAGTCTTTAAAATTAAATAATTCCAAATAAAATTTGTGCAAAAACTTGATAAGCCACATTGACGTAATAAAATGGTTTTTACACTCTTCTAGACTTCCACCGACGGATATGTAATAGAAGACACATACTGTCACTTATTACAAGCATTTATAGCTCGAACATCTTGCGTAACAGCTGCCTAGAAGTCATTGAAAACCATTTCTTTAATATCTATGTGGCTTATCATGTGTTTGCAGAATTTTTATTTAAGATTTTCTTATTTTTAAGAAAAAGACGCTGTTTTTCTGGACTTTTATATTCTAGATACTTGTAATAAGTGCCAAGAGGTGTCTTCTATTACATGCCCATCGCTTTAAGACTATAAGGCAGTGAAACCCATTTATTCAAATCCACGTGGCTTATCAAGTTCTTGCAGAAATTCTCTTTAAGATTTTTTTATTTTGAGGAAATAGTTGGTATTTTGAAGGATTTTCGAGCAACAGTACTTGTAATAAGTGCTAAAATATCTTGGTATTTATTACAAGTTTCTACAACACTAAATGCCTGAAATACAGATATCATTTCTTCAAAATTAAAAAATTTTAAATAAAATTTCTGCAAAAACTTGATAAGCCACATTGACTTAATAAAATTGTTTTTACTGTCTTATAGTCTTCCGAAGAAGGTCATGTAGAATACACATTTTGGCACTTTTTACAAGTATCAAGTATCAAGAAAGACCATCTAATTTGCTACCATTTTTCAGACTATGAACTTCTTTACTTATCTTTGTGCAATAACTTGATAAGCAACACTTTTTTTTTTGTAAAAAAGCTGTTTCCGATGGATTTCTATCATCCATGAACGGGTATGAGATGGGAGCCTTCCTTAAGCACCTATTATGTATGCTTACAGTCTGGTTTAGTTAAAGCCTTATTTTCTACATTGTTTTTAAACTTTGAAGGCGATTATTTCATTACTTTAATTTTGTGGCTTATCAAGTTTTTGCACTAAGCCCTTCAATTAATGAAATATTAGTACTGTTCACTATAAATTTACAATTTCAAAGCATTAACAAATAGATTTTTTAAACATTAATTTTGAAAAAATTCAAAATATCTGTTATTTTTTAACAATAATACTAAAAAATAAAAAATCTGGTTTATTAATAACTGTTTTGTTTAAAAACAGAAAATAAATCTACTTAGTGATTTTTAAAAAAATGAATTGATAAGTGTTAGGGTCTCTGTTCTTAAAACTGGCAGAATGTTACCCACATTGATATTGAACTAAAAGTCTAATTAAAAACATGCAGAAATACGATTAAAAGTTTACACAAAATTTGAATCTTCTTTTATTGAGCGTGAAAAACATGTCATTAAAAAATAATAATAAAAAAAATTTCGTTTTAATATTATAGCTTTATAAATTCATTATATGAATGATAGTTAATTGTATAAAGTTATGTCGTTTAACACCTGTTAATACAAATTTTGTTAACAAATTTGCATATTTTCCTTGGACAGATTGTAAATAAAATTTTTTTATAGCTTTGTTAAGCTTAATATATGGTCTTTAATATAATGTATTAGATTTCCATGTCTGTCTTTTAATTATAAAACAAAATATTTAGAGCGGATACGTTGAAATTTGAACTGAGCCATATTTCATGTTAAATCTTTTAAAAGATTTATTAAGTTTTTAGTAGGAGAAAATAAAACAATACTAACAATAAAACAATAAAAAAATAAAGAAAAGTTTTTTGAAATGTGTTTAAAAAGGTGATTACATGTTTTCACACAGGATAAAAGAACATCCTGAACTATGCTAACGGCCTCGAAATTTTGCGAACTAATTTAGTATTATATATTTTTAATTTAATCCCAGTTTTTATCTGTTTAACCTCTTGATATCGAAATTGTAGAGAATTAAAAACGTAGGGACAGGTAGATCTATAATTAGTCCAAATTACTCTATACACTGAGAGAATTATTAACATGATATTAATTAGTTTTTGCATTAGATTAATGAAATGTCACTAGAATTCGTGAATTAAAACTTTAAATTAAATTAATGAAGTTTTGCATAAAATTTTATAAGAAATGTTTTACTTTTAAATTTTAAAAAATTAAAACCAAAAGTTTATTTTTCGATCTGTTATCATAAATCATGATGTGAGCAAGATTATTCAAGTTCAAGATCATTTGTTTTTTGTTAAACAAAAAACCGTGCAATGTTTATTTATTACTCAAAAAAGTTTTTGCCCGCTAACTTATAGCAGACTTTATCTACTGACAGGTCCTTACATGTTTCATTTCGCGTCACCAAAAACCATCAGAGAACCAATGTAGAAAGGATAGAATATTTTACCCAAATTTTGAAGCGTTGATCTTTTACCTTCAAAATTTGGGAAAAATATTCAACCCCTTCTACATTGGTTCTCTGATGATTTTCGGTTTCAATAAAAATAGTTTCATAATAACAATGAATCTTTTTAATATAGTTTATGATAGTTTTCATTCACTTTGTGAAGAAAATTTAATTAGTTTAGTGAACTATTTCATGAAAACTCACCAAAGAAAATTTTCTCTGTGTATAATTTTTTGAGTTTGGTAAAAAAAATTCTTCATTGAAGTTTTTATTATTATAAAATTTTATGGAAACTTGAATTAAATGAAAAGTTTCACTGGACAAATTCCAATTTAATTTCATTGATTTTATGTTAAAATTCAATAATACAAATTAGAAAAAGCTCTCAGTAGTTGTATGGCAGTGGTATTCAGTAAGCCATTATTTTGACATATCCGCACAGCACACTCATAAAAAAAGTTAGTTCGAAAGTCTGTTAATCGGGTTCCAATTCAGCTGAACTATTTTTTTCTGTTGTTTTCGTTTAAATCTGTTATTTAGCTAAAATTATTATTTATTTCATTTTACCACAAGAACAAATTTCATCCATATTTGAACAAATTGTTTAAGCCAATATTTAGTAATTCTCAAATTTACAAATTTGTTAGTTAATTTAAATCACATTTGATTTCAAATCATTATTTTGTGTGTCTCCGATATAAGTCTCACTTGAAGATGGCATTATTTTCTATTATTTTTTTTTTATAATAATATAATAGGCTATATCTTGTTAACTAACAAGGGGGGTATCCCTACCCGAACTCGCAGATTTTAATGAACTTTAAATATGTTGTAAAGGAGCAAAAAAAAGGGACACTTATTTTTTTTTTAGTTCACGTTTAAGGGTAAAAAAGTGGGGTTAAAAATTCATTTGTTTTTGTATGAAAACTTTTCTTTAGTTTACGCAAATTAGATTTATTTGTACGCTAAAGTACTCAGGAAAACAACATAGCCATGTTGCCTATATAGTGGACACAGATCTGCCACATTTTTGACTTATTTCAAATGAAAAGTAAAAAGGCTCTTCGGGAAAAGTCGCAAAATCGAACGATTTCGAATATCGGAAAAGCTCATATATCACATCGATTAAATTAAAAAGGCATTGATATGCATTTTATTTACGCCAGCTTGAATATTACTCAAACACACATTTTTGTTTTAAACAAAAATACTTGAATGTCCTTTGGCATAATTTGTACACCAGAGAATGTGTCTACCAAATTTGTCTATAGTTTCTTTTAATAGAACGAAATAAACCGAAAAAAAACGTAAATTTGGGTCATTTCTGACTCCACTTAGTAACACCTAAACATGCGATTTGCCAGAAAAAAAAAAAACGGATCCCTGCAATTTTTATTCTCTTCAACATATCCGAAGTTCATTAAGATCTGTCGGTCAGGATCAGGATACCTCCCTTGTAAGGGAAATACAGCAAAACGGACATTAAATCGTTGATCAGTAGCTGTAAACTGGTAATTATTTAACACCTATACAACAAGTAATAAATATGGATCTGCCTGCGGTCAGATTTAGTAAGTTAAAAAAAAATAAAAATATATTCGAAATTTTTTCTGAAATTTCTGCTTATTTAGCTATATTTTGAGCTCATTTTCTCACAACTGTCTATGTTTTCAACAGTCTAGTTAGAAGCAATTTTTAACTAAGATTTCAGGTACTACAACAGAAAGTTTTCGTCACTAAATTTTTAAATATTTGTGCGAGCTTTTTTTATCTGTGTAAATAAAACATCAGTTTAAGATCTGTCAAAGAGTTTCAATTCAATTTAACTAAGTTTTTTGTTGAACACTAACTTTTAACAAATTTTTGGTTATCTTCATTACTTATCAACTAAAAGAGTTCCTCGTTTGAAAAATCAGTCTTTCGTATTTGGGGTTAAATTAAACATTTAAAAACCATTTTAACAAATAGTGTACCAAAAAATATGATAATAATGATATTATATATATAAAAAAATCTTCCATATAATTTTCCTCGTCAATACCATGCCATGACGAGACATCTTGTTCATTCTGCGTATATCTTTTAATCTGGTTGCCGTCCACATTATTCATATACTTATCAGCACAATTTTTTTTAGCAATATAAATAAGTAAGACATTACTAGTAAAACATTAGTTCAAAACATTAGTTTAAAACAGTTAAGTGTTGAATAGCTAGAAACATAGTTTTAGCACAAAATTTACTGAAAAATAGTACACCTGGGGCCGAATTACGGCATTCGTGATCGTAAGTTTTCGATCGAAATTAATTTTCTATTTTCGAAAATTAAACATTTTATCAAAAAATTTTTGATCAGGGATATTGTAGTTCGCTCCTTGATTAGAAATAAATGTAAAACTTTGTGTTTTCATTATTAGTATTTTTGTAGTTACTCATTGAAAAAACTGTTTTCGAACGATTTCACTCGATCACGAATGCCGTAATTCGGCCCCTGATTTACAAGACGTTTTACTAACTTTTCTACTTACTTTTTTTTGAGTGTACTATTTAATTATTATATTATATTTTTTGGCACATATTGCTTCAAATTAAAATTATTTTTTATTGTATCAAATCTTGAGACTAAAATGCTTTATTTAAGCTATTAACTTTAATTCTTAATCTTAGCCAAAAAGATGTAATAGAACTAAAATGTAAAAATTGTATCGAGTCCATGATTTATGTTGAAAAATTTGCTAGGATGTTTTACAAAAATTGTATTTTGTGGAATTGTACTAACAACATTCAGATTTTCTCAAACATTTGGAGATATAAAAGGCATGATTATAATATGCACTACAATTAATAAAATGGGGGGACTTGGAATTCCATTAAATTGATTGAATTGAGAAATACTTAAAAAATATGGCAAAGTTGTGAGCCAAATTTGTTTTGAAGTACACAAGGTATATACTCGGACTGGTGTTTTAAATTAGCTTTTTGACTTCAAATTAGTGTTTAGGAGGCCAAAATAATTAAAAAAAATATTTAAGTATAAGTCTGTGCAAAAAACTTTCTATATGAGAATAGAAGTTCGAATTTCATTGAAAAATCATTAAATTATTGCGAATTTTAAATATTTCCCAATCTGGCTAAAATTTGGACACTATTGGAAACACATAGAAAAATCATTAAATTACAGCGAACTATAAATATTTACCGATCTGGTTGAAATATGGACTGAGCACTATTTTCGACAGTCTGTGTTTTTTTTTGTAAAGTTTGGATCTATGACTTGTCCTTAATCAGTTAATGCTTCAAAATGTTGTCAAGAGAGACATTGGTGTATATAATTTTTAAAAATATGCATCCAAGTAAATTGTTTTAATTTGGTTATTCCCGTTTAACTTAAAGTCACAATAAACAAGAGCTTTTAGTTATTTAAAACCCAGAAGCCATTTTATGTATGATTCTAAAAAGTTTATTATTTTATATTCCTCCTTTGGGTGGTTTAAAAACAATAACTTTTTTAATTTCATTATGAGCTTTTTATACCACAATAAAACAAGAACACATTCAGAGTAATTTCTTAGCCTTTCTGAATAGGAACATAGCTCGGAAAATAAACTATGTGCTGTTATGGAAAATAGACAAAAATTTAAAAATTTGTTGACCCTTTCAGGAATGTGTTGATAGATCTATTTCGGGAATTTTCGAGGTTCCCATCATCAGAACACGTTTTGAAAGCGGTAATAATCCCATGCCAAACATCAAACATTCATTACTCATTACTCACTACTCACTACATGAGAACTAATATATGAGCTTGAAGTTAAAGATTATAACCATTAATTAAAAAATAAATTGAAAACTTGTTTGTTATGTGCAAGGTCCACCACAAGGTCCTGAAAGGGTCAAATAATAAATTTGAAAACAAAAAACTTTGTAGATTATCTGTTAGGACCATATCTTAATAAAGAAATATAGAGTATGTCCTCGAACTTGAATAATTTTCATTTTCATTGCACAATTAAAGGTAGAAAAAAAAAATAAATATTATTTTTAATAAAAATTATATCAAACTTGTATTTAAGACAAAGTACCGTCTAGTTTACTCCCCCTGTGGTGTTTATAAACTAAACAAAATATAAAAAGGAGAGAAAAACAAAAAACGTGTATTGAATATCCACCAGAGGTGGCCCTTGCACATAACAAACAAGTTTTCAATTTATTTTTTGATCAATGGTTATAATCTTTAACTTCAAGCTCGTATATAAATTCTCATGTAGTGAGTAAACTAGTTTATATCAATGTTTGATGTTTGGCATGGGATTGTTACCGCTTTCAAAACTTGTTCTGATGATGGGAACCTAGGAAATTCCCGAAATAGATCTATTAACACATTCCTGAAAGGTCAAATAATAAATTTGACAACAAAAAACTCTATAGATTATTTGTTAGGACAATATCCTAATAAAGAAATATAGAGTATCATTGCACAATTAAAGGTCGAAAAAAACATAATGTTTATTTTTAATAAAAATTATATCAAACTTAAAAATTTTATTTATATATAATTTCCGTTTCATTTTTATAACCCATGTATGATATTATACTTTGCAGCTCTATACAATTCAAACTAATCAAATTATTTTGATTTTGACAGCTGGTAATAACAATGTAAGAAAAATTTCATCTTTTGAAATGACACGCAAAAGCCCCCGGACACGTATTCTTCATTTTGGGTTGTAGAGTCCAGTGGTCTACACCCGTTTAATAGGTTACCGCGTGATTACTATTAAATGAGATTTTTTTTGTAGTGCTGCCATTTAAGTATTTTTTAACAAAATGAGTTGGTTTACATCATAAAATAATATTTAAAATTTTAAAAGGGCCAACCGAATTGAAAAGTGTATTATAATGGTAAGACCTTATAATTTCAATTAGTACAACGATATTTATATTAGATTTTGAAATATTTAAGGTATTCCAAATAGAATTCAGCTGAATCCACCGATCTTTGTTATGAAAACTAATGTTCAGTTGTACCAACCGACTAAAATTCGTAACAACTGAATTAGAGTCGTAGTAACCGAATTTAAGTTGGCAAATATCACAATTTTTCTCTGTGTGAGACTTTGTGTAAAAATAATGTGCAAAAACTAGTTACAGAAAAGTATTTTCAAAATTTTTTTGTTTTGTAAATTTAATTAACATAATAGATATTCATTTATTGTGGACCATTTTACGGTGGAAATAGTTACGATTTCTGTATGCTAAGGAAGAACTAAGTCATACAAAATATAATTTATACAGAAATATTTGCATAATTAATTATATTGTGGATACCGCGATACAATTTATATAGATCTAAATTTAAGGACTCAGATTATATGAGTCCGTGAAGTATGGTTAAAGTTATACACTATTTTTATATGTTTAATTTTAAAATAACTTAAAAAGATTTAATTTAAGAATACGAATCAAAAAATTGTAAACCGGTCAATGGAAATTATTAAAATCGTGGTACTTATTTTTTAAAGGAAAATGCTATTTCCCTTAGGGACCCTTTTTTTCGTGGGCTTGAGTTCGATTTTTATTTAAGACACTTTAACAACTCCTAGTATTCAAGGTTTTGCACAATTTCAAGGCGGTATGAATTCGCCATGAAGGATTTAAAAAAGTGAGTAACTCTTAAAACCTTGATCTTAAGGAATTACCTAAAATTGTTAAAAAGCAAACCAAAAAGAAAAAAGCGACCTAACTTTAGGGTTTTTTCTTAATAAAACGTCAATATATATGTATAACCTTAGCTGAATTAAATATAAGCAAAATTCACGAAAAATCAAACATATTATAAGTACATATTATAAAAAGTTCTCCAAAGCTGCCCTTTTAATTTTCTTTTGGAAATTTAACCCTCTACCTGTTAGGCTGCAGTCTTCATAAAATTTACCACAAATGCGCCAAATGAGCGTGTTTTACTTAGAAATTAATATATTCCGATAGAAATAAAGTTTGCTAAATATTTTGCGAAGAAAATTTTCGTGTGCCGTCCACAGTTTGGAAGCGAGAAAGCTTCAAAATTTCGTAAAATTTCAAAAACTAATTATTTTTTAAAAATATAGTTTTTAAAAATCTAAAAAACCAATTTAAGTTGACTAAAAACTCTTTGTACAAACAAAAATTAAACATTTTGTTTATTTTAATTAAATTATTTATATGACCTCAAGCCGACAACAAATCAACAAACGAACAATAAAAAGGTCAACTACACAACAGAAATTTTTTAATTAATTTATAACTTCTTTCATTGCAAAGGAAAATTTTCCATACCAATTGCAAATTTTCTGTATTTCAAATAGAAAACTTTAATTTATTTGAAGTTTTATTGATTTCAGCTGAAATGGTAAATAAATATGACAAACTAGTTTTTAGCTTGAAACGTATAATAATTTATTTGTTTATCATAGTTTTACGATATTTACAACTTATATGCGAGTTTTTATGAGAAAACCAAATATTAATGTTTCTAAAATTGAAAGAAACCATATGATATTTATATACGAGGGCGGATGAATAAGAACGTGACTTTTCGAACTTCCCTAATAGCTATGTGAAATGCAACACTGCTCCCATCAAGTACCATCTGTTAGTAGACCACTGTCAAATTTTGAGCAAGTTCCGTCATTTACTTTGCGTTTAATAGCGGTTCAAAACATACAACCTCGTGGAAAAAAGTGAATTTCGAGTGCTCATTAAACATTAATTTTTGCCAAAAAAAAAAAAAAATGTCAAGCAAACCAAGGATTTCAATGGCAAAAAAGTGGTTTACTGACTTTCGTTGTGGTCGCACAAGTAAAAATGACGCTGAACGTTCTGGACGGCAAATTGTGGTCAATACATCCGAAAATGTTGAAAAAATTCACGATGTGGTGTTCGCCGATCGAAGAGTTAAAGTGCGTGAGACTGTTGATGCCATAGGCATTTCATATGGAAGTGTGGTTTCGATTTTAAATGCTCAGTTGGATTTAAGAAAGCTGTCTGCAAGATGGGTGCAGCGTTTGCTCTCGATTGACCATAAACGTAATCGTGTGACAACTTCAAAGGATTGTTTGGAGTTGTTTAACCGCAATTCGATTGAGTTTTTTCAGCGTTTTGTAACTGTGGATGAAATATGGATACATTACATCACTCTGTATACCAAGCAGCAATCTAAACAATCTCCGTGTAAACCGGCTCCGAAGAAGGCCAAGGTAAGTTTGTCGGCCAATAAGGCGATGTCAACAGTTTTTTGTAATGCGCGGGAGAATCCACATCGATTACCTTCAAAAGAGAAAAACAATAAACGGCGAATATTATGCCAAATTATTGGACCGACTTAACGAGGATTATAAAAAAAACGACCCATATGGCCAAGAAAAAAGTTCTTTTTCATCAAGATAATGCACGGGTGCACACGTGTGCAGTCTCAATGGCAAAGTTCCATGAATTGGGCTACGAATTGGTACCCCATCCGACATATTCTCCGGATTTAGCCCCCAGTGACTATTTCCTATTTCCAAACCTAAAGAAATGGCTCGGTGGAAAGAGATTTAGCTACAACGATGAAGTTATTGATCAAACAAATGCCTATTTTATGGACCTCGAAAAATTCTATTTTTCGGAAGGGATACAAAAATTGGAGAAACGTTGGACTAAGCGTATTAAGCTAAAAGGATATTATGTTGAAAAATAATTTTTTTTTTTGCAAAAAAAATTGTGTTTCATTCAAAAAGTCATGGACTTATTGATCCATCCTCGTATAAAATAATAAATAGGCCATTCTATTATATTAAATCAAATAACATTTAATTTAATGAAATTGGATTAGGACAACATTTGGACAAAACTAAATTTAAATAAACTAATCTGATATGTTACAATTAGATCTTATTTGCTACAATTTAATCGGTTAATTATTTCGGATGAAATTTTATATAATTAATTATGGGGTCATATTAAATTTGATAAAGAATACATAAATCTTCATATACTTTTTTTTTCAATCCGGCAAGTTTTTCTCTGTGTGTATGCTTTAATTAATAAAAACACAAAAAGCCTTTAGGTATACTTTAAATATTTATCTTTTGGAAAAAAATTTCATTTAATTCATAAATGTGCTCATTTTTAAATTAACTTGTATTTTTAATCTTATCTAATTTACATTGAATTTTTCTATTCTTTATTAACCAACAACAGCAAAATATAAAATTAGTTTTATATATATAGCACAAAAGAAGTTACCTTATCTTTTTTCCTTAATACTATACAGACACTTACACAATGAACGAAAAAAAAAAACAAAATTAACTAAACTTATTTCATTAATTCAACCATGCAAATAACTTGAAAGCAATATCATCTTCTTAACATTTACTACCGCTAACCTCCAATATTCAACCAGTCATTGTTACCAGCACCTTATGTACTAACTAACTTACCAACAATCTTATTATTGGCCAGCTTTTTTTTTATGAACTCATACTTACCTACTGATAGTGATGAGTATGATGTATCTAGCATGTTTGATGAATATTGAGACATTTCATGATTTAGATTTTTATACCCCTGTCAAAATTTGACATATGAAGAATTTCATATCAAAAAAGATATGCATTGAATCCGACCCTATCAGATTTTGATGAAATTTTACATACAGCTACATTTCACCTACACAAACTCATTTTTAGAAATTGCATTTTCGAAAATATGTGGGCGTGGCAAGGTATCGAAATATTTGAAAAATGACAATAGGTACATTTAAGCAGCGATTACTACGGAATGGCTCAACCGATTTCAAAGATATTGGTGCCATTACAAATGTATAGAAGTCAGCTTTTGACAGCATGCACTGTAAAAATTTCTATTTCACTAAAAATTTTTTTTGGCAAAAATAAAACTTTAAACTTTGAAAATACTTCAAACGCCAAGTGTTTTTTCCAAAAAAAAAAATTATCTGTCAAATCAGACATGAGCTAAGTGTTACCATTCACGAAATAAGCACTAGTTGAAAAAAAAAAAAACGTTAAATGCCGGACCCTTTATATAACATATCTAAAAACTAAAACGGCGTTTTTTTAATTTTTTTTTAATTTTTTAAGTAAATGCATCTCTTTTTAACTAACTTATATTTTGATATCATTGTGTGACAAAAAAGAATAAAGTAGCTATACTTTGGAAGTTATACAGTTTTTTTATAATTCTAATAGATTAGAACAATAATCGTATTATCAAATTTTTCAGACACCCCCAAAATATGGACTTACCCTAGGTAAATTTTTTTCTGGTGTACATACTTCTACATTTTTTCTGATATCTCACTAAGTAAGGAGCTTTCCGCTCTGAAATTTTCAGGGTGTTTAGAACACATTTGTACCTATTTGTCTAAAACTTTTAAAAATTAAAAAAAAGGATTTTTTCAAGAATTTGATTTTGCACCAAAACCTAGCCGTTCTTATGCAAAAAAAAATTTGTCGATATTTTTTACACATCAAAAGTTATAGCCTTTTAAGTGAAGTCCCTACCCCATAATTTGAAGATATAGGGTTGCAAGAGTTTTCCAAAAAAATAAATTTTTTTTTTAATGCTTGCGTTCACTACCGCACATACTCAACTAAATAGAGTATTCATCTTTATCTGATTAAAATTAGTATGTAGGAGGTTGATTAAATATCTTCGAGGTTAACTATATATTGTTTTTCAGTTTTTGTTTCGAATATTATTTGAATCTTATTAGATTTAATTATATCCAATTTAATCTCAAAATGTCTAAATCGATAAACAAAAATTAACTACTTTTTGTATTTAATTAGATCCAATTATATCTAAATTAATTCCATGGAATATTTTGGGATCTATCAGGATCTTAATATTAATATTATTGGATCCTTCAATTTTTAGATAAATTTTAATATTACTGGATCCCCCAATTTTCAAATAAACTTGGATAAGATTCAATATCGATCTATATAAAATGTGATATGTTATTATATTTAAGATATAACTTTGTTTTTTAATCGGTGTGTTAATATTTCCGACATGTAATGTCAGAATAAAAAATAAATGGTATATAAAAAGAGAAAATCTTAGATTTGTGTTTTTTTTATAAATGATCATAACTTAAGTAAAGGGTGTTTTTTATACTTTAAGTTAGCAACAATTTTTTAACTGACGGCAATTTTGTTACCTGTCAAGTGATTTATATTAAGTTTGGTTTGGTTTGGCATTTCAACAAATTGTGAAAAATTTTTTGAAAATCATGGTTCTGTTCGAAATACGTATCGCGCACTATGCCCATTTGACGGTCAATATAATCGTCCAATAAAGCAATTAATTCGATTGACTATGGAACGTTTTCGCACCACGTTTACTCTAAATGATAATATGCATCCACAGAGACGTCGTACAGTGCGTACAGAAAAAGCCATTGCTGTTGTAGAGCGTAGCGTAGAGGAATACACCAATCAGTTCGTACTTCTTTCAAAACGATGCTGATCAGAACGTTACAGTCAATGGTGACCGCTAAATAGCCATGGTTACTGACTTTTTCGTTCATATATTGAACAACTATGATATGTAGGAGCTGTGGCATCAACAAGACGGCGCAACATGTCACACAGCTCGTGCCACAATTGATTTATTGAAGGAAACGTTTGGTAGCCGCATAGTTTAAAGTTTCGAAGCCGTGAATTGGCCTCACGATCGTGCGATTTGACGCCGCTGGACTATTTTCTGTGAGGATATGTGAAGTCGCTAGTCTACGCCGATAAGCCCGAAACGATTGGCTACTTAGAGCACAACATTCTCAGCGTTATTGCCAATATATGACCACAAATTTTGGAAAAAATCATAGTACATTGGACCACCAGATTAGATTACGTCCGGGCCATCCGTGGCGGTCATACTCCAGAAGTCATATTTAAATTATAATGTCAGAGGATTTCCTAAATTGCATGTCAATTTAAAAAAATCATCTTTGTTTTATTCCATTTCAAAGTTCTATACATCTATAAAAAACACCCTTTATTTATCCATAGATTTGTAAATTAATTTTTTTCTTTATACCTCAACTAAGTTTAAGAAAACAGATAATTAGTATTTTTAATTGCAAGACAAATATTTTATACATTTATTCTTAGTTTAGTTTTTAAATTTCTTTCCATAGCTCCAAAACTACGGATCTGTTTTAAAAACTGTATTAAAAATTTATGTTGGTCATTAAATGATATTTGTTTAACAATTTTACTGACCAAAGTAGATTGATCTTAAATCGATCTTTAGTCAAAATAGTCCAATTATTCAAAAATTAAAATTAAAAATATTTCAGAAACTACTTCGTACAATTTTTAATATGGTTTTTGGTTTAAGGAGACTACATGAGTCATTTTCGTCTTTTCTTACAAATTTAGCCAACAGATTTAAATCTTAAAGCTTTTTATTTGGCCAGACCAACTGCTAATATTACCAGTAATAATGTTCGAGTAGTCAATTAACATTACCGATTTTCAGTGGTTGTTTCATATATATACCTGATCAAACCTTGAGTTTCTTGTGGTCGGTATATTCGAATGAAGCTGAAGATGTACAAGCCGCTTAAGCCGAGAGTGTGTCACTCAGTCTAGCGCTGATAACCACAAGATTATTTTTATCTTCTCTTACATTCATTAACAATTAGTGTTTTCTATTTGTAATAGTAACATTTCATTATGATCTCAAACCTAACAATTTAAAATTAAATGTAATTTTAAAAGATCAAAAATGCATACAAAATTGTCAATTTGTTATATTTTTATGAGAAATATATAAAAAAAAATTTATATTGGGTAATTTTCTGACCACACTTTTTAACCCCTAAACTTGAAATTGTTCAAAAATTTGTTTATCTCTACAACTTATAGAACTTTCATTTAAATCTACATGTTCATCGTTGTATAGTTTCTTTGTAAGTTAACATTTTATAGTCGGCGAAGTCTTTGAAAGTGTTAATTTAGAAATAAGTAATATTTTCCAATTACCAGACCTTCAATATACACTAGATTGCTTTTCAAGTACACTCACATAAAAATTTCCACAAAAAATCAACAGTTATTTAAAAATGCAATCGTTGAAGTTGTTTTAGTGGCATAAATAGTTAAATTACCAAAGAAATATATTTTTAACTTTCTGTCTGTTATTCAATAAACAAAATAAACAAAAAAAAAAAAACGGACTTTCGGTAATAGTTAAAAAATTCATAAATATGTTGTTTTATTACTAGCTGACCCGGCAAACGTTGTTTTGCCTTCAAATTTTATTTGTATTAATTAGGTGACCCGGCAGACGTTGTCTTGCTGAAAGTAAATAAATGCAAGACATGCAAGCAAAACTCCCGCTTGCTAAAATCGAATAAAAAAATTCATAAATATGTTGTTTTATATATGCTGACCCGGCAAACGTTGTTTTGCCTTCAAATTTTATTTGTATTAATTAGGTGACCCGGCAGACGTTGTCTTGCTGAAAGTAAATAAATGCAAGACATGCAAGCAAAACTCCCGCTTGCTAAAATCGAATAATTTTTCTTTAACCTGTCAATCTGAAACGTTATTGTAATTAGTCAAATAGACAAATAGACACAATAATAATACATCTGGCAACACCAGATTCTATAGCCTACAATACATACCTAGGCTTACAGAAAATAAACAACTAAGAGAAATTATTAAAGATAAAGAAATAAAATTAGCGCATAAACCCAACCAAACAATAAGCTCGTTGTTTACACAAACAAAAAGTAAAATTACAAAAACACAACAGAGCAACGTAGTGTACGAAATCAAGTGTGATGGCAAGGAAAACGAAACGTGTGAAAAAGTGTATATAGGCACAACAAAAAGAAGTTTGGGTACTAGAATAGACGAACATGAATCTGACATTAGAAAATCAAAACAAACAACTGGATTGGCAATACACTGCATAGAAATGCAACACAAGCCCGATCTAAAAAACGTAAAAATATTAAATAAGGAAAGAAACCAAAATAAACGCTACACTATTGAAAGCCTAAGAATACAGGAGAAAACAGAAGTTTCAATAAATATAAAGGAAGATAAAAATAACATTAATGCTAATTACACCATAGCTTTAACTTAGTTCTACTCCAACTGTGATCTTAGCTATAAGAATAATTCAACTGTGATATTTTAATTTTTCGAGATTTATTTTTACATTTATTTTTAATTAATTAAATCTGTTTTGTGCCGTTCATTAAATGTCGTATAAAACCTGTGATGTGCATTTTTTAAAAATTATGTAAATTTGACGAGAAGACTAATTGTAAGTGAAATTATTCTAATGTTAAGTTTATTGTTGTTGATATTTCTTAGTGGTTATTTTCTTTATATTTACATGGTTGCCAGATTTAATAAAAAACGAATCCCTGAGGATGTCGGAAAATACCGACGAAACGTAGGAATACGAAAAATGAAATAAAAAAGTCTTTTATTTACGTTTAGAAAATCCATGACCTTGAAAGCCTGATTAGAATAACTCTAAAAATAACACAAAAAAAAAAAAAAAAAAAAAAAAAGACGCAATCAAAGTTAAAACTTTAATAGCTGCAAACATAGGTCCCGTTTGGTGAAATAGTATTTATTCTTAAGACAGCCAATCAAACCCATTCTTAATTAGTGAAATCAATTGCAATATACATTATTTGAAAAAAATCCGTTGAAAGGAATGAATTTGTACAGAGGACAAAAAGATTAAAACTTTTAAACAAAATGGGACGTGAAACGGGGCGTGGCGTATGAAACGTTTATATCTATCTTGGCTGGAGTATATAATGTGTATACAATTTGAAGTAAATGTGTTAAAAACTATATGGAAGCAATTACATAATTCACAAAAAGTGGGCGTAAAATTGGGCGTGGTCGAAATAAGTAGCATATTATTCATGCCAGAGTTGTAACTTATAGTGGCATCCTATAAGTTACAAACAAACAAATAAACAAACACACATTCCATTTTATATATATAGAGATTGAAAGGAGATTAATTATTATTTAAGATAAAATGGGGCGAAAAAGGGGGATTTGGTAATAAAAAAATGTATGGCTACCTTACCTGTAGATAAAAAGTGTATAAAACGTTAGGTAAAAAAAAGTATTTTGTATAGCAAACATTGTTAGTGGTATAAGTATCTGAATTAAAAAAGAGGGGGCGGTGAAGTGGGCGTGGTTCATAGTTATATGGCGACGTTAACAGTATTAAGAGCAATATACTACCAAATAAAAAATCCGTTGGAAGGAACAAATTTGTGCAGAGAACAAAAAGTTTAAAACTTTCAAACAAAATTTGGCGTGAAAAGGGGCGTGAAAGGGGGCGTGACGCAAGAAATGTTTATTTCTACCTCGCCTGGAGTATAATGTGTATACAATTTGAAGTAAATCTGTTAAAAACTATATGGGAGCAATTACATAATTTAAAAAAAGTGGGCGTGGTCGAAAAAAAGTACCCTATTAATCATGCCAGAGTCCCAGTTAAATGCTGTGAAAATTTCAGGAAGATCGGTCCAGAGGTTTGGTCTCCTATAAGGTACAAACAAACAAATAAACAAACAAACAAACAAATAAAGAAACACACATTCAATTTTATATTTATAGATAATGAGTATTGAAATCAACGAAAACAATCTATTGTTTTTATCGATTTTGTCAATGAATTTTTCAACAGTTGAAAATAAACCACAAAATACATTTGTTTTAAACGAAAAGTAAGTAATCCTGTTTTAAACAGGTTTTCAGTTAATATAATGTGTATATAAGTAGTCTTTACGGAAAAAATATTGTGAGTGTATAATAAACATAACACCGAGTTAATCAGTGAATTAACCCAAGTTTACAGGAACTGTTTGTTTAAATATTAAAAGAAGAGCCTTAATACGGTCATTAAAATTATCTCAATGCTCATCTCATTTAGGCTTAACACTTATCAAACAAGACTTCCTCAATTATGCTTGTTATCTTATGAAAACGTCCTTCTTTCTATTCATTTACTTTATGCTAAATATCTGAAGTAAATTTTTGTTTTGTTTGATGTACAGCAAAAGAAACAAGGACATTTTCTATGCCATTTTGGCTTTTTAGTTTTTGTGCTTGTCATTTTTATGGGGAGTTTTTCAAAATAGACTTTGTTAGAACAACATTTCAGTAATATTTTTCTTTTCTGTTTTCTTCAATTTATAAGAATCTCAAAAAGTATGGGTTTTTCTTTTGTTGTTTTTGGGTTTTTTTCTCATCGCGTGTAAAAATGATTTTTATATAATCTTTCATGATTATATATCGTTGAGTATTATTAAATGTAACACCAGGTATAATTTTTTTATTATTTATATATAATTGTATAAAATAATATCTGGTTAATCCATAATTTTGCGGATACGATTGTATATGCTTTTACATGGGTTAATGTCATACTAAATGATATTAAAGAGATGTGTTTATACATAATCACAATTGATTATATACAAATCATTTTTACTTGGGTCTTTACATTTTCAAGTTTGCTTAACCACACCGTCATCAACTTTTCTTGTTAGACAAATGCCTAGTACAAGGCATAACTTTCTTTTTAACATGTACTTGTCGTTTATACACCTTATCGTAAAATAGGGATTACAAACGATTTGTCATATTATTTGTAACATATTTGAAGATTCATCACAGATTCCCAATTATCGCTTGTGTGTGAAAATATTAAGGTAACTGTGAGCTTACACTAAAAGTGTTTAAATTATTTAATAAAACTTATAAAAACTTAATTATTCGGAGGTGTTCCCAAAATTGAGTCCACATAAAATTATTTTTTTTTTGTACAACAAAAACGTATAATTTTATATGAAAACGAATAATTGAAGAACTTATTGTAAAAAATGATAAGGCACGTTTACAATTTTCTAGTTGTCGCTGTTTTGTAGACATCCGTTTATTAAATATTGAATGAAGTCTTTCTTAAACACTTGTCACACTTACATAGAGTATTAAAGTCAAACAATAGCATTATTTCCTAAATTCATTCACTTTTTAAAATGCGAAAACTAAAAAAATTGAAATGGGGCTTATCAAGTTTTTACTATAAGCCCTTCAATTGTTTGTTAGTTTGTTTTTGGAAACACCCCCAATTAATAAAATTTTCATTTTTATTTCCTACATACATAAGATGACACAAAGGCCTACGAATGGGCCAGAAGCCAGTTTCTGAGGAAATCATACAAAAAGACGTATTGATACGTTAATATCATTTAATAAATTTTTTAAATTTTTTGCATAAATATTTTCTTTTATATAAATTTTATGCAGCTCTAATAGTGTTGTAGGATATCGTAGGATTCGTAATAACTTTTACTCAACAAATTTCAACTTTTAGCAGAACCTTTCTTTGAAATACATATTTTTTAATGGACTTGGTAGACTTATATTCAGCGAACAAAAATCTGTCAAAAGTTTTCAAAATTTAAAATATATAAAATAGTATAGTTTTTTAAAATATATAAAATTACACAGGAATACAAAATCATAAAATTAATAAGATTATGATTACCAATGCTATATCAGACACGCTGATTTCAATGACGTACTTTATTTTTCGATGTATGGTACAGTTTTTCCACAAAATTACTTTAAAGTTTGCAGTTCTTTACATATAACGTTTTTAAAATGCAATCAATCTAAATTGTTTCTATTGAAACGTTAAAGCAGCCCTTATATTCTTATTCAAGGAACATATTTGATTGACAAAACTGTGGTTTCCGCCTGCACTCAAATAAAACATTTAGTAAAGTCAGCAAAAAATTTTGCTGAGTCAGCAAAATTTTAGTCAGGAGGGTGCTTGCAAAAAAATTGCTAATGTCAGCAAAATCTTTTGCTGAAAATCAGCGAGCTGATTTTTAGCAACAAAATTAGTAGATTTAGCAGAAGTTTTGCTAACACTTAGTCGATTAGAAATTAAAAAACCCTTGCTAAAAATTAATAAAATTTTTGCTGGTTATTAGTAGACTGAAAAAAACTCAAAACATTTGTAGAAAAATTATACTTTAGTTAATTTATTTGCTGAAAATCATGAAACATATTTTTGTGATTATCTTTAAAACAATTAACAATACGTTACAAAATATAAAAATGTTCATACTCCCAAATTGACGATATGAATTCATGTAATATCTAAAAACAATAGAAATAATTATATATAACATAAACGAAATTATCTTTGAACTACTTACACAAATTTTTGTCTAAATGATGCTATCTTTTAAAGGAACGCAAATGCAGCAGAGAACTATAGAAACGAAATGAGAAACTAACAAAATATAACATAGACAACCCTTTTTTGCTATAAGAAAAAGGAAAGAGAAAAATCTACCTAAAATGTATGTCTTTGTCTTTCGCTTTAGTCTGTCTACTTATTGCATATTTGTTTGCAATTTGACCCTACACGATTATTAATATAAAGGGTGTGCTTATTTCGTGAATGGGAACACTTAGCTCATGTCTGCTTTGACAGATAATTAGTTTTATCCTTCCGCTGCACGAGTATGTTTGTGTATACGCTTGAACAACGCTGGGAAATATTGCGACATTACTTTGAAAATCTTGGTAATGTTGCAGAATGTGTGCGAAAATTGCAGAGCTGATATCGTTAGGCCACCTCGGAGCTGCGATTTGGCACCGTTGGACTATTATTTGTGGGGTGCCGTCAAAGATAAGTGTTACGCCTACAAGCCAGAGACAATTGACGCTTTAAAGGATAATATTCGTTAAGCCATTGGTGAAATACAGCTGCACACAATCGATAATTCGATAATGTGCTTAAAAATTGGACCGATCGTGTAGGCTACTGAATGGCCAGCCGAGGCAGCCATTTGAATGAAATTATTTTCCATTAATAACCGGAAGGATTGTACTTGCAAAGAAAAAAAGAAATTTGAGAAAATATTCAGTAGTTTTTTTTATAGCATTTTCAAAAAAAAAAAAGTTATTTGGCGGACCCTTTATAACATATACAACCCTTTTTTGAGAAAGAGAAAAATCTACCTAAAATGTATATCGTTGTCTTTGTCTTTGTCTTTCGCTTTAGTCTGTCTACTTATTGCATATTTGTTTGCAATTTGACCACACAAGATTATTAATATATATAAACATTTAGTTTACAAATATACATTTAATCTTTATTAAATTTAAATATTAAAAAATTAAGGTGTTTTAATCCACAATTTTGTTTTATGTATGTGAAAAAGATACAAAAATATTCCACGGTTTTTTTTTTATATTATGTCTTTCTAGAGCTGTACTTTTTATTATCATTTTCCTTGTCACTACTACATCTAGACAAGCCGCGGCATCTAATTCATTCTGCGTATATCTTTAAATCTGGTTGTCGTTCACTTCATTGATGTGATAATAAACACAATTTTTTTAGCACAATAAATTAGTAAAACATTAGTAAAATATTAGTAAGACATTAGTTCAAAACAGTTAAGTGCTGAATTAGTGTAACTAAAATTTTAGTTTAAAACATAATTTTAGCAACAAATTTGCAGAAAAATAATATACCTGATTTACAAGATGTTTTACTAACTTACAATATGTTTTACTAACTTATTTCTACAAACATATTTTTTTGAGTGTGCTATTTAGCGGTTTTTTCTTATTTTTCCTCATTTTTACGTTTTAAGCGCATTTTATCGCGTAACTAGCAATTGACCTTTAGAAGTGGTCATGGAGTAGAAAGAGCCTATTGGGAGCAGGCAAGAAAACAATAACTTTAATATGTTGCCTCTTAGTCAAATCACGCGATTTGTCAAAAATTTAATATGGCAGCATAGCTTTCCTTACATAGCTTTCGAAATAAAAAGCCTGGGTTATTTTGGGCCGCATGTACACATGGGTTAATGATGTCTGAAAATTCTATTTTTAAACTTGAGTAATGCTGATAAGAGTAAACAGAAAACTATTCCAAAGTAGCTAGTTTTCTATTTTAAATATTTTATGACACAAATTAACGTTGTTATTACCATACAACACAATATCCTTGAAGTCCGCAAAAATCCAATTGCTGCCCTACCCAAGTGAACTGCGAAATATTTAAAATGTATTTAACAATTCTATAAAGTTCAAATCTCAATTTTTTCAAGTTTAATTTTTAAAAGTTTAAATTGGAGATTTGAAAAATATACCAAAAATAATGTCCGTTTTTGATGTCACCTTTAGGACAGGTTAGTAACATCCAAAAAAAATATATATTTCATATTGAAGAATTTTTGAGTTATTTAAATAAAAAAGTTATGTTGCTCTAATCAATGTAAACAACTTTTAGGATGTGTCTTCGAATGTTTTGGTCAAGTGGTATTTGGCAGATTAGTGGCCTGGGGCATTTTTAATTGCTGGGTTATTTCTTAATCGATTTTGGATTTTTATACCTTTTTTGAAACATTATTTTATCTGTATATCGATCAATTCATCTTCTAGAATAAAAACTACTACAATATTAAATAATTTTTACAGAAACAAAACAAAAATAATTTTTCCCCATATAAACACAGCATTCAAAAATCGGGAGCCGGCAGCGACTCCTAAACATTGATAAAAAAAAAATTAAAAAATCAATCGTTATTTTTCACGGTGCTTAATTTAAATTCCGGTTGACTCATAATAAAATAGAATGTTTGTTTTTTTGTGAAAGACCCTTGAGTCTAAGCAATGAGAAACTGATTGGATAGATGTACAGCGTAATTTTTAAGCTTTTGTTTGATACAGTTTATACACACAGAGAAAAATTTATTTACTCGGCAACTGAAATTCGGTTACTACGAATTTCAGATGTTTGCCACAACTTAACATTAGTTTTCACAACAAAGTTCTGTTAATTCAACTGAATTTTATTTATAACACCCAACACATTCAGAAATCTAATGCAAATATCGTTGTACTAACTGAATTTATAAGTTGTTACCATTAATATACACTTTTAAATTCAGTTGGCACTTTTTTTTCTGTGTGCATTAGGGTGGGGCGATTAGTATGGAAGGAAAACAATCTTAGTGAGCGCTTCGCGTTTCTGATTCTTGGGATTGTACTGAGCAAAAAAGTCCACTAAACCATACGTCTAGCCTCCAGATTTTGACTTTACGGCAAAAAAGCCCTATTTTGAAATTAAAAATTAACCCCTTAAGCCCCACCCATAAATATGATTGATGTATTAGGAGAATCTAGAGAATCTTCCAAAGAAGTGATTGATACCATAATCTTGGATAAGCTCCTCCTACTTCCTGAGATATGTCCATCCCATACATTGTTACTTTCACAAAATACGGCAAAAAAGACCTATTTTGAAATTAAAAATTAACCCCTTAAACCCCACCCATAAAAATGATTGAAGCATTAATCTGCTAGAGAATCTTAGAAAGAAGAGATTGATACCATAATCTTGGATCAGCTCCTCCTACTTCCTTAGATATGTCCATCCCACACATTGTTACTTTCACAAAATACGGCTAAAAAGTCAAAATCTGGAAGCTCGATTTTCACCGCAGACGTATGGTCTAATGGACTTTTTTACTCAGTACAATCCCAAAAATCAGAAACGCGAAGCGCCCATTAAGATGTTCAAATCGCCCCACCCCAGTGTGCATGTTTGGTCAGATTTTTTGATCAGATTTTTTGTTGGTGGCCTATGTAAAACATTAGTTCCTTAAAATTCCAACATGACTCTAAAAAACCTGTACTGACTTCTGTGATGAACTTATCCTCTCATCATTACAAATAATTTCATGACTTTGCGATAAAATTTCGAAAAATTAAGCAAAATATACAAAAGATGTGGTTAATGCTGTAAATAGAAAAACCGCTAAATTTCAAAAACTGCAAATACAAAAAAAAACAAAGATTTGGATTCAGCAGATATAGCACAGTGGGGTGTATCACCAATTCTTTTTAAATTTCACACAACCATAATCAACATAATTTTAAGTTTAAGTTTCAAAGAAGGACCCAATAGATACATCAGGCGCTAATCAATTAGACTCCAAAGTAGAACACCTCAAGTATTCAAACATTTTGAAAGCTTACCAAATTTATTTTTATCAACCGACTTTCAAAAATTAAAAATTTCTGTAATGTGCTTGTAATTTCCAATCATAAATACGACCACCCATGTGGATTATGTTTTAAATAACTTTTTCACTTTAAGAGATAACACCCGTGAGTAAGGGTATTTGATATTGAAAATTTCAAGCAGATCACAGAAATGTTTAATTTTTGAAAGTCGGTTGATAAATATAAAATTGGCAAGCTCTCAAAATTGTTGAATACCCTAGGTGTTCTAATTCGGAGTCTAATTGATCAGTGCCTGATGGATCTAGTGGACCCTTCTTAGAAATTACGTTAATTATGGCTGTGTGAGGTTTCATGGCAAGCCGATCGGCCAGTAAGGAATGGCTGAATTATTTTCAATATATTTGTGATACACCCCACTGTACATAGGTTTATTTTTTATTTTGGCCGTCGAGTAGTGTATTCTTACTTATTTTTTAATATCGCTATTACTTTTACCACAAAACATATTCATGTCGATTCGACAATATGCGATTCACTTTGTCAGTGTCGACTCTTCACGTTCACTACCCATGATACGATGCTTTCTTAAATACGCGTGAACAATTATTATTTTATTAAAATCTATTTGACTATTTATTGAAATGGATTTTAAAACAAAAGGTCGAAAAAACATAAACATTATTGAATTATCGGTTAAAGCTATCAAACTATGAATAAATACACAAAAGCAGACTAGAAGAAGTATAAAAAATATATAAAATTTTTACTTTATTGATTATTAAGTTGGCAAGGAACAAAAGTACGGAAAATACGTATAAAAAAATGTATTGTTGATCACCAAATAAAATATGTTTTCTTCACATCAGTTTCGTGCCCAGCAAAACTTTGTTAATGAGTGCGATGAAGTAATGCATTACCTCTAATATATACTCCTTACCTGTTTCATTATTTTCTAATATGTTAAATATTTTTAATAATGAATTACATAAAGCAACGAGTTACCAATAATTGAACACTCATGGGTTACCTTGTACTGATACATCATTACCTTTCACATTATTTCAAAACATAAAATAATGATCATCAATTACATAACGCATGAAATATAAGCGTAAAGTAATGTTTAAAATATTATTTTGAAAGTCTATATTTAGACATATTACTTTGTGAATTTTTGTAAGCATGAGGGTAAGTTATATATTTTTAACGAGAACTCGAAGCACAACAATTCATTTCTTTTACATTTTAAGCAACCTATTATTATATGTGACGTTAACTTAGTTGGTAGAATTCCTGGCTAACATCCAGAGACCCCAGGTTCGAATCTCAGGGCGAACACGTTATTTATTTAATTTAAAAAAATATTATTTGTAATAGTTTTTATGAAAACCGATTTAAATACAAATTACTTTTCTGAACCCGGTAAAAATAAAATTAACCAGTTACTTTACCCCCTACTAGGTAATGAGTCCACCCATTACTTCTAGGCTCATCGCCTGTACAATTCATCAGTGAAGTCAGGTGTATTGTAAGGTGTATTGTATCTTGATATATTACTTTACCCATTATTTAGTAATGTGTGGTTTTTCTGGGTATTATAGAATAGCTACGGCGCGTATTTGAGATAAAAGTGAATACAAGAATAGCAACGATTATGTTTTGTGGTAAAAGTATTTTTAAATAAGGAACTACACAAGTTTATCATCTTTTGTTCGGAGCAAATACAAAGTTTTCTTTGCTATTCTCTAATATCACCATCACATCATATACAAGAATGTTTTAGAATGAATATTCATAATATTAAAAAAAAAATACATTTACATAGTTGTAAGAACTATGTACTTCTTAGAATTGGAATTTTCATACGAAATTTCTCTTTTTTTTTAAGTGCACATTTTCTGGAGCGATGCACATTTTTGTATGTATTTTATAATTTAAATTAAATTTATTGTTTGTGATGTTATTTCAAAAGAATTAAACATTTTTATATCCTCCGTACACTAAGATGACGGTATATTTCAACTAATCTGTAACTTAATAAGAAAATATGAAAACCAAAATAATTTAAACACAAGAACAGTTACTGAACTTAAAATTTATAAATCTCTAACTTATGTTCCTCTTATATCTGAAAGATTAGAAAAATGAAAAACTTATAATAATAAGAAATATTTAGTGGCACATGGAACATATAACTAGGGGTTTCTTTAGTTAATTGGGCCCTTTTACCTCTCCCGCATTCCCGGGGGTTTTGTGCTGGATTTCCCTGGATATTTTTTTTTCATTAATTAATGAAAAAAAAAAAAATTCTATGAATTATAATTCATAGAATTTCTAATAATTACTGAAAATTTTTGATGTTAAGTTTGAAATTAAAACATCATTATTTGAGTTTTTTAAATAATTGTAAATGAAAACTATTTTAAATTAAAGAAAAACTGTTAAAGTTAGTAAAATCAAAAAAAAAAAAAAAATAATGCGATTCAAAACTATTTTAAATTGGTATCTTTAATAGTTTGATATAATTTTTATTAAAAATAAAAATTATGTTTTTTTGACCTTTAATTGTGCAATGAAAATGAAAACTATTCAAGTTCGAGCCCATATTATATATTTCTTTATTATGATATTGTCCTAACAAATAATCTCTAGAATTTCGAGCTCTTATATTAGTTCTCATTTAGTGAGAAAACTAGTTTATATGAAAGTTTGATGTTTTGCATGGGATTGTCACTTCTTTTAAAACGTGGTTTGATGATGGGAGCCGCAATAATTCCCGAAATAGATCTATCAACACTGATTCTTGGGATTGTACTGAGCAAAAAAGTTCACTAGACCATACGTCTACGGTAAAAATCGAGCTTCCAGATTTTGACTTTTTAGCCATATTTTGTGAAAGTAACAATGTGTGGGATGGACATATCTCAGGAAGTAGAAGGAGCTTATCCAAGATTATGGTATCAATCTCTTCTTTGAAAAATTTTCTTAATGCATCAATCATATTTGTGGGTGGGCTTTAAGGGGTTAATTTTTAATTTCAACATAGCGCTTTTTTGCCGTAAAGTCAAAATCTGAGAGCTCGATTTTTACTGTGGACGTATGGTCTAGTGGACTTTTTTGCTCAGTACAATCCCAAGAATCAGAAACGCGAAGCGCCCATTAAGATTTTTTTCTTCCATACTAATCGCCCCACCCTAATCAACACACGCCTGAAAGTGGTCAAATTATAAATTTGAAAACAAAAACTCTAAAGATTATTTATTTGGACAATATCCTAATAAAGAAATAAAGAATATGGGCTCGAACTTGAATAATTTTCATTTTCATTTTAAAATTTTACAATGTGAATTAAAGAAATACTTCTTAGAGTAACAAATTCATATAATAAAATTTTTTTGCTTGCTTTGAAAAAAAAAGAAACAGAAGAATTCGAATAAAAATGTGTGTGAAAAACAGTATCTTTTGAAATTTTTTTTATATAATATTTAACATCTGCACAAAACTAATGTAAATAAATACATAAAACTAATGGAAATCAATTCATAATCTGAATTGAAAATCGAAAATTTGAATTTGCATTAATATTTTTTGTATGAATTTAATACAAATTACAAATATTTAACCTAATTCGTATGAAACTTGCACAGCAAAATTAAAACTTCAAACTTGTATGAAAATCGAAACAAAAAAAAAAAAAAAATAAAGAAAATGGTCATGATTTTTTTTTAGTTTTTTTATTTTGATTATATATTTTTTTTGCACACTAGAGTAACAGCTTTTTTTCTTTTTTTTTTTGTTTGCTAAATTTTTACTAAATTTTTACCTACACGTAATGGGCAATCATGTATTAATAATAGAAATCGCTTTCTCAGGTCATTTTGAAACCAAAACCTGCCGCATAAAGTGCATTTCCTTAAAATGCATTTTTTACTTATTGTGTTCATTATTTTGCTAATTTTGATATCTATATTGCGAAACAACGCTTTAGTCTGTTTGATCACAATCCGCGAAATACGTAAAATTTTCAAACTTTCAAATTTTATTCGAATTTTGGCGTTTATTTTGGGAGTTTATTAAATTTCTGCAATTTTGAGGATTGTTTTTTAAATTTTGGCAATTTTTTTTTAAAATTTTGCGATTTTTTCAAATGGTATCGGTTTTTTTTAAATTTTGGCGATTTTTTTACAATTTTGGTGCTTTTTTAAAATTTTGTAATTTTTCCCAATAGTAAACAATATTCAATTAAATTTTTAAAAGATGTGAATAAAACTATATGTAATTGCAAATAATATTAATTAAATAGATACAAATTAGTTTAGTTGTTACTACAATTGCATCAACACGACGTAATTCAGTTAAACTTTTGCTGAATCAACAAATATTTTAATTACAACTCAATTTTAGTTTTTTCTGTGTAGACATATTTAATTTTTAGTTTGCATTGTCTCAAACAATTTTTTGATTATATTTTAAGTCAAAGACTTCGAAATCTCTTATCAAATGATTTTATTTATTGCTTTTTGTCGAAAATTAACTCTAACAATGATAGCCGCCCATTTGCAGGCGATGTTTTCTAACGATATTTTAAGATTCGAATCATATAAAACTATTTCCTATTTGATCCAAGTCAAAAATAAATATTTTCATATTAAATTTATCAATAACATTGTCACTTTCTAACGAATTGTATTAAGTTTTTAAATTTGTCAAATAATTCCCTGGGGGGGGGGGGGGGGGGGGGGGGCTCGAATTAATGAAACACAAATTATGTTAAACTTATTAACTTTTACTTAAGCGGGGAAATCCCGGGATCAGGGGAAATTCGAAAAAAATTCCCGTTGTCCAGGGAAATTAAAAAGTCCTGGATATAAAAACCCTACATATAACACTGAATTGTTTATACATGAATTTCTTTGGTAAAAGATTTTCGAAATATTATTATATATCCTGCGGGAAATGAACCAATCACTGGTATGGTCATGTGACTAGAACTTTGTTTGTATGAACCTGTCCTAGTTTTGGTTCTGTTATATGAAAGTGACGCGTACCGGCTTGTCATAGGAGGTGACAATTTGGTACCTGTGGAACACTGTGTGACGTATCGAATAACTTGACCAAGGTCAACCTATCACCATACAGACTGAAATGAATATATTACGGGGCCAGTTAGAAGCATGTAGTGTCGAAGTATGACCATTGTAGGATTTATGTGATATGCAACACAACCAGTGGGGAAAAAAAATTATCACCTGACTGGTGTAGGTGTACGTATCTTAGAACTGGAGAACAATTTTTGAAGGAAAAATGGTCACATTTTAATCGCAATGTGTTCTGTAATAGGGGTAGTTTGACTAAAATAGTTTTGAGACGTAACACTGCACTGGTCTAAGGGGTACATGTCGCCGGGCATGCGAAAAGTAATTAGCAAGTAACCTGTCACTTTTTATTCAGAGTCCGTCCGGAACCAATCACTGCACTTTTCCAAAACAGAGTGTGTTACCCCCTGTTCAAAAAAACTTTAAAAAAGGCACAGCAAAAATCAATTTTATAATTATTTTGTCTATACCCAACAAAAAACTAAGTTTAAGATCACGACGTTTGGCGAGAAATCGCCATATCTGGCAACCCTGTTCACAGTTCCGTGTTAAATTCTTTTAAACCAGTGGAGTGTTACGTCTTCATTTCTACTGTCACATAGTCGGTACAGATAAAATTCCTTCAATGTTATGTCTGCTGTGTAGCAGTCAACTGACTGAATCCTTTGGCACTCGTTGCCATGTTTTCAACCACTGCTAATGGTTTTGAACCAGTTTAATGACCAGTAATAACTTCAGCTGCAACGGCCCTAGTTGCTTTAGTACACTTTGATGTTATATTTCTTTTTCTCCAGTTAATTGATATATCTGGTAGCAACCAGTGAATGTTTTGTCACCATAACTATAGCTACGTGATTGGTCATTTCAACAAAATTAACACTTTTTGGTGCACCACAATTTTGGTTTCACCAGTTTCTTGACGTGCTCCCAAATCATATATCACAGATTTGTCACTTTGGATCAATCGACCCTTCATTTCCCGCAGGGTATATATATATATATATATATTGATACAAATTGTATTTAATATGATCATATATTTTTATATTAAAGAATATATTGTTATATATACATTTTTTTACTCGGGTAGTTCTAAAAGCTTATGCAATGCTCGAGTTTATTAAGATAAGTTGTTTTGAATTTCCTGATCATAACACGTTTAAGTTGATATTAACTTCATATGTTAATTCGAAATTGGAGTACGCTTTTGTAGTCTGGAGTCCATGCTATGGAGTTCATATATCTTAAATTGATATAGTGCAGAGAATATTTCTTAAATATGCACTTTCATTAATTTCATTTTTTGACCCTACTCTTTCATATAGATAAAAGTGTGTACTGGTTTTCCTGTAAACGAGCTTAAGATCTTTTATTTATAAATTATAATTATTTATTTCCAATATTTCGTCTCCACATAGGGTGACTTCTTCAGGGAAATTATAATTATAAACTTATATATAACATAGTTTTTTTATATTTTTTATTTTTTTTTAAGGGCGGGAAATCAAAAATATTTTCTCTCAAAATGAAATAAAAATATATCCCAGAAAACAAAAATAAATAAAAATAAAAATATCACACAAAACAATAATAACTATACCAATATATAAAATCTTAACTAGAATAGTGAAATACATATATTATTCAACATCTTAATAATTATCCTTGTTATTATAAACTAAATGTATAAACTACCCAGGTAGAAAAATACAATCTTTAAAACGTTTTAAAAGCATTTTTCATGATGGTACAAGCGTTTTCAGAACATACCAAATTACAAATTTAAAGCGTTTTGAAAATGTGCAAAATGATAACCCAAATTTACGGTCTGAGGATGGTATTTTATAACGTTCTCAAAACATTGCAAAACAAAATTTTTGAAATGCTTTTTCAATCGTTAAATAAGTATTTGCAGAACATTTTGGCTTACAGTTATTAAGCGTTATGAAAACGACCCAAATGATAACCGCTTTGAGGGTTGTAATTTTGAACATTATCAAAACGCTCGAAAGAAAAATTTGATTGAAAATAGATTGTTTTGAGCAGTTTCTGTACTTAGCAGTCGCCAACCAGCGGCTTGTCTGTGTCAAAATTTTGGATGGTGTTTCAGTTTCAAACTGATGTAATAAAAAATCTGTAGAAAATAAATGTTGTAAAAAAATACTTTTTTCACAAGTTATGTACTTATTACCCTTTAATTCTTCATATACTTGGGTTGAACTGAAATTTTCTTTGCCTACACCCTTATTTGGCTTTCCGCATCCACTAAACTGTTGTTGCAACTCGTTTGACATTATAACAGAGAGAACAGCTGCAATCGCAAAAAAAAGTATTTCTAAAGTACTATTGGCAAATGTTAGAAAAACGCTTTAACTCAATAGTTTTACATTGGTTTTATTTTATAAACCGTTGTAAATTTTGTACGATAAGAACTTCTTAAGTACTTTTTACAAACGTTGGAAAAACGCTTTGAACCAATGTTTTTACAGTGTTTTTATTTCACAAATATTTGTAAGTTTTGTATAAAAAGTATTCCTAAAATACTTTGTCCGAACGTTCGAATAGCAATCCAAAATAATGTTTTTTAAATGCTTTTTTTTCGTAGTATTTGCAATTATCGCTTTGGAAACGCTTTTATTTTAGTACCATCAAAAACAAACGTTTTGAAAACTCTTCGTTTTTTGTACCATCCCAAATTTCTACCTGGGTAGTTTTCTCACTAAGTGAGAACTAATATATGAGCTCAAATTTTGATCAAAGGCGATAATATTTAACTTCGAGCTCATATATTAGTTCTCATTTAGTGAGAAAACTAGTTTATATAAATGTTTGATGTTTTGCATGGGATTGTCACTTCTTTCAAAACGTGTTCTGATGATTGGAACCTAGAAAATTCCCGAAATATGTCTATCAACACATTCCTGAAAGTTGTCAATTAATCAATTTGAAAACAAAAACTCTATAGATTATTTGTTAGGACAATATCCTATGGCCTCGAACTTGAATAATTTTGATTTTCAATCCACAATTAAAGGTCGAAAAAACACAATTTTTATTTTTAATAAAAATTATGTCAAACTCGTTAATTTATATGTTTATTTTTTACATCTAGTCTGTAATTAATTTTGTATGTTCCATTGACTTAGTACATACAATAAAAATACCCATAACGGAACTTTTTCATCGGGTATACAGTCGCTTCAAACAAAGAGTGCTCACTACCAATTTGAATTTTCAAATGATTTAAATTATCATATATTTAAACTTATATTTAATAAGGTCACTGCTTGTTATTTTTCTTAATATCTTCTTTATTATTATGGAATAAAAAGTGCCGAGAAACTTCTATATTTTTAACACAACCACAATTTTGCTGGTTTCCAAAATTTTTGAAAATAAAACTGTTCCCATAATTAGTTATCGACTGTATTTTGCATTCGTTGGTGGTCTAGACTGAAAAATTACTTAAAAACTAAAAAAATTACATGTACAAAATTATTTTCCTTTGATCTCTTGCATGCCCGCATTACTAGCTCTCCAACCTAGTCTTCATAAGATGAATATTGCCAGTTTTTTGTGAAATTCGTATTTTTTTAGCAGTACTAGTCACATTTCTTAATATTATTTTATGAAAAACAAAAATATCTGATATTATTATTTGTTAGCATTTATTATTGTTTGCTAGTGTTTTTAACATGAGTTTGGATGAAGAAACACAAAAATCAATTTATTAAACTAGATATGAAAATGCTGTGGTGGGTGCATGCATAATTGGTAAAAGCATTTGAAACTTAGGGGAATGAGGTGTACCATGAAAGGATTGTTATATTAATAGCTATAGCTCTGCAGAAAAGGCATGTTAAAGTTCAGTTTAAAGTGAAATATATTTGTCTATAAGCGTACTTCAATTGTCTGCATTAAAATTGTGAAGAAATTTGATAATTGCAATATAATCGGAACTTTTCACTATTAATAACACAAGTCCCTTTTATATAATATGAAATTTCAGAGCACACTCAAAAAAATTAGTTAGTAGAAAAGTTAGTAAAACATCTTGTAAATCAGGTATACTATTTTTCAGAAAATTTTTTGCTAAAATTATGTTTCAAACTAAAATTCTAGTTTTACTTATTCAGCACTTAACTGTTTTAAACTAATGTTTTACTAATATTTTACTAATGTTTTACTAATTTATTTTGCTAAAAAAATTGTGTTGATTAGCACATCAATAGTGTGAATGAAAACCAGACTGACAGATATCCTTAGAATGAATTAGATGTCGCGGCATGTCACGATGTAGTAGTGACGAGGAAAATTATACTAAAAAGTACAATTGAAGATTTTTCTATCTGTTTTTCATACATAAAACAAAATTGTGGATTAAAACAACTTAAATTTTAGGTCGTCACTGGCTTGTGAAAGTAATTGTCTTTTATTTAAATAAAAGACAAAATAAAATATTTAAATTTAATAAAGAATAAATGTGTATTTGCAAACTAAATGTTTATATATATTAATAATTTTGTGTGGTCAAATTGCAAACAAATATGCAATAGCTAGACTGACTAAAACGAAAGACAAAGACATACATCTTAGGTAGATTTTTCTGTTTCCTTTTTCTTATTGCAAAAAGGGTTGTATATGATATATTTTGTTATTTTTTCGTTTCGTTCCTATAATTCTCTGCGGCATTTGCGTTCCTTTAAAAGATATCATCATTTAGACTATAACTGATGTAAGTAGTTCAAAGATAATTTCGTTTATATTATATATAATTATTTCTAATGTTTTTAGATATTACATTAATTCATATCGTCAATTTGGGAGTATGAACATTTTTATATTTTGTAACGTATTGTTAATTGTTTTAAAGATAATCACAAAAATATGTTTCATGATTTTCAGCAAATAAATTAACTAAAGTATAATTTTTCTACAAATGTTTTGAGTTTTTTTCAGTCTACTAATAACCAGCAAAAATTTTATTAATTTTTAGCAAGAGTTTTTTAATTTCTAATCGACTAAGTGTTAGCAAAACTTTTGCTAAATCTACTAATTTTGTTGCTAAAAATCAGCTCGCTGATTTTCAGCAAAAGATTTTGCTGACATTAGCAATTTTTTTGCAAGCACCCTCCTGACTAAAATTAGGTGACTGTACTAACTTTTTTATTTGAGTGTAGAATACACACTTTATATGTTCAGGAACAAAATATTTGTCTGGAAGTAAAAAACTGTTGGTACGTTTTGGGGAATAAATCACAAAAATTATATTTTTTTTAATTTATAATTTAAACGAATGTATTTTTTAAGTGGAAAAATATATTGAGTTTATTTTTATAACTTAATCAATAATTTATTTAGTTAAATAACTAATATTTTAAAAGGGAAATTGGTCACGATTTCGTTCTGCTCTTTGCAAAAACAAACTGGCCTAAGTCGGACCAAACTTTAAATATCTCATTTTTAAATGGGAATATCTCGGCAACTATTAGTGATAACTCACACATGTTTTTTATGTTAGTCTCTACTAGCAAACTACAAATATGTTAATTATCTGAAAATATTAGTAGAAACAAAAAAATTACGAACACTCAAAATTTTATATGCAAAATGTTCCCTGGGTGGTCATATTGCCGCCCCCGGGGAGTTTGGAATATCCAAGCTCGATATTAGCTCATTTATAACTGTGCCAAATTTCATTGTAATCGCACCACTTGGACGAATAATTTCCAAAAATTTTGAGATATTTCCCACTATGCAATGGCTAAAGAAAGCACTATTGCTTCAATGACATTCAGCTGTATATAACATATTATAATATATGTATATTATGATATATAATATGACATATGATATGCGATAGATCGTTACGTATGACGACATATATAATTATATACAATTGTATCAAGTTATATCAAGCTATGTATGTATACACTGAAGAGCATAACTGTATCACTAACCAACAGCTATTTTACTCAAATGTAATCAAATTTTTCATATTATGTTTGCACAAGTGTCTTCTCTCTTTCAAAAAGGTTTTATTAAGATCTGATAACAACAACAAATACACGAACGCATAATGCAAGTAAATCAAAATGATACAGTTTTGCACTCACTATTTTTTTTTTATATTTTTAAAACAATAATATATTTTTAATAACTGTTCCAGTAACCCTTTGCCTTCTTAAGCTCCTGGATGCTATTAGGTAGACTTTGTGTGTACCTCTGCACAAATTCTGGAGGAATCGTATCCCACACTTCCTTCGTCCGCTCCCACAACTCGTTCACGCCTTTTTTCGGACTGGCATATTGTGCAAGCTGCGATTTGACGTGACTCCACAAATTCTCGATCGGATTCATATCCGGAGGTTGTGGATGCCACGTCATCACACCAGTTTTTTTCTTTTTGAGCCAGTCTTTCACTACGTGTGCGGTATGTTTGGGGTCATTGTCTTGCTAAAAAATTACTTTTTCAGCAGCAAGACCCTTTTTTTTCACTATATCAGGAAGATTTTTTTGCAGGATGGACAAATATTCTTCCTTGCACATAATTCCATCGATGCGCACCACGAGTGATCAGATCTTAATAAAACTTTTTTGAAAGAGAGAAGACACTTGTACAAATTGCATTTGAGTAAAATTTATTGAGTAAAATTTATGGTTTGTGATATACTTATGCTCATCAGTGTATATGTATATATGTATGCACACCGCATACTCTAGAGACATTTATTCGTTCCCCCGCATAGTTTAGGGACATTTGCTTACTTTGGGGACTGTCCCCAAAGTTTTCGCGCCTTTTCATACATCTAGCGTATAAGATGAGGATAATTTTTTCTATACTCCGCATATTCCGGCGACAATTTTGGGCGTGTCCCTAAACTATGCGCTGTGCATACATATATATATATATATATATATATATATGTATGCACAGCGCATAGTCCAGAGACATTTATTCGTTCCCCCGCATAGTTTAGGGACATTTCCTTACTTTGGGGACTGTCCCCAAAATTTTCGCGCCTTTTCATACATCTAGCGTTTAAGATGAGGACAATTTTTTCTACACAGCATATTCCGGCGACAATTTTGGGCGTGTCCCTAAAGTATATATATATATATATATATGTATGCGCAGCGCATACTTTAGGGACACGCCCAAAATTGTCGCCGAAATATGCGGTGTATAGACAAAATTGTCCTCATCTTAAACGCTAGATGTATGAAAAGGCGCGAAAACTTTGTGCATACATATATATATATATATATATATATATATATATATATATGTATGCACAGCGCATAGTCCAGATACATTTATTCGTTCCCCCGCATAGTTTAGGGACATTTCCTTACTTTGGGGACTGTCCTCAAAATTTTCGATAGTGTTACTTATTTCTGGCTGTTCCTTTTCATTTTCAATGTTATTTCTGACATCAGTACCGCTGTGCTCATCCAAAAGGCTTTCATGAAGTTGGCTTTCTTCGCATTCAAAATCACTAGCTCCTAATACTTTTTTGATTAAAAGTTCCTCAACATTTTCATTTGTAACATCTACAAATTGATGTTTTTGTTGCAGTCTTTTCAATTTTGTTGGTTTATCCCGAACTATCACTTTGTCTGACTTAACACGTTTACTTTTACGTAAATTTCGTTTAATTTCATTTTTTTTCTTTTGACGTTCGGATGCAATTTTTCGCTTTTCCCGCAGTTTTATAGCTTTATTAGATACCATATTCCTGATTAAAAGTTGAAACGTTTATAAACTTTTTAAAATTATTTAGTGAACTGTCAAAAATGATTTCTTTAAACAAAGAACAAGGGTTACATGTCATAATGTTTTCTATGCACAGGTGATTAAAATTTGAGTCTATTTACCATAATTAATAATTCCGTTTAAAATTGAAAAAAAAAAAAACAAATTAAGTAATGTAAATGGATCCAAAAATTGTTTAATGGCTTGATTATATAATGTTTATAAAAATAACAAAGTACATACAAATTCGATAAAATTTTAAAAATATCCATCACATTTTGAGAACAATACAGAATATTTTTAATTTTTTCTATTGCTTTAGAAATAATGGTGGTTTAATATCATATTGTAAATATTTTGTATGAAAATATTTAATACTTGTGATGAAAAAGTTACATTGTTTTAACGGCACATCAATGAAGCGTTGTACACGTGATATACTCAACATAAGAAACTGAAATCTGTTCACGTGCATCATTTTAATCAAGGGCCGCAAAAGTTATAGCAGTTTAAAATTTTTTATGAGTAATTTTTAAACTAGAATTAGAATCATTTCCACGAAGTGGTATCGTTTTATGACTTAATTCGCTAAAAACCAAATGCAAAACTTCGTTTTAATCTTTAAGTGGATTTATTAACTGGTCAACTTAGTGTTCCATGTCCTTTTGAAATATTATTTTTTTTTTTAAGAAAATCGCGATTTTCGCGAAATCTATAGCAGATAAACAATTTTTGATGGCATAACTAAAATAAGCACGACCAAATTGATAGAATGTGACATAAAGAACACTTATTTGTTTTACTAATTATTTATTCTATTAAGTGATGCTGAATAATATCAATAAAATATTGAAAGATCCATATACGCCTTATTCCTCAAAATTTTTTTGCGGCCTCTTGGTTGTTGGTAACACTATTAAAGCTATTAAGATTTCTCTATTTACTTCAGCATTGTCATCAACGGTTTGAGTGTGCCCAGGCAAAAACTCTTAAATTAAGATTATCGCGTAATTCACTTACGATGACATTTGATCAAAATTTTTGCACACTAAATTGTTTAATAGTTATCGACACAAATATTTATGGATAAAAACGGTAACGTTAATGCTTTATTCCGCTAAAAACAAATTAATTAAAAAATCAGTTTTTGCACAATTTATGGAAAAATGCGAAAAACACAAAACTGCAACATTTCAGAGCGGCCTTTTGCACATATGTGTAAAATGGTATAATATTACGATCACACCATATTCGGACCATCTGACACTAAAACTATGAATGTGCCTCGCGAAAATAACAGTTTTTTAAAAAAATCACGTTTTTTTTTTCATGTTTGTGGAACCCTAACTCTGGTTGTGTTAATGGCACATTATCGCGACATGCACCAAACTTTAGTTGTCTTTTATAAACACTTTCTTAACATACGATACGTAAAGGGCCGCGCATTTGCTGGCCAATCATTTCAAAAAAAGTAAATATCGAAAAAATTTGGTTTCAAAATATTACCACCATATAACTTTTTACATATTGGTGGCACACCTTCCTTACATATAGTGTAAATTACTTCAAGTGTAGTGAGTTTATATTCCATGATTTAGACTTCTACGTCATAAGCTGCAAATAATATACCCTTTAGACTGACAAATTTTGACGCTGACTCAAACGATTTTTTAAGAAATTTTAACTTTGAGCGTACATAACTACGAGCCTGTTGCCTCAAATGTTCTGAAAATTTGCCAAAAGAATGTTTTTTTAATCGTTAACAAAAACCCGTAAACCGCTATGCTCTAAGTTAAAAAATACAAAAGTTATTGCAAAATTAAGTCAGTTTCATCAATATGAAAAAATTTTGAAAATTACCCATATTTTTTTTTTCACAAACAATTTTTTTTTTTGCTCATGGATTTACTAGATTTCATCAGGACATATTTTAAGGTTATATCCTCAATAACGTTTTTTACTTGTTTTTTAAATTTAGCATACAATTTCGTTCAGTGAAATGTCTACAAATGAATAATTAACTCTGTAGTATGAATAGAGGAGATACAACCACATCATCACAAATATGATGTAACCACTAGTTAATATAGTTTGAGGTAATTTAGATAATTGCCTTTTAATTGTTAGTTTCGCATGTAAAATAGTGTTGTTAGTGTGTTTGTTATTTAGGTTCGTAAAGTTGAATTAGATTAAATGTATGCAAATGAAGTTAATTGTTTTATGATTTCCCGGTTAAAAAAAAAATACTATATATTTAGCTTTATATAGTCACGTATTATTTAATATGAGCTATATGCAGTTTCATCCGAGAAATGGGAAATCCATCAGTTTCAATCTAATTGTATTTAATTAGATCTTATATGATACAATGTTAAAAAAAAATGTAGCTACTCAAATTCGGTTATTACGAATTTCAGTCGGTTAGCACAGCTTAAAATTAGTTTTCACAACAAAGTTCGATTAATTAGACTGAATTTTTGTTGCAAGACCCAAAATATTTTGAAAACCTAATAAATATCTCTAGAAATTCTAATAACAAAGTCCCCTGAAGATTTCCTTAGGCAGGAATGAAATCCGGATAGGGACACGCCTACATCAGATTGCTTTTCACAATTTGTTAAATAAGTTTTGGGACTTTAGCACATTTAATTACTATAAATGCAATTAATGTTTATCCCGATGAAAATAAATTTAAATAACAAATATGCAGGTGCTTGTGCAAATTTAAATGTAACTGACACTAATAGAAAACATATGATTTTCTATTGTTGATTTACTTGAATAAACGTCACTACATTGCTAGGTCTGTCAAAAAAACAGAGTAGTATTTGGAAGATGACAAAGCCAATTGTGACAATTTTTTGTTGTTGTTTTGGTTTTTCTTTGATATTTTAAATTTTGAATCTCGCTCCTAGACGAGGAAAAGAAATTCTCATTGAGTTTGTGATTTAACATAATAAATATCTCTAGAAATTCTAATAACAAAGTCCCCTGAAGATTTCCTTAGGCAGGAATGAAATCCGGATAGGGACACGCCTACATCAGATTGCTTTTCACAATTTGTTAAATAAGTTTTGGGACTTTAGCACATTTAATTACTATAAATGCTATGTCAATATTATTATACTAACTGAATTTGTAATTTGTTACCATTAATATACACTTTTCAATTCGGTTGGCACTTTATTTCTCTGTGTGTATCCCATGTAAATGGATCCAAGAAATGGGGCGATAAATTTGTATTAGATGGTTAAAATTTTATTTAGATATATAAATTTTGATTTAAACTGATACAAATTATATATAAGTCATATAGAATTTTCAATTGATACAATTGTATCAAATAGAAAATACTTGCTTTTATTAGACCACATTAAAAATATGGAGCTTTATATATTTTTATCTAATTTATTGTAATATGACCCCGTAATTTATTACTTAAAATTTCCTACACAAAATGTCCCGATTATATTGTATGAAATTACATCTAATTGTATCATATTAGATTAATTTAGATACAATTAGATGTGATTTGATACAGTTTTGTTCTCATACAATTTCATTAAATTATATGTTACTATATCTAATTTAATACGATGGAATGGTCTATATATTATTTTTAATATAAATATCGTGATTTCTTTGAATTTTCTAAATTTGGTTTTCTCATAAAAACTCGCATATTTTTAAGTTGTAAATATGATAAAACTATGATAAACAAATAATTTTTTTATGGGTTTCAAGCTACAAACGAGTATGTTATATTTATTTACCATTTCATTTGAAATCAAGAAAACTTCAAATATATTTAAGTTTTTTATTTTAAATGCAGAAAATTTTGTAATTTATATTGAAAACTTTCCTAGATTTGCTATAGATTTAATTTAATTTTTTAAGTCCTAGTTCGAATATTCAAATTGAAATTAATTTTTATTGTATTTTTCTTATTTTAAGTAACCGAGACCAAATACCAGAAATCGCTATAAAATTGAAAATTTGTCTCCTTCGCTATTCATTTTATATATACTTTGTTTTACTTGGGCACTGATATCTAATTTATATATAATTGTATCAGTCATGCTCTTAACTGATACAATTAAATAAATTAATACACAATTTCACTAAATCGTTTAGCGGCATAACTCAGATATGATATAAATACAATTATATCTTAACTAGTGCAATTGGACTTAAGCCAATATGGGCAGATAAGACAATTATATGCGCCTATGTCTCGGAATTGACTTTATACAATCATTTTTACTTGTGCTGCTATTTTTGTTTGGCTTTAAACATTACACTAATAGAAAAAAAACTGAAAAATCTTTTAAAAAGCTCCTTGAAACTACTGAAAAGCTAAAATGATAATAATTCTTATCAATTTGTCAGTAATAAATAATTCTTATCAATTTATCAAAATAAAGCTATTATTTAATTCATTGAACAGACACATACAACAAAAGAAATTAAGCATATTCCCCTAAAGCGGATCAATTTGAGTTAAAAATTATTAAAAGTCTTGTAAAAATGGTTGTTTTTACTAATATTTTCCTTTGCGTGTAAACGAGTTAATTAATTGACATGCACAAGTGACATACATAGAAATTGATTGGATTATAAATTTTGTAAGCGTAATTATTATACACTGAGAGAATTGTGTACATGATATTAATAGTTTTTTGCATTATATCAATAAAGTGTCACAGTGTTTCAAACAATTTTAAGAAAAAATCATTTTATTCATTAAAATTTGCATACGCCTAGTGAAAAAGTATCATTGAAATCTGTTTCATAAAAATAGTGAAAGTTGTTCATGCCTGATGTTCTTTCATGTCTGATGTAATATCGAGCTTAACCCTAGAACACACACCTGGGTACAAATGTATCCACTTGCAACTTTGCAGTGCTGTACCTCTGGAACGGCTTAAGTTAGGGTGCAGAGATTTCGGATCTAGGAAACATAAGTAATTTCTAATCTTTTAAAGGTTATTTGATCCAATTCGCATCAGTGGTTCAGGAGCTACCAGATTCCAAATTCGACACCAACTTAAACACACACCCATTTGCAGTGCTGTACCTCAGGAACGGCTTAACTTAGGGCTTAGAGATTTCGGATCTAGGAAACATAAGTAATTTCTAATCTTTTAAATGTATCCACTTGCAACTTTGCAGAGCTGTAACTCTGGAAAGGCTTAACTTAGGTACAGAGATTTCGGATCTATGAAACATAAGTAATTTCTAATCTTTTAAAGGTTATTTGATCCAATTCGGATCAGTGCTTCAGGAGCTACGAGCTTCCAAAGTTGACACCTACGTACACACACACCCATTTGCAGTGCTGTAACATAGGAACGGCTTACTTAGGGCATATAGATTTCGGATCTAGGAAACATAAGTAATTTCTAATCTTTTAAATGTATCCACTTGCAACTTTGCAGTGCTGTAACTCTGGAACGGCTTAACTTAGGTACAGAGATTTCGGATCTATGAAATATAAGTAATTTTTAATCTTGCAAAGATTATTGAATCCAATTCGGATCGGTGGTTCATTAGCTACGAGCTTCCAAAGTCGACACATACGTAAACACACACACCATTTGCCTATCCCATGCCCGTGACTGTTTTTGCTTATATCTCTTGAACTAGGTAGAATATTAGCATGAAACGAAAACTAAAACATTTGCAAAATATTAATATACGCCTTTAAAAGAAAAATAATGAAATTGGACCATTTAAACATTAGAAAAAGTCAAAAAAAAGCTAGTAGGTACAAACGTAACCCGCGTGTGTGTTCTCGTAGAAAAAGTTGGGTATGCATCGTACGGTTAAGTTGTGATGTTGAGGATCACAGACCCGCCAAGGGCGGCAATATCACCAGAAAAAAATTTTGAGTGCCAAAAATGTTTAGTTTCTTACTAGATTTTCAAAAAATTAACATATTTGTAATCAGCTAGTAAAGACTAACCATACTTCAATGTCACAGTGGGATATTTCCCCAAAGGTCTATCTTAGTGGTCCGATTGGGTACAGTGAAATAACTCCCAAATGAAATAAGTCCCAATGGAAAAATGAAATAAGTCCCAACAAATTTTCCATGTAAATTGGGACTTATTTCATTACGAAGTAAGTCCCAATGCGTTGGGACTTATTTCATAATTTTTGTTGGGAGTTAATTCATTATGAAATAACTCCCAAATAAAATAAGTCCCAACAGTTTTTCTGTTGGGAGTTATTTCATTTGGGAGTTACCATTGGCACTTATTTCATCGCAGTTGGGACTTATTTCATTTTAATTGCAAACACAATTTTACGATTGGGAGTTATTTCATTTTTGTTGGGAGTTATTTCATTTCTCTTAAAATTGCATTTTAGTAAATTCTGATGGTTTTGTAACGGTTCTTAAAACTGCATTAAAACAAGTAGTTTCAAAGCAATCAGGTATTTCACTTAATAAAACAGTGTAAGCATCAGTTCTTGTTAGAATTTTGTTTAGGGAAGATCGGTGTTAAAGTGATAAAAAAAAATGACAACTCTCGCGTTTGAAATAATAAGTGGCAAAAGAAGAAATAGTAAAGTACTATACATTATAGATGAAAAACAACTTTATTTAAAAAAATCTGAAGCCAAAGGAAGGCAATATTATACGTGTTACGAACGAAATTGCAAGTCGCGAGTGATTTTAGAAAACGGGCAGTGTCGTAAGGCAACTGATTTCATTGAGCATAGAGACCATAGAGACCAACAGCAACTGTATGATGAGCTAAAAGCCCTCAACGAAATTAAGGATAAATGCTTGGATGTTTCAAGTACTTTGGGCGCAGCTAACGTTGTAAACGGAATACGGACGAATTTTGGGAACGTTTGCGTAAGGTAAGTGAATAGTGTAAACCATTTTTACTTGGTGGAGTGCAATAATGCCTTACGAAATAAGGCCTTTAAGGCTTTATTTCACTTTCAATTGAGAAATAAGGCCTTTATTTGCAAAAAGGCTTTATTGCACTTTGAAAGTGAAATAAGGCCTTTATTTAAATTTAGCCAATGGTGCAATAAAGCCTTTATTTTGTATTTTTTGATTCTTTTGTTACACTGTTCAGTTTTTCTGCGTGGCGGCCTGCGGCCGATCTTAGGGGTTTTCTCCTCCATACGACGCGGCAGGTGGCTTCGCTGAATACAGTTTTCCTGCGCCCGTCTCATTATCTTCCCTAGTGTGACGCGCGCAGGGAAACTTTATTCAGCGAAGCCACCTGCCGCGTCCCATGGAGGAGAAAACCCCTAAGAGCGGCCGCAGGCCGCCACGCAGAAAAACTTTATAAAGCAAAGATTTTCAATATTGTTGCAGTTAAATTTTTTGTTGAATTATTAATGTTCTATTAATTTTTGTTAATATGAAATTTTTTTATAATTGTTCAATAAAATATAAGAAGAATAAGAATAAGAAATTTAATTGCTTCATTTAAAAAAAAATTTAAGTGAAATAAGGCCTTTACGGCTTTTTTTCACTTTCAAAGTGCAATAAAGCCTTTTTGCAAATAAAGGCCTTATTTCTCAATTGAAAGTGAAATAAAGCCTTAAAGGCCTTATTTCGTAAGGCATTATTGCACTCCACCTTTTTACTTTCATTGTGTGATTAACAATGCTTTTCTTTTATAAAGCAACCAGGAATCAACGAAAAATATTGATTTTAATAAAGTCAAACGAGGTCTGCAATATTTGACATCAAAAGTTTTTGCGGCATCTCCTAAGACTCCAACCGATGTTGCCAGAATGTTTCAGAAGGAAAATATCTTCACAAATTTTGGACTCACTTTGCATGAGGGCCAAGAGAAAACAGCGTTTTTTAAAGTGTGCCACGACTCGAAGGACTTTGCATACTGCGTCTTTGGATCCGATAAGATAGTCAAGCTCATTAATGAAAATATTCCCGACAACAACAATAAAAAGATTTTGATCGACGGCACATTTTCAATTGTACCGCTGGGATGTTTTAAACAATTGATTTTGCTGCATATCGAATATTATGAAAAGGTTTGACATCGCTGGGGGGCGGGCTGCCCCGCGTGGCGGCGCGGTGCGGCGCGATTTGCTTTCGGCGGACGCGCGCCGCCACGCGCTGTCTTATACAATAATTGGACTAATTTATTTTTACTTCTAATAGGTTTATCCAGTATTTTTTATTTTAACGAATAAAAAGTCAACAAAATGCTATGCCCATTTATTTAATTACATCAATTCTAATGTATTAAACTTAAATGGTGCGACCTTTATCGCCGATTATGAAGCGAGTCTAAGAAGGGCTATTAAAACTTCATTTTTGGATGCAAAAATCTATGGCTGTTGGTTCCACTTTTGCCAGGCAGTACGAAGACAAATAACTACAAAACATAAACAATTATCTCAATTGATTCGACAAAACAATAAGGCGTCATTTTAATATCATAAAATATTATCGCTTCCCCTGTTACCTGCCATGCATATAGTGGGGGCATTCGGGAAAATAAAGAAAGACATAGAAAGGCTCGAGCGTCATTTCGAATTTTCGAACTTTTTGGAATACTTCGAAAAGCAATGGTTACAGAAGGTAAATACTTTTAAACAACAGTAGTATAAATTATCTTGCACATAATTTCTTATATGTTTTTTTTTGTTTTTTATTGGTCTCCAACCTAGATTGGGCCAGACGCACTGTCTGTTTTTGAAACAACGACTCGTACGACTTCCGCCGTCGAAGGATATAATGGAGTGCTGGGCAAAATGATTCCCAAACAGGGAAATTTTTTTAAGTTTGTTAAAGTTTTACAAACAGAAGAGTTCAACAAGTCCCGAGATTTTGAATTGCTGACTAATAGCGGTGGAGCTTTGGGAAAATCTAAAAAAAGGAGGAAATTTATCGAAAAAGCGGAACTGATTGAAAAAGCCAATGAAGAGCTACGTTCTGGATCCATAACTGCGACCGCATTCATAAATCGATTGGTTTTCCCGAAAAATAAAATTGTTAATGAAATGGAGCCAGATGAAGATCTCTTTGAGGAACATTCATACCTTGAAGATGAAGATGAGGAGGATGATACTGTATCGGAGCCACCAACACTACCACGCTCTCAAATTCTGTGCGTGGTTTGCTTGGAGGTTGAGCCCAATATTCTACTGATTCCTTGCAAACACATAAAAACGTGCAATTCTTGCGTCCTAAAACTTCAAGCTGCAAGTATTGCAAATGGACTCGAAACATTTAATTGCCCTGTTTGTCGTGCAGAAGTTAACGACACGATGGGGGTTTTTTTGTAAATGAATATTTAATTTTTTTTTAAATAATTTTTTTCTCAAATTATAATTATTATTAATATTATGTATATGCTTACATATACTTATGAAATAAAAAGTGTTCTCTAAAAGAAAAACAAAACAAACAAAAATTGGGAGTTAATTCATTTTTGTTGGGACTTATTTCATTGGTAGTTAATTCATTTTTTTTTGGGATTTATTTTTAAATTTTGAAATAACTCCCAAAAATTGGGACTTATTTCATTTCTCTCATTGGGAGATATTTCATTTTTTTGCATTGGGTGTTATTTCATTTTTGATGGGACTTATTTCATTGGGAGTTATTTCATTGGGACTTATTTCATTTGGGAGTTATTTCACTGTACCGTCCGATTGCAATCAACAGTCATAAGTAACGTAATATCGCGCTTATGCTAAATTATAATGCTCGCTATTTTTTGGTTTCTTATCCGATTTTCATAAAATTAACATATTTTTTTAATTTGCTAGTAAAAACAAACAAAGATGTGTGGGTTATCTCTTATAGTTCCCGAGATATTTCAAATTTCAAGTTCAAAATGTGAAATTCCAAATTTAGTTCGACTCAGGAATATCAATGCAATATCTTATTCCACTCAAAAACTACATTCGTTTAAAGCAAAAGTAAAAAAAATCAAATATTAGCGATTTTTTCTCCAAAATAATGTTTACCTTAAGATATATATTTTCTTTCTAAACATACAAATTATGCATATTATTCTGAATGGTGTTGTTATGTTAATGCGAGTTGTGTTTAAAAAAATCTTTGATTTGTATGTACTTTTCCCCCAGCCGCTTCCAAAGTTGTCACATTTCTAACACAAATATCAAATTCAATCCACTGTTCCAAAATTTTCAAGACTCGAATAAGATAACGAAGCAGTTGTTGATACTCCAACATATACCTAATATATTGGATAAGGTCATTCCAATACTCGCGTTAAAGGTAGACATGACAGAAAAAAAATATTAAAAAATCCCATTTTTGAATATTTTATTTGTGAGATTGATTACAGCAAATCTTAAAATTCTGACCTCAATTTCACATTTCTGAATTCAGAGTCTATTTAAGTCCAAGAAATTATTGGATTATATCTTTTAATAAATATTTTATAGAATAGTGAAAATTTACATTTTAACAAATACCACACTTTTAACTTCCTTCCAGAATCTTCAAAAGTTACACTATTGGACAAAATAAAGTGCAATTTTATTACTCTTGTATTTCGTAATGAAAAATTCAAGTTTTTAAAAATATTTTTTGCCATTGCCATCTATTAGACATTCAGTTTATTAAAATATATCAGAATAATAACATTAGCTATAGGCGAAAAAATGTACATAAATTCTAAATAAATGTTCTGAGCTGAGGAATCCAGTTAAAAGTTAATTTTTACTCTTAACATGGCAATTTAGAACATTTCTCGTGAGGTTACGATCAGTGTCGTATTTTAGATTTAAGCCAGTTAAGCTCTCTATCTCATCCAAATTGTAAAATTTTCTTTCCCAAAATTATTTAAAAACGATTTCCAATAATTTTTAAGTATTTATCAGCTCAATTCTCATCGGCAGAACCGCTTCTGCAGACGAAAATTGTCCCCTGAGAAATATAACTTACTGCAAAAGGCTTACTGTAGATTTCGTATTTACATAATAAAAAGATTTAATGGAGAATAAATCAATATTTTTACTTTTAATAGTAAGAGTTTGTTTAAAATCAAGAAAATCGCTTTCAATGAAACAAAATCATAGTCCGATAAGTTTCACTAAAAATGCATTCCTGAAAGGCCACATGTGCTTATAACTGTTATGTAGGAAGTAATATTATTCGGGTTCCATTTTCGTCCGGTAAGAGTTAACTTGAAAGTTACTGAAAAAAAGATAATCATTTTAAAATCATTTAAAACAGAAACTTTTCCAATTCGGTTGAGAAAATGTGCTCAAACGATCTAAAGCTTCAACAGGGTACTGGCCGCAGTTTCATTAAAGTCACTATTTTAAGGGTAAACACAAATTTTAAACTGGATTTTTTTTTTTTTTAGCTCGGATCACTTACTTAATACTAATTCAACATGTTTCAGTCATTGTTGATGTTAAAATTTCCATATAATATCGGCCAAGGATCAAGAATGCTTTCGATATGACCCAGCAAAAAAAAAGCTCGATTTGGTAAGCAGTTGCTGACTTTATACGCTTCCAAAATAGCGCTTCACCGCCATGCATACTATAAACCATTCTATATAAGGCATTCTGTAGTGCTTCCCAAAATGCCTTCTTTGAAGCAATAATGTTTGCATACAATGACGCAATAAAGTATGCATACCATGAAGCACTAATGTTGTAAACATACAAAAAGGAGCTTCTTAGCGCCTAAGTAGGCATGAATTTATTGCTTCTAAGACCACATGAAAGAAGCTCTTTAAAAGAGACATACCAAGTAGGACATCGCGAACAAAAATCATGCATTCTGGAATGCCTTCCGGAAGCGCTTCGTAATTGAATAATGCCTTCCGGCATTAATATTTTTAAAACATGATTTTATATGTTCTAAAAATACTTGTAGAAGTCATATTTAATACAAAATATGTGATAAAACACCAAAACAGTATTAACTTTTAAGTTATTTTAAGTTTTTAAATACAATTTATAAAATTTGCACTTTGCTTTGTCCAACAAAATTCTGTAGCTTCTTCATTTTTGGTAGGCATGTATAAAAATATAAAATCAAATATATATGATTTGTAGTTTTTGTACCGAATTGTGTATAAAATAAATAAATTTAGTCATATTTTTACTATTCAATGCCATTTTCAATAGTTTTTTCTTCCCGAAACACAGGAGTAATAAAATTGCACTTTATTTTGTCCAATAGTGTATGTCTCTACAAATAATTCTTATTATGAGTTTTTGTATTCACTTTTAAAATGCCTTCAATGAAACCAAAGACTTGTAATACGAAATCTGAATATTTCCTATTAAGGAATTTTAACCTTATCATATAAGTGAAAAAAATAACCTAATAACTTTAACCTTTGATAGAACAACATTCTAACTTGTGGTAGAATAACAACTTGGAAAACCCCTAAAAATGGTTTTTTTTGTTAAAATTTCACTATTCAATAACATATTTATTAATAGACATAATTCAAAGATTTTTACGAATGAAATATACTTTAAAGTCACAAATGTGAAATTGATGGCAAAATTTAAGATTTGCTGTAACCAATCATACAATTCGCAATAAAAATTTTCAAAAATGGAATAAAAATTTTATTTTTGCTGCCATGTCTACATTTACAGCGGGGATTGGAAGGGACTTATATAATAAATAAGTTATATGCTGAAATAGCTTCATAACTTTAAAGAATGGAAAATTCAAAAATATGAATATTTTTAGAAAATAATATGACCATTTTTTGCACAAATCGAAATGTTTTTTGATAGCATGAAAAAAACATTCTGAATTTTCGATATGTTATACAAGACAATAGGTCTATTACCACAAATTGTATAAGAAAAATTGAAGACGTATTTTTTAAAAATAGTCGCGAATTTCTGCAAACTTTTTTTAAAGAGACAGTATAATTTTCTAACAAGAATCTAAAAGATCTTATCTTTTACATGAAATTAAATTTTTAAAAATCGATTTAAAACTAAAAAAGTCGGAGGAGTTTAAACATTAGGCATTTTTCTAAGCTTTGCTTTAAATTCTAAACTTTGAGATGCGATAGATCACGAACTACACCGAATTACAAAAAAAAAAAAACGTAATACAGAAAACATACATCATAGGAACTTTTAGTGAAATCAAAAAACATCCATTCCAAAAACGACTAAAATCAAAACAAACTTTTATGGAATGTCCCTATAAAACACAAAATTATGGTGACCCTTCAAAATTTTGTATGTAAAAGTGTATTGATTTGTGGGTCATATTGACCGCCTTTTTGAACAAAATTTGCGTACTGCCCACATTTTTAAACGCATTTGAAATAACTAAAAATTTAAAAGTAATGGGATACAAACGAAATGTATGTCAAGTTTTATATAATTATATACTCTATCGATAGTTTTTGTAAAATCAGCGATCACAACTTCAGTTTCTTGACAATAATCAAATAAAATTTCGAATAAGGAGTGAGATCAGTCACATTAGTGTAAGTTCTTTTGCAAATTTCAAATGAAATATTTTTTTTTTTATCAAGTGAGCTTTAAAAATATACTTAAAATGTGTGTAAAAAGTATCACCCAAAACTTTTAGTTAGTTCGACCTAAAATGGATTATCGACAAAAAGTAAAAGAAAAAATAATTGTAATTTATAAAGTAAAATCAAATCGCTCTCTAACAGAATTGCAATATGGTTAAAAGTTTCCCGAAATACGGTTTGCAATGTTTTCAAAAAATTATAATGACATACGAATTGTCCGAACCGATATTAAAATGGGTATTTCTGATCCAAATTATTCTGAGAAAATAGTTGGTCCTTTGAAGAAAATCTTAGCCTGTTAATTATAAAATTAGCTCTAATAGCCAACTGTTCAGAGTTTTTGGTCAGAAAAGGTAAGCAAAGTGAATGATTGAAAACATATTAAGTGCAAAAAGAGCCGAGCCGGAAAGAGCCGAGGATACAGAACGATCCAGAAAACTGCATAATAATTTTGAAACAAAATAAGCCGCCCTTAGTGACTTTTCCCATCTTCCATGACAAGAATTTTACATACCAGATGCAAGACAAACAATTTTCACTAGCGGCAAAAGGAGTACCATTTCTATAGCAACTATAAACACCGATTTGTACATAACAGAGCGTTTGGGAAATCAGCATTAGCCATTTCAGCTAGTGGCCTGACCTTGCATCTTGTTCTTATATAAAATCAGCGGTAGAGTGGTACCACAGAAATAATGTGGTTTTGGTACCAAGAGAGGCAAATCCACCTAACTGCACAAAACTGAGATCAATAGAGATATATGCGATCTGGCGTAATGATGAACATAAAACTAAATTGTCATTTCACAGCAAGAATATCACTAAAGAAACAATAAAAGCCATAATGGCTAGAATTTCGGGAAAAGTAAAGTTAATAAAAATAAAATAAATTTTTATTTCTTATTTCTTACATCATCTGTATTATCTTACCAAAATCATTGAACTTTTCTTTAATTAAAACCCTATATTCTGCACCACAAATGCAGAAAAAAGTTGTAAGAAAATTTTAAAATCTTGTATTTTTAATAAAAAATTACACATGTATTTTTTGTAGAATACATAATATTTGTAATAACTTTGCTACTACTTTACTCATTTTTTCTGTTAATAATTTTACATAAAAAGTGATTTTCTGTGCTTTTGAACATCACTTTAATAAAATTTCTTGAAAATTGCCAAGCTGCATGTCGATATGGCTGAATATCCAAATTCATATCCATAACAGAACACCAGGATTACCAAATTTTTTAAAATTTTGTATGAGAAATAAAAAGGCTCTGTTTCCAAATAAATTTGTTTATTATAAACAAAATAAAAAATAACATAAAAGAGCATAACACAAATCCGTTCGATATGTTCTATGTTCTTAATAAGCCATCAAAATATGCAAAATTTCCGTGTTTTTGATATTTTTGATATTTATTTTGATATTTTGATATATTTTTGATATATCAAATTTTAACATTTTTTATTAAGAGATAATAAAATTATCAAACATTTGAGATACTGTTCGTTTACAACCAAGAATTTTAAAAATTTTTTATATAAAAAAAATCAAAAAAAAAAAAAAATTAAAATTTCGCTGATTTTGACGGCTTATTAAGAATATAAACTAAATGACGTTTAAATATCTTAGACAGGGAATCGATATAGAATTTAATAAGTTATTTTTAAAATTATTTTCTTTCAAATTCTTTACAAAACTCTTCCTAAAAAATTTCTAATTTTCCCCACTAAAACTCCCCACTAATTTTGACCACAAAAACACCGGGGACTGTGTGGGATTCAACATCAAAATGTAAATTCAATATTACATCAGTTATGCCTGCTCAAAGTTTAATTGCAGTCGGACCAGTTAGTAAGAAGTGGTTAGTAATTATTCGCAAAAATTGTATTCATATATCCGACTGTGCACAGGTGATGTTGAATAAGGCATTGACAAAAAACAATAATTTATAAAGACAGAGTATAGTGTTTGAAAGCACCACATTTCCGAATATATCCACACATCTTTACTGGGTATAGACAAAATATGTACCACTTAATTTGCATGTATAGCTCAAAAATCAGATGTAGGGCACAATTAGCCAATATTTCCATACTCTTTGAAACACGGTCTTTCGATGCTTTAAACTGGAAAATTCTAACACTAAACCATAAAAAAAAATTTTTTCAATAAAAATATTTTCTTCTTCTTTCTGTAAAGAGACTAACTAAAGTAATATTCTACAGTAATTAATTAAAAATTAATTACGATTGTCATTTTCTGACGGTTGCAAAACACTTTCTACCATAACATTTGAAGAAACTTGCTTAACGCCGACTCAATCTCTAACCCTGCGGGAAATGGACCAGTCACCGGTATGGTCACGTGACTAGTGTGTATGAACCTGTATCGGTTCTATTATATGAAAGTGACCGGTACTTTTAACATGGGCTTGTCATAGGAGGTGGCAATTGCGACCTTTTGAGCACTTTGTGACGTGGCTAATAACTTGACCAATGTAACCTATCACCGTACCGTCTGAAATTAATAAGCTACGTGACAAATTAGAAGTATGTAGTGTTAAAGAAGGATAATTTTAGTATTAACGTGATATGCAACAGCACCAGTGAACAAATAATTATCACGTGACTGGTGCAGGTGTACGAATTGTATAACTGGAGAAAAATTTTTGATGGAAAACTAGTCACATATTAAGCTCAATGTTTGCTTTAAGAGGGGTAGTTTGAATGGAAAAGTTTTGTGACGTACCACTGCACTGGTCTAAGGAGTACATGTCGCCGGGTATGCGAAAAGTAATTAGCAAAATAACCGGTTACTTTTTATTCACCATGTGTCATAATATATACGAGTTGCTAAATAGCCCGTCTAGAAATAATCACTGAACTTACCCAAAATAGTGTGTCACAGCACCTGTTCAAAAATCATTTAAAAAGGCACAAAAACAATGTGTTTTAAAACGTTTATTTTTTTTTAAACACAACAAGAATCTATAACATTAAATTCATTATAACAATTTGAATTTGGAAAGGTATATAAACTATACATTAGTCGCATTCATGAAACGATGTATATTGTGCAAACATCGTTTTTTTATAACATTAGTGACATAAATTACCAACCCTGGAAAGTTTATTTTACGGTTTGTTTTGTTTATTATTTCTATATTTCAAACATTTAAAAAAATTAAATATATAATTGCTTGGATTGCTTCTCAAACAATATTACATTTAATATATAAACGAATACTTTTTTAAGAAACAGTTGTGGTATTTAAGAAAATACAGACGGAAGAAGAAATTGAGAGCACTTTCAGAACAAATTCTTTAATTTCGAATAACACCAGAATTTGTATTAAATTCGTTATACATTTTAGTAAAAATATCAAAGTTCAAGCATTCCCATTTTTTCAAAAGACAACATTAAAATAATTCAGTTATTGTTACGTCTTTAATGTCTTCAGTGTTACGTCTTCATTGTTACTGTCGCAAAGTCGGTACAGATTATATTCATTCAAAGTTATGTTCGCTTTGTAGCAGCCAAGGAACTGAATCCTTTGGCACTAATTGCCATGTTTTTATCCACTACTAACGGTTTCGAACCAGTTCAAGGACCAGTAACAACTTCAACTGCCCTAGTTGCATCAGTACACTTTGATGTTATGTTACTATTTCTCCAGTTTCATGATATATCTGATACCAACCAGTCAATGTTTTGTCACCATTAATATAGTCACGTGATTGGTCTTTTTACCCAAATTAACACTGTTTGGTACACCACAATTTTGGTTTCACCAGTTTCGATACGTACCCCCAAATCATATATCACTGATTTGTCCCTTTGGATCAATCGACCCTTCATTTCCCGCAGGGTAACCTACACTTGGTATCCAACTATTGTATGTGAATAAACTGCATAAAAAAAACGGGATAATTACTTGTGAAAAAGAGATAGGATTAAGAAGAAGAAGCATTCTAGTTGAGAAATGAATTGTGCATTGGTATTAGTTAATTCTGTCTCTTCTGATCGAAACAATACTTGTGTGGACGTAGTGTGACAAAACTCCACTTTAGCCACAGCCATCGCTGTGTCGACCGTGGCTCAACTCGTTAAGAGGTGAGATTACGATGCATAGCTTTGATGCTAAGGCAGTGAGTTCAAATACCAGTAAGACACCAAAAAAGTAAAAAAAAAAAATTTTCATATATAGCAAATTAACAATATAAAATACTTTGTTCAATTGACACATAAATTAACCACTGACGAGTCCCAGGAGGTCGACGAAACTGCGGAAGTCTGGTGTATCCCTTGTGTCCTTAAAAATGTTTCAATAAAAATGTTTTCTTCTTCTTGTAAAGAGACTAACTAAAATAAAAATATTCGTTTTCTAAATTTAATATACCGTATTCAGTTAAAAAATAATCAAATTTATTAACAAAAGGGACTTACTTTAATAATGTTCTTTTACTTTAACAATTTATAATATTGAAAAGAATCTTCTGTTTAGTAAGTCCTTAAATTGTGTGTTTCTGAATGGCAGAGTGATTAAAAAATTAACATCCACTTTTATGGATTTCCCATATATTTTTATATATGAACGTAATTACATAGTTGATATATGACACATATTTTTCGAGCTGTCATGAATAAATTTTACATCTGCAAATATAAATTGATTGTCATATAAAAAGGGAGAGAAAAAAAACATGTGTTATAAAAAAGTGAAATTAAACATAACACCAAGGATAGTAATAAAAAAAAAAACAAAATGAACAAAAATCATCATGAAAAAAAAAAAAAATAAGAAAATAATATTGAAAATAAAAAATATGTCACAGTAACAATTAAAATCATGGCCATTAACTTATGTTATTGCTGCCATAGAGTTTCTATTCTCTTGTTTTTTCTTTTTTCCATTATTTTTTCAAAATAACTGTTCGTACAAAATCTGAAAAAAGTAATAAGCATATAAAGAAATGTAAACTTTTCTAAGAATTTCTAAGATTGTTCAAAATTCTTTACGCAAATGAAGGAAATTCTTTGTGGCAACAGAGTTTATGTTCAGGAAAACATAATTGGGACGAAAACATGATAACACCCGACCTTATATTTCAAATATTATATCATATAATATTTGATATAACAGTCGCGGCTCCAGATTTTCCATTTGTACTGGCGTTTGGGTACTTTTCTGATCAAAAATTATTTACTTCAAACATATTTTGAATAAACCCAAGTAAAAAAAAAAAAATTGATATAAGGCAACATAAAGTTATACTAAATTAAACTAGCTTTTAAATTAGATAAACGATTATATTAAATTTGCTCCGAAAAATGAAAACAATTATATGTTTTCATTTAAAATGCTTGTATTTAAAATGCATCAAATTGTATCGTGTTCCATACAACAGTATCGAATTAAATAGAATTCGATGCAATTAGATACAAATTTGTATATTTTGACGTATATTAGATGCAATTGTATGTTAACCCACAGACGGGCTGTGGAATTGACATTGTCATCTGTAACTATGGATGGTATAGGTATTGAGGAATCGGATACTCTTGATGTTCTGGGCATGAGAATACAGTGTGATGTCCGTTGGAATAAGCACGTATTTCAAGTGTCGAAAGAGGCATTCAAGTGCCTCGGTTTTCTAAAACGGTGCAAGACTTACTTCACTCCATCCGATCTCCTTACTATTTATACCAGCTATATCCGGCCAAAAATGGAATACAACTCTCATATATGGGCAGGGGCTCCACTGTCTATTCTGAAGCTTCTGGACCGTGTTCAGGGGAGGGCGGTGAAGCTTATGAATGACAGTAGTGTATCCAACTCTATTGATTCATTGGAGCATCGTCGGAATGTGGGTTGTGTGACACTTTTCTATCGATATTACCATGGGAGATGCTCATCTGAGATAAGTGAACTTATTCCACGAGCCCGAGTTTTTATTCGTAATACTCGCTTATCTAGTAGAGCACATCCGTTTGTAGTTGATTGTCCTGTGTTTCGCACAACGCATTACAGAGAAAATTCGTTTTTTAGTCGAACGATTCGTATGTGGAACAAACTTCCCGCAGAAGTCTTCCCTGTTACTTACAATTTAGAAAAATTTAAATCAAATATCCACAAACACTACTCCCTCTTTCCTCCTTCCCATACCTTATTTTCCTGATCAATACAATGCACTGCATGAGTAGGGGGCATCCCCTGAGTATTGGTTAAATTATAAAAAAAAAAAAAAAAATTGCATTTCATTTTGTTCCCATACAAAATGTTTGTATATTATATATAATTGCATCAAATTAGATATTATTAGATAAAAGTTGATGCAAACGGTTCCTAGTTTTCCTAAACAATTGTATCAATTTGTGTATCATTTTGTAAAATTTAAAATTTTTATTTAAGTTATCTATTAAATGAACCCAAAATTATTCAGATTTGGAATTTTGACTTCATCGGATATCAGTAAACCACTTTAGCTAGGAATCCAAAATATCCCAAGAATTCGATAAAAATACAAAAAAACGTCTTTTTTTAACATTAATTTTGAAGATTTTTTAAAATTTCTAATCTACAGTTGCCGATTGCTATTATTTTTATAACATAATGTATGATATAAAACAAAAAATAAAACGAATTGAAAGAATGATAATTCGAGTTTGTATTTGTAACGACTCCTTTCCGGGGCTATTTACAAAAATAGCTTATTTTGTCAAAAAATTAACAATAATTTAATGTTTTCATCAAAGTTTCCATAATTCTATTTATTCATAATTCATTGTTATTTAAAAAATCTTTAACCTTTACTGGCCTGGGTACCAAAAAGACTCATGCAACTTAATTTGAACTATGATAACAAATTTGTAAAACTTTTAAATTGTTAAAAAAAAAAATATTTTTTGTAACTGGATATATACAGGGTTAAATTTTACACTTTCGGTTTGGTTTCAATAAAAAAGGCCTATTTTTTATTAAATTTTTATTTACTTTTAAATTTATTTCTATGTACAAAAATAATTAACCTACAAACAAATTAAAAAAAACTAAATTTAGTAAAATAAACTATTTTTTTTGTATTGAAACTTTGTTTTTTATTAAAATGGCCCCACACTGGATTCGAACCTCATATTTTTTGATTTTTCGTAAGGTGTTTAGTACTGGTATGTCAAGGAGGGATGTCTCGAGGCTGACGGCTGTTCTGACCGGTCACTGGCTGATTGGTAGGCATGGCATTAGACTTGGGATTGTACGCGGTTCGCATTGTCGCAGCTGCGGCATACCGGGCGAGGAGGAGACTGTGGAGCATCTTCTCTGCGATTGTCCGGCGCTGCAGAATATTCGACTCCGGATCTTGGGTGAACATATACTGGACGACCTCTCGGTAATATCACGTATGGCATTCGGTGATCTCATACGTTATCTTAACCGAACAGGGTGGGTCTAGTACTCCGAATACTAGTTTTTTACGGGTAGTGTGGTATCTTCAAAACGGAGTCGCTTTTTGACTCTACTTGATGCTCACGAGTAGCGTGAGCTGCCGCTTAAACCAGCCAACCAACCAACAAACTGATATGTCATTATTTTGCGCGACATTCCCATATAAAGGTTATGAGATTTGTGATGTCATTTGTAAGTACTTGTTATTGCCAAATATGTACTTATATAACTAATATGGTAATGCTTTTCTACACTGGGAATGTAATAGCTTTTCTATTGCATTTTAGATATTTTGATTGTCGCGTGAGCGTACCAATTGTAATAGAATTTTATTGAAATTAAAAATGATAGTTACCTTTACGGTATAATTGAGGGTGTTAGGCTGAATAGTAAATATATTGTAAAAAATGGTAGTAAAAGGCAGTTAAATCGACACTGTAAATTAAACAGCTGTTTTGTAGTTGATGTAAAATGCTTTTCTTTGCCATTTCCGCCTTTTTGATCTGGATTTGATAAAGAAAGGAAGGGACTTGGCAGCTACCTTTATACACCCACACAAATTGTAAGTTGTAATGAAATTTAAAAATGTGTTTATTTTAAGTCATTGAGTTTCATCTCATTTAGGAGATTGAAACCAAAGGAAAGTGGATTTTGGATTCCTTTTGAACTGTTTGTGACTGGTCGAAGGATAAGGAGAATACCAACACCCACGTTAAAAGATAAGTGCTTATCAAAACGAACACAAGTCAGGTTAAATTTTTATTACCTATTTCTACAAATTTAGAAGAAAACTTACCTCTGGGTTAAGAATATTTAATTTTATGCTTTTCCCATTAACCAACGCGGTAAATTTATAAAGTTTTTTTTAACCTTATAACCACAGGGTCTATATAAAACTTTTGAGCTCAAAGGGGGGTAATAGAACTTGTAGGATTTTTTGTCGTTTACGAGGTCCTTAAGAATAATTTGGACAATCTTATTGTTGGTGGGTAGGGTAATATTAGCAAATATATATTAACCTGAAAAGGAAAAGTATATTGAATATTATTAAAGAAAAGGTTTTTTATAAAATTTAACCAAAACTAAAATTGTACTTACCTGGGTACGCCGAGGCCCTTCCAAATTCACTGGTGAACCTTTGCCTAGAAGTAGATACTGCTGACATCACCTTGACTAAAAGATTTGCACATCCGCTGAAAACAAAAAAAGAAGATTGTGATATTCAACATTTACAAAGTTCCATGTTATGAAGTTACAAAAATTCAATTAAAATCTAAAGTTTAAGATTTCAGGCACATGCTTGCCATTACATATATCTCCCACACGTTAGTTAGCCATTAATAAATTAAATCCTTAAAATTTTTACACAATTTATCCGGGCTTTGCTATAAATTAAAAGAAAAAAAATTAATTAAAAGTTTTGTGAATATTTTGAATTTCGGCTTATATTAGATTGTAATCTAGTCTGACCGTATCCATTACCGGAATTATACACTGAAAGAAAAATTATTGATAAAAGAAGTATATATAGCTATAAAAGAATTATTGTACACTGTTAAATCCTATTAGTGGAAATTTTGAAAATCAAAGATGGGAATACTTTGAATAACCCTATCAATGGTATTCTTGGTAATACATTTGGATAATAAAAAAAGCATTTATATGAATTTGAAAATTAAAATTATATTTGTTGTTCTTATTCATCATATGATGACGGTTTAAGAAACAGAAGTGCAAAAGTGGGGTGAAATGTAAGGATGTTGGGTAAGTTTAGGGGCAATCACCAATATAGGCAAGTGATTGGCATGGCAGCGTAATTGACGAACATGGGAGGGTAGCCATCGTTGACATAACATCTCGTCAACTGTCGATATTGATAAATGAAGGTATGAAAGGGTTGGTATTGTACTATTATTTTTTGTTTTTTGATTTTCTTGTTTGTACATTTAATTTAATTTAATTTTATTTTTATCGTCTCTAAATTCATTTTTTTCTTTCATTTTCATTGATCCCCCAGTAAGTTTTAATAATCCCCAAAATACAAGACTGGTATGATTTTTTTCTGTCTGTTGTCATCTGTCTCTAACGAATTGCCAAGATCCCCGACCATCGAGCTAAGCCGCTTTACGCGGGCATACCAGCAAGAGCAATTGTTAGTGGCAACTCAAAACATTTTTTTTTTTTTAAACAAAAATTTAATTTTGCATGACTGCAACGACATGATAGCACACAAACTTATATGTGTATATTTTTCACTCAAAAATAAATGTTTTCTTCTAAATGTCTCAGAAATAATTTGAGTTTTTCAGATATAAAAAAGTTTTAAATTTTTCTATGCAAAATGTCAAATAAGCCCGGTGTGGAAACGATAATGACATGTCATTACTATTCTCACTACCAGTAAAGACACCAGCTTACTCTTTTAATTACTTTGCCACAAATATTGAGGACTTACTAGTAACTAGTTAATGTTCCCATCATTTCTATACAAAAAATAATGTGTCACCCATAAGTACTTAGTGTTATCATTATTTTAAATATAAAGTTATGATATATATATTTTGTTTAAATCAATTTTAGAACCATTACTTTTGTACTTCTTGTAAGTACATATTAATCAACTTATTTTTGATTTTTTAAAGCTAAAATATAATGACATTTTGTGCTAGCAAGTTATTTAGGTTCTTATCTATCAAGTATAACATATCGAAATGGCTCAGATTGTAGAGCGGTTGACTGACAACCTCGAGGCCTGTGTTCGAATTCTGTGTGGTTACATTTTATAAAAAAAATTTTTTTATTAAATTTATTTTTTTTTTTTTTAATATTTTTTAGGCTCATAATAATATTCTTTGAAATTATTTAAAATATTTTTTTTTTAAATTTATTTTTTTTTTTTTTAATATTTTTAGGCTCATAATAATATTCTTTGAAATTATTTAAAATATTCTTTGTTTTGTTTGCATACTATTTTTTTCAATCCAGCGAGAAATCCCAAATTTTCACATTTACTTTTTTCCCCACTTTTCAGATGACAATTTTTATCTTCACATTATTTTTGTCATCACAAAGTCCTCCAAATTAGATTGTTTTCTTGTGAAAGTGGGTAAGTTTTGTTCTAGTAACATTTTTGAACGACTTAAAGTCAGACTAAAAAAATTGTTAAAATGGATACAAATTTTGACAAATTTTTAATCAAAACAAAATCTTTAAATTCTGGAACATTTTTTAAATTAAGTACAGAAAAAAAAAATTTGCAGCATTCTTCAAAAAATATGTTCTTTATGAGTACATTTTAAAATATTTCCAAATTTTGTATGAACCATATTTCATATAGTTTTGTCTTGCATTTCTTATCATTATTATCATTATTATCATCATTAACTGCCACAACATCAATAAATGTTAATTAGTTATGTGGCTTGAGTTTGTTTACATTTTTCTAACTGATTTTTTTTTGTGTTCTAAAAGAAAATGTTGTCGGTTGCTTTGTTTTTATCCATTTATACTATACATGTTCATTATTTGTTTGATAAGAAGCAATACAAGAATATATAAAAATATATTTCTACACCAGAGTCGAGAGGTAAAATTGTATTTACTTAACAGCATACAATTTACAGAATTTGTCTCTTATTATGAATTTAATGTTTTGTTTAACATATACACTCTCTGAGCATGAGTAATATTAATTCTAAAATATTACTCATACGCCTAGTAGTTCTTTTTATTTGCTCAAATCTCTTTAGTTCGTTCTGCTAACTTGTCATACCTCATATACATATTAGTCGTACTACATATAATGTTATGTGAACATAAGTTCATTTCAATCGAATTAGTTATGTCAAAAATCATTTTGTTTCAATTACCAGCCATAAGAAGTTCATGGGGTTTCCATACTTTCATTGTTATTGTCAAAGTGTTTATACATTACAAAATAAAAAGGTAGATTTTTATTCAGAAGGGTAGATTTTATTCGCATGAAAAATTTTTTTTTTTTTAAATTTCATATATTTTTATGATTTTTATTCTCTACTGATATTTATTTACTCAATTTGCAATTGCTGATTTTAGCAGATTCATTTGTTACTTCTGATAACTAAAATTAAGCTTAAATGTAACTAAATATTTGTAGATTCAACGTATTTATTTTTGTTATTCTTCTCTTACTAATATTTAGCAAAACACATCTGCTAATTTTAATATTTTTTTCTGAAACATAATTTTTAATTTATTTTTAATAGTTTTAGCAAACATTTTGACTAATTTTTTTCTATCAGTGTAGCATTAGGAGACCTTCCCTGTTAGATACATACATTTACAATACAAGTAATTACAAATGTAACAGATACAATAACTGTTCAACAAAATAGGTGATAACAAATCAATTAATATTGTCTCTTTTGTAAATTATGCCTAACAAGGAAATTCTCCCGATGGGTTCCATCCCATCCTAGTGAAATTCAAAGACTTAATAGAGGAGAAAAATATAAGAGACACACGTTGGGTCAAAGCTGATTACATCTTTGTATTGAAAAATGTCTGAAGATACCTAAAAATAACAAAAGTCAGATTTATTTATTTACCAGGTAGTCATAATACCAACGTACTACGGCGGATCAATAAGTCCATTACTTTTCGAACTTCCCTCGTAGTTATATGAAATGCAACACTGCTTCGATGTGTTAGTAGACTAATGCCAAATTTTGAGCAAGTTCTGGCATTTACTTTGCGTTAACAGCTGTTTAAAACATGGATTTTTTAAAAATGGAAAAAAGTGAATTTCGATTGCTCATTAAACATTATTTTTTGGGAAAAAAAAAACCGTCAATCAAACCAAGGAAAAGCTTGATAAATACTATGGGGACTCTGCATCATCGATTTCAATGGTAAAAAAAGTGGTTTATTGACTTTCGTTGTGGTCGCACAAGTACAAATGACGCTGAAGGTTCTGGACGGCCAATTGAGGTCAATACATCCGAAAATGTTGAAAAAAGCCACTATATGGTGTTGGCCAATCGAAGAGTAAAAGTGCGTGAGATTGCTGATGCCATATCAATTTCATATGGCAGTGTGGTTTCATTTTAAATGATCAGTTGGGTTTAAGAAAGCTGTCTGCAAGATGGCTGCCGCGTTTGCCTTCAATTTACAATAAACGCAATCGTGGCCAATAATGTGATGGCAACAATTTTTGGGATGCACACGGGATAATCCACATCGGTGACCTTCAAAATTGAAAAACAACAAACGGCGAATATTATGCCAACTTATTGGACTGATTTAACGAGAATTAAAAAAAAAAGACAATATATTTCCAAGAAAAAAGTTTTTTTTTTCACCGAGATAGTGCACGGGTGCACACGTGTGCAGTCTCAATTTCAAAATTCCATGAATTGGGCAGTGACTATTTCCTATTTCCAAACCTAAAGAAATGGTTCGGTGGAAAGAGATTTAGCTCCAACAATGAAATTATTGATCAAACAAATTCCTATTTAATGGACCTCGAAGAATGCTATTTTTTGGAAAGGATACAAAAATTGGAGAAACGTTGGGCTAAGTGTATTGAACTAAAAGGGGATTATGTTGAAGAATATTTTTTTTTTTTTTTGCAAAAAAAACTGTGTTTCATTCAAAATATCACGGACGTGTTGATCCGCCCTCGTATCATCGAGATTTTGCTGGGATCAATAATACTTAAAAGTAATTTGACATTTTTCGTACACCAGTTAAAGAGTCTCAAAAAACTATCATAATTTGTTTAAAATTTCTTTGAAATGACACAAAATAAACAAAAAAAAACTAAAAATGTTGTAATTTTTGTCCTCAATATTTTAACACTGAACATAAGATTGGGCGCCTCTTATTGTTTTCTCCGCTGTCACATTGCCGAATTTAAATAAGATCGAATATAACACATCTCGAGACACTCCTTGATCATAAGTAGCAATATAAATTTAATTAAATGACCAACATTTCCTTTTACACTTTGACTAAGGCAATTAAATTGTGAAGGGCAAATAGAAGCATCAACGACAGACTTACAAGTCAAATGTTTTATATTGTTTTACACAACACTTACACCTATACAAATGTACAATGCAATTATAACACTTCATGTATATTTATTAAACAAAAGAATCGTTACCCTATATGTGTGATAAATAGAATGGCCTTTTATTAACTTTTCTGTGAAATTACTGATTTTTCTGTAACTTCTATAGACATTTTTATTTGAACGTAGTTATAAATGTCGAATTTATATAAAAATATTTGTTAACTTTTAACTGCGGTTATTTTTTAGATAAGTTATTTGATAGGTTTACATGACTCTAATCTGCTTGAAACAGGAGGATGAATCCGTTCGAAATAGGAGTACAAAATGCAGAACAAATTTTCATTTATACGGTTTTAGGGCAAAAATTGTGTACCGTAAAATAACTCCCAAATCAAATAATTCGCAATGAAATAACTCCCAATGAAATAAGTCCCAAAAAAATGAAATGAGTCCCAATTTTAATAAATGAAATAACCCCCAAAGAAAAAATGATATAAGCCCCAACATTTGGAAGTTATTTCATAGTAATAAAATAACTCCCAACAAAGAATGAAACAACGCCCAATGACAAAAGTCCCAAAAAAATGCAATAATTCCCAATTCAAAAATATCAAATTCTATTTATTTCATAAATACATGTAAAAATGTACATAATATTAAACATATTATAAAGATAATATTTAATGTATACATAAATATACAAAAATAATCAACAAAATTAATAGAAAAATACACATTAAAAATAAATTTATAGAAAACCCTGGAATAATCTTTGTTTTAAAAGTTAAAATAAATTAGTTTACATAGCACGGAGTAGTGAAACAAAGCTTTGTGGGCGGGGGAGGGGGGGAGGGGGCGCATTACGCGAAACGCGGCCGCGTCGCAGGACGCGAATCGTACGCACCGCATTCCGGAGGTGGCATGTCATAACGTCCAATGACATAATCTCCATGGACGTTATGTCATTCGAAAAGTGTCATAATGTCCATGGACTTTATGACAATTTATAAAATGTCGTAATGTCCATGGAATTTTTTTTTGGATATTATGTCACTTTCAAATGTGGCATAGCGTCCAGACTTCTTAAAATAGAAAGATTAATAATATTTAGTATATCAATACAATTTTTTTAAATATTCTTTAGTAGTATATCGCAAAATAAAACTAAATTTAAAAATCGTATAATCGCACACAGAAAAAACTTTATTTCGCGAAGCCGCCAGCCGCGTTCTACGAAGGAAAAAACCCATAAAAGCGGCCAAAGGCCGCCACACAGAAAAACTTGTTTTTACAAGTTACTTGATGTCTTAAAAATATAAGATTTCAACGGATTCGACATCTGATTTGAAAAACAAGTTCTTCTGGGTGGTGGCCTTCGGCCGGTCTTAGGCGGCTTCGCGAAATAAAGTTTTTTCTGCTTGCGACATAAAAGAAACTTCAAAATTACTGATCTGTTTCCACACTGAAGTATGTCACCCAAAAAGTGGCGTAATGTCCATGGACTTTAGGTCATTCCATTTGTGGACATAATGCCACATTGCAGAGTGTCATAAAGTCCATGGATATTATGACACTTTTCGAGTGACAGAACGTCCATGGACATTATGTCATTGGACGTTATGTCCTGCCACCCTTTCCAGACCCCTCCTCCTTCTGAGATGTCTTAACTTTTCATAATATTCAATATGCACCAAAATCAGTTGCTTAAAACATCTTCTTTTGCCACTCACTATTTCTAATTCAAGATTTGCCATTATTTTTAATCACTTTAATACCGATCTTTAGTTACCAAAATTCTAGCATGAACTGCGTTCCTTTTGGTAAAATAACTCAGTGTATTGCTATTATTTACTTTACGACAATTTTAAGAACCGTTACAAATGCATAAAATTTACCAAAATGTAATTTTAATAGAAATGAAATAACTCCCAACGATAAAATCACATTTAAAAATGAAAATGAAATAAGTCCCAACAAAAGTGAAATAACTTCCAGTGCCAAAAAAGAATGAAATAACTCCCAACAAAACCTGGGCTCTAATTCCCGCAATCGTGATCGAAATAATTTCGTATCGGAATTAATTTCGATACTTCGAAATTTTCTGATGATGGCACTCGTTAAGAATCGAAACGATTTTATGTTTCAGTGTTATAAAAGGAAAATCTTAAGAAGTTATACAACACTGTACAAATGTAAAAGACTAATGAAAAAAAGGTAAACAAAAAACATATGTTTAATTTTTCAACAACCACAAAAAAAATTTTCAAAGTGGAAAAATATTTTAAAAACTAATTTAAACAAAAAAAATTGATTCAAGTTTTTTTTCTATTCATCATCATCCGAATCTGGCTATGAGCAAGATTTGAATAAAATTAGAAAGAAAATTCGTGATTCCAGCGACCCATTAAAATTGTCAAATTTTGAGTAAGTAAATAATTTTTTTTTTTAATTTGATACAAATGTTGAAATTATATAATTTTTTTTTAAGATTCAAAAAACGCTTTAGATTATCAAAAGTAGCATTCAATTATCTCCTTGAGGAGTTGGATTTTGAAGAACATTTGTCTACTGGGTTTCCACCAAAAATTCAGTTGGCTGCAACATTATCCCTTTTGCCAACAAGCAGTTTTCAACACAATGTTGGAAACGACTTCTTAATCTTAATTAGCCAAAGCACTCTTTGTAAAATAGTAAACAGAGTTTTGAAGGAAATGGAACGTAAGATATGTGGAAAATTCATAAACTTTTCTCCCCGATATAGTGATGAATGTAAAGAATACTTCATGAGAAAATACAAACTGCCATGAGGTTTGTGAAATAAATACTTTTATATAAATGCTTTTATAATTATTTTTTATTGCTATTATTATTAGTAATTGGGTGCGTGGATGGTACACATTTTGGTATGCAGAAACCCTCTTTGAATGAACACACATTTTTAAATCGGAAGTGTTTCCATAGCCTTAACTCTATGATTGTAAGTAAAAATAATTATTATACCTATACAATGCGTAATTTGATTAAAAACGTTACTTTAAAGATGATTCGTTTGTAGGGAAGGAATCAAGAGAAAGAGATAATCTGGAAGAAGAGTATAACAATCAATTAAGAAATTTTTGGCTCTTGGGTAAATATTAGCAAGTGACTGCGTTGCATTTATTTTTGGTATATTTCACCTAAAATTATTTATTTATATTCAATTAATAAAATTTACAGAAAATTAAAAAATATTGACTTACATTTTCTTTTTTTCCAAATTTATACTTTTCAGAAACGTTAACTCGATAGATTATTTGCTATCGAGTACAATTTCGTATGGTTGCGTTTGAGTACTCGCACGTTATCGAGTAACATCATTCGAAATTTCGATACGTTTTACTCGATAACGGCTGGGAGCATCCCAAAAGAAAAAATTTCACACGTTCGAGTAGAATTTCGATCGCTATCGACTCCGAGAATTAGCCCCCTGGTTGGGAATTATTTCATTTGGGAGTTATTTCATAACGAAATAATTTCTAACAGAAAATTGTGAAATAAGTCCTAACGCATTGGGAGTTATTTCATAGGGAAATAAATCCCAATTTATATGGAAAATTTTTGGGAGTTATTTCATTTGGGAGTTATTTCACGGTACCAAAAATTGTATTGCATAGTCTTAAGTCAAGACATACAAATTTAAGTCAAGATATACAAATTCCATGTTTTAACAACAAAATAAAGACTAAAGAGAATCCATTAGCTACATTTTTGTAAATTTACATTATTAAAATGTGTATGCACACTCGGTCTAGTGAATTTTCTTTACAAATGAGAAGGAGAATACATTAAAAACGGAGTTTTGAATATTATTCTTAAATAAATCGGTACAAAAAACAATTTTAATAATTATATTATTGATAAATAATTAGTTTTTTTTTGTATAAACTTTAGTTTTTGTTTGTAAACACGATTTTAAAAACACTTTAAAACCCCCAGGTTGAAGCCTTTAGAGTCAGCTTTCTCGCAATTAAAAATAACTGCTCGCTGCATTGTTCTGTATCGATTGCAAAATAACTCGTTTTTATATTCAATTTATATCGAGCTTTCAACTTCCTTATATTTACAAAAATAAAGCAAATCAAACATATTAGCTAAGTTTTAGAAAAGCTAGAGCTTCCACAATAGGCAGAACTTTAAGAAAAGAACTATTAATCATCAATTTAGCTCCATTCTTTTCTTCTTATAAATTAAGCACGTGGTTAGGATTTTTCCTAACAATCATCATGAAGTTACTAAACTTTGAAGACCAAAAATGTTCTATTTATGTAAAAAATTGTTAGTGTTTAGTCTGGCTCAAATTTTTATTTTAAAAATATTTTCAAGAAAAATTAATAAGATATATTTTGAGATACATCGTTGTTTTTTTTTTATTTTCAGACATTATAACATTTTGGAAAAAAATGTTGCTCATAATTACCACAAGAAAAATTATTTTTATATTTTATTAATTATTTTTTTTTTTGAAAATGAAAATTATTCAAGTTCGAGGCCATACTCTATATTTCTTCATTAGGATATTGTCCTAACAAATAATCTATAGAGTTTTTGTTTTCAAATTTATTATTTGACCCTTTCAGGAATGTGTTGATAGATCTATTTCGGGAATTTTCTAGGTTCCCATCATCAGAACACGTTTTGAAAGCGGTAACAAGCCCATGCCAAACATCAAACATACATATGAACTAGTTTACTCACTACATGAGAACTAATATTATACATATGAGTTTGAAGTTAAAGATTATAACAATTGATCAAAAAATAAATTGAAAACTTGTTTGATGTGCAAGATCCACCTCTGGTGGATATTCAATACACGTTTTTTTTTTGTTTCTCTCTCCTTTCTATATTTTGTAAACAAAACAGGGGAAGTAAACTTGGCTTTAACTTTAACTTCAAACTCATATGTATAATATTAGTTCTCATGTAGTGAGTAAACTAGTTCATATGTATGTTTGATGGTTGGCATGGGATTGTTACCGCTTTCAAAACGTGTTCTGATGATGGGAACCTAGAAAATTCCCGAAATAGATCTATCAACACATTCTTGAAAGGGTCAAATAATAAATTTGAAAACAAAAACTCTATAGATTATTTGTTAGGACAATATCCTAATGAAGAAATATAGAGTATGGCCTCGAACTTGAATAATTTTCATTTTCGTTGCACAATTAAAGGTCGAAAAAAACATAATTTTTATTTTTAATAAAAATTATAACAAACTTGTATAAAAGGCAGAGTACCGCCAAGTTTACTTCCCCTGTTTTGTTTACAAAATATAGAAAGGAGAGAGAAACAAAAAAAAACGTGTATTGAATATCCACCAGAGGTGGATCTTGCACATCAAACAAGTTTTCAATTTATTTTTTGATCAATGGTTATAATCTTTAACTTCAAACTCATATGTATAATATTAGTTCTCATGTAGTGAGTAAACTAGTTCATATGTATGTTTGATGTTTGGCATTGGATTGTTACCGCTTTCAAAACGTGTTCTGAAGATGGGAACCTAGAAAATTCCCGAAATAGATCTATCAACACATTCCTGAAAGGGTCAAATAATAAATTTGAAAACAAAAACTCTATAGATTATTTGTTAGGACAATATCCTAATGAAGAAATATAGAGTATGGCCTCGAACTTGAATAATTTTCATTTTCATTGCACAATTAAAGGTCGAAAAAAACATAATTTTTATTTTTAATGAAAATTATAACAAACTTATTTTTTTTTTTTTTTTATAGTAATTTTTTAGTAGAATCTATTCATTTCGAAAAAAAACAAGAAAATCTGTCTTTATTTGTATATTTTGGTTATAATTTAGCACGTCGCGTATGAGTGATATTAATATTTCCAAATATTCATTATACGCCCTCGGTTAGATTAGCATCTATACTATAGATGCTAATCTGTGTACGGTTAACTAAGTATGATGAAATAAGTTGAGTTGAACTTGATGAAAAATTAAAAATATTTCTTAGTTTTAGGTAGCATTTGTATTCAATCCTCCAATACCAATTTCTCGAATAGTCTGCCAGTTTTTTTAGAATTTACAGCTGAGCCAAACCTCCTGGAATAATATTCTGATTTTGCAATTCTAATTCCGTTATTAACATGTCTCCTTCCAGTACGATATTCATCTTTGAGTATAATTGTTTTAAAACGCTTCCACCTTTAGTTTATCAATTTTGGTTTTCATATGCGTAAACAAAGTGTTGAGTGTTTCGTTTGATTTGAATGCAATTTTTGTTATCTCATCATTTATAACTTTCCTTAGTATTTTATTCTCTATAAGGCTTGGTACATATGATAGACTGTAAAAATTAGCTTTTGGTATTTGTTCTTCTTTATAAGTTTGTTTGTTATAAAGTCTATTTTTAATTATGTCGTTAATAACATATGAGTGATATTTGTTCATATAAAGTATTTGTTTCAGTATTTGTCCATGTGACGTATTGTCCATCGTTTCTCTCAATTCAAAAAACATTGAGATAGCTAAACTTTCAACAGATAGCGAAACTTTGTGAGACTGTTTTCTGGAGTCGCACAAGGGCATTGTCCCTATGGGTTCTCTCCTATCTTAATGAAATTTGGTTATATGATAAAGAAAAAAATAAGTGACACTTATTGATTTAGCGTTCCAACCTCACGTTTAAGGTTTAAATTATGGGACCTAATTTAATACATTTCTGTATGAAAACGTATCTAAAAACTAATGAAATTAAGACTTTTTGAGCACAGTTTTGATGTACTCGAGAAAACAAAAATGTTTATACCAATATTGCCTACGTAGTATGTTAGGGTTGTCATTTAATTAAAATACTTAAAATATAGCTTACAAATTTCTTCGGAAAAAATCGCATAAAAGCCGAACAATTATGTATATTGGAAAAAGCTCAAATACGCCTTCGACTAAATTTAATATGCATTAATATTCATATTTTTTAGGTTAGTCCAACTATAATTCTTTAACAGAACGCCAGTTTTAGTATCACTTAAAACATATTTGTTTGAATAGCAAAAATACTTGAAAGTTATCGGACATATTTCGCACAGCAGTTAATGCGTCTACAAAAGCTCTTTCATTTGATACGCCAAATTATTTAAAATTTCTCTAAAATAACTCGAAATAAGACGAAAACACGAAAAATTCGGTAATTTTTGACCCCACTTTTTAACCTCTAAACATGACATTAAGCAGCTAAGAAAATACTTGTCCTTTATTTTTTTTTTCTTGATCACATATCCAAATTTTATTAAGATCGAAGAGAACCCTTCTGGTAACTTGTAGCCTCTAAATTTGTTGTCAATCGAATTTTTGGTGGTTACGACAACTATCTACTATTATTTTATGTTTTTAATCTTGAATGCTAAATATTCTGTTGTGCTATTCAATATTATATTACACACTTATAAATGTTGAGTGCTAAATTGTAATTAAAGTAATTAGAAAAGCAAACACAGTTTAAAATTCGTTTATTAATACTAATCATTTGGTGCTTGTTTAGAAAATGCAATCCCCAATTCGGTTGGTTATGCTAAATATCCTTAATGTATGGCCGATTTGAATGTGAAAACCGTATTTACAGTTATTGCTTATGATAATCGAAAATTTTTAGTAAATGTAAAGTCGATTGAAAATACCAATAACACAGTAAGTCTGTGACACGTAAACTTTATTTGTGGGGCGTAGAATCCAATGGTATACTTCGTTTTAATGGGTTAGGCCAAAATAAAAAGATAGACACAGAAAAATAAAGTTCCCACCGAATTCAAAATTTTATTTTGTTGGCTACAACCAATAAATTCGATTAGTACATCCATGTGTGATTTCTAAACATTTTGAGCATATCAACTAAAATTCATTCTATTAACCGAATTTTGTTGTGATAACAAACATTCAGTTGTACCAACCCATTTCAGTCATAGTAACCGACTTTTAATTTTCAAATGGCAACATTTTTTTCTGTGTGTATTTAAATTTTAAATTTGATTTGACTCAAGAAATTTTTGAGTGTGTTTTATACAGAAGACATAAAAATTGTATTTAAAATTACCTTATTTATTCCATGTTTGTCAAAACTTAAGTCTAACAATGATGACCGTCCATTTTGAATAGGATACAAATCATTTATATACAATCCAAAACATCAGGCTGGTAACCTTTGGCTTATACGAATATCTGGTTCGAGTCTAAAAAAATTTCATTATTAAACATCGTTTTAAAATAGACTTCCATCTTTTTTAGCTTTGAGTTTTGACATATAACCAATAAATAAAGTAATTTGAAAGAGATTTCGATATACTCTCAAAAATCGCTTGAGTTTTGGTGTATCATTTCAAAAGTTGAAATTTTACTTTAACTGTGATTGGATAATAGTATTGTTATTTAGTTCCTTTTTCCTCTTTTTAATTATCACAGTAGTATTTTTGTTTTATTAATCGAATATACGTAATTCCAAATAAAATACCATCCTATCAAAAAAATTTCAATGTTTTTGACTAACTTTTACCAATATTTTTTCTGGGTGTTAAAATGAAAACCGAGCTAAGTTTTCAAAACCCCTTCGGGTGTTTTATCTACTGATAATGTACTTTGATTTCCCATTGGTTTTATTCGGGGTACAACCGCTGACCCTAAATATGTTGCGCAGTGTTATAATTTATATAATTCTTATTAATCCTAGACGCACTTTCTTCGTCGATTTGACGAACACTGTTTATTTTTTCGTAAGCTGCTTTTTTGTTGCTCATTTTTTGCATAGTTCTGGCCATTACAAAGAAAGTGTGCAAATATTACAGAATCGGAAATTGTGTGTAAGCGCGATTTTTTTAAGATTTTATTTGTCAAATTTAGTCCTCAAATATGTGCAACTCAAACTAAATAAGATTATATAATAACAAAAATAAGTTACTTTTATTGTTTAATCAAAAACATAAATAATTATGAAACATAAATTGCTGTTTTTTTTTTGTGATTTTAAGACACTCTATAAAAAAAAGCCAAAACAAAATTTATGTTGATTTTTCGAATATTTTAGGTGCAAGTTGTATTAAAACCAACATTACAAACTAAATTATTTTTACAATTAAATATAATTTTTAAAGTTATTTTTTGTATTGGGTATGGCACCGCATTAAAAATGGACTTCGTCGATTCGACGAAGAAAGTATTTAGTGTATGTAAAATAAGATGTTAGATTTAGGGTTAACATATAATAAAGCTCACACAAATCTTGTGACAAATTTTTAAAGATTTTAATTATACCGAAATTGCAATTTCTTAGCAGCAATTAAAATACATCTCATATCAATAAGTCTGTCAAAAAAGTATGTTGTATCATTAAAAACTTTAAATCCCCGATTAAAAAAAATCTATATGGAGCTTTATGAAGTAATTTCACGAAATATGGCCCCATATAATTGAATCTACGAGTACTTATATGTGTTTCGATTTAATCTGATGCAATTAGATAAATGTCTAATGTACTTATATGCGAATTATGGCTCGATAGAATTTTATTAGATTGTATCAGTTTTTTTTTTTTTTTCTAATTGCATCAGTTTATATCTAAACTGATACAAATAGATGCTATTACATAAAAATAAAATATAATTGCTTCCAGATTTATACCTGATGTAATTCTATATGATTGTATTATAATCGTATGAGGTTATATATAAACTGATACATATAATTAAAATTGGATCAGGTTTTTAGTCTGATAAAATTGCACTAAATGTTATATTTTTTTTTATCCAACTGTATGAAAATATACATAATTATCTGCAAATTAAACTAAATTATGCTAAGGTGTACCAAAATTACTTTATGCAAATTTTAGAAATATATTTCAAATTTTCCATAGCAAATTCTACACAAGGAAGTCCAACTTTAAACTCGGGTAGCGAACATGCTTTTTTATATTTTCCACATAATTAGACTACCTATTGTTTGAGTTCTATTAAGTGACGAAATTTATAAATTTTTTAAATTTGCGACAGTAAAAAAATACTGTCATTAGGCTTAAAATGCGGTATTAGGTATTATATAGTTTTACTCGATATATCCTTACATGTCACTATCAATAGGTCAATACAATGAAATTGCTAGGTCTGTCAAAAAAACAGAGTAGTATTTGGAAGATGACAAAGCCAATTGTGACAATTTTTTGTTGTTGTTTTTGTTTTTTTTGATATTTTAAGTTTTGAATCTCGCTCCTAGACGAGGACAAAACATTCTCATTGAGTTTGTGATTTAACATAACAAATATCTCTAGAAATTATAATAACAAAGTCCCCTGAAGATTTCCTTAGGCAGGAATGAAATCCGGATAGGGACACGCCTACATCAGATTGCTTTTCACAATTTGTTAAATAAGTTTTGGGACTTTAGCACATTTAATTACTATAAATGCAATTAATGTTTATCCCGATGAAAATAAATTTAAATAACAAATATGCAGGTGCTTGTGCAAATTTAAATGTAACTGACACTAATATAAAACATATGATTTTCTATTGTTGATTTACTTGAATAAACGTCACTACATTGCTAGGTCTGTCAAAAAAACAGAGTAGTATTTGGAAGATGACAAAGCCAATTGTGACAATTTTTTGTTGTTGTTTTTGTTTTTTTTGATATTTTAAGTTTTGAATCTCGCTCCTAGACGAGGACAAAACATTCTCATTGAGTTTGTGATTTAACATAACAAATATCTCTAGAAATTATAATAACAAAGTCCCCTGAAGATTTCCTTAGGCAGGAATGAAATCCGGATAGGGACACGCCTACATCAGATTGCTTTTCACAATTTGTTAAATAAGTTTTGGGACTTTAGCACATTTAATTACTATAAATGCAATTAATGTTTATCCCGATGAAAATAAATTTAAATAACAAATATGCAGGTGCTTGTGCAAATTTAAATGTAACTGACACTAATATAAAACATATGATTTTCTATTGTTGATTTACTTGAATAAACGTCACTACATTGCTAGGTCTGTCAAAAAAACAGAGTAGTATTTGGAAGATGACAAAGCCAATTGTGACAATTTTTTGTTGTTGTTTTTGTTTTTTTTTGATATTTTAAGTTTTGAATCTCGCTCCTAGACGAGGACAAAACATTCTCATTGAGTTTGTGATTTAACATAACAAATATCTCTAGAAATTATAATAACAAAGTCCCCTGAAGATTTCCTTAGGCAGGAATGAAATCCGGATAGGGACACGCCTACATCAGATTGCTTTTCACAATTTGTTAAATAAGTTTTGGGACTTTAGCACATTTAATTACTATAAATGCAATTAATGTTTATCCCGATGAAAATAAATTTAAATAACAAATATGCAGGTGCTTGTGCAAATTTAAATGTAACTGACACTAATATAAAACATATGATTTTCTATTGTTGATTTACTTGAATAAACGTCACTACATTGCTAGGTCTGTCAAAAAAACAGAGTAGTATTTGGAAGATGACAAAGCCAATTGTGACAATTTTTTGTTGTTGTTTTTGTTTTTTTTTGATATTTTAAGTTTTGAATCTCGCTCCTAGACGAGGACAAAACATTCTCATTGAGTTTGTGATTTAACATAACAAATATCTCTAGAAATTATAATAACAAAGTCCCCTGAAGATTTCCTTAGGCAGGAATGAAATCCGGATAGGGACACGCCTACATCAGATTGCTTTTCACAATTTGTTAAATAAGTTTTGGGACTTTAGCACATTTAATTACTATAAATGCAATTAATGTTTATCCCGATGAAAATAAATTTAAATAACAAATATGCAGGTGCTTGTGCAAATTTAAATGTAACTGACACTAATATAAAACATATGATTTTCTATTGTTGATTTACTTGAATAAACGTCACTACATTGCTAGGTCTGTCAAAAAAACAGAGTAGTATTTGGAAGATGACAAAGCCAATTGTGACAATTTTTTGTTGTTGTTTTTGTTTTTTTTGATATTTTAAGTTTTGAATCTCGCTCCTAGACGAGGACAAAACATTCTCATTGAGTTTGTGATTTAACATAACAAATATCTCTAGAAATTATAATAACAAAGTCCCCTGAAGATTTCCTTAGGCAGGAATGAAATCCGGATAGGGACACGCCTACATCAGATTGCTTTTCACAATTTGTTAAATAAGTTTTGGGACTTTAGCACATTTAATTACTAGAAATACATTTATGTTCTTGTATATAATTTTGAATTGTGATATCTGTAATAATACATTCATATATAATTAGATTAATCATATATACATGTACATTAGGGTGATAACTTTTTTTGGACAACATTCTCCCCAGGGGTTTTCTAATGGCAAATATTGTATTAATGATAAAAAAAAACTATTTCAGTTCAATTTGGTAAAAAAACCTTGCGCACCGACAGCGATTTCTAAAATGCCTTTAAAATGTTTTTTTTTAAATTTTTTTTAATAACAATTTTTTTAAAATATGGTTTTTACATATGTAAGTAAGCAAATTTGGAAGAAAACTATTCCATAGACTCGAAAACTGACTTTACTATTGATGTCAGCATGCCTTAATTATATAGATGTGATGGTCAGACGTTGAGGCATCAAAAAAAGTTTTTTTTTTTAACTTTGTTTGATTCAAAACTTTAACGCGTTTGGTGCGGAACCTTTTTTAACGATAGCGAAAAACTAAAAACGCAGTTCTTAATATTTGTCCATGCCCTACACAATTATGTCTGGGGAGATTTGATATTTGCAAAAAATGCAAAAAGTTATCACCCTAATGTACATGTCATATACAATTATAATATATTGTTCGATATGTAAAGACTCCACATATATGTGGGGTCGTATCCACAAATGTTGATGAATCAAATTTTATATATAAGCATTTACATGTATATGCCGTAACATATATATTTATGATTTTTATTTTTTTCGCTCAAAATAAAACTCACTTTCCTGTAGGTGTAAATATATATACATATAAGGGTGGGGCGATTAGTATGGAAGGAAAAAAATCTTAGTGGGCGCTTCGCGTTTCTGATTATTGGGATTGTACTGAGCAAAAAAGTCCACTAGACCATACGTCTACGGTGAAAATCGAGCTTCCAGATTTTGACTTTACGGCAAAAGGCCCTATTTTGAAATTAATAATTAACCCCTTAAATCCCACCCACAAATATGATTGATGCTTTAATCTGTTAGAGAATCTTCCAAAGAAGAGATTGATACCATAATCTTGGATAAGCTACTCCTCCTTCCTGAGATATGTCCATCCCACACATTGTTACTTTCACAAAATACGGCAAAAAAAAGCCCTATTTTGAAATTAAAAATTAACCCCTTAAACCTCACCCACAAATATGATTGATGCATTAATCTGCTAGAGAATCTTCCAAAGAAAAGATTGATACCATAATCTTGGATAAGCTCCTCCTCCTTTTTGAGATATGTCCATCCCACACGTTGAAAGTGAGTTTTATTTTGAGCGAAAAAAATAAAAATCATAAATAATGATTATTTTTGAGTTTTATTTTTTTGCTCAAAAATAATGAGTATGGCTGATTTTTTTTGTTATTACTCAAAAATAATCATTACCATTGAAGAAAACTTTAAAAATCAAAAATTTAAAAATCATGACGGATATGCAAAGATTGTCAAAAAATAATAATAATGGTGCAATAAATTTTTTTTTATGTCTCTTCTAAGTGATTGATTTTTTGATTCAAAAAAACGAGCAATAATCATTATTTACGGTCCCTGATTTACATACAATTTTGCATGAAATATATGTAACTGTTTTTACACGGGTAATTTCAAACTTAATATCAAGTTACTTACTAAAGTATGAAAAATCTTCTACTTCAGTTTCATATTCCACATTATGTCAAACATTATCACTTTTTTATCACAGACGTTCATGTTTTCCTTTCTTTTTATTTCTTTTCGTTTTTGTGGGTCTATTAAAAAATTTTATCCATAAAAACCACTAAAGTTATTAATGGTTTGTAACATCCATACAATGTGCAACACACTAAATGACATAAAAATTAAGATGTGTAAAAAGAAGAAGAAGAAAAAGTGTATATTTTATATTGCTTTTGCTTGCTGTGCCAGAACATACTTTCCGCACATAAATCCTTTGATAATAAGTAAAACATTTTATTGGTTTAATATATTTTATTAGTTAATCCTCATAAAGACGTGAACTGATAAAACAAAGTGGTACAAGTAACTTTTTGTGTTGTTTTTTTATAGATACACATGAAAGGTGATGAAATTCTAAACACAAATGATAAGTACACTCAGGGAACTTCAGCTTTAAAAATATGTACTTAGTTGTTTGGGTTATAATACATTTTCTTTATTTTTGATGTAAATGTCAGTCATTTCTAGAACAAATTATATTTTTTACTAACATTGTAGATCATTAAAAAAACAAACCACATCAAATGACTGTTTTATAATTTTACATTAATTTTTTCAGTCGTTTTTTTAATTTATAATAATAAAAAAAATATTTTTCTTTAACATGTAGTTAATTTTTACTACAATTGTTAGTCTTTTTTTGAACATTAAAAAACAAATGACAATGTTAGTTGAATTTACTGAAATGTAAGTTGTCCTTTCTTTAAGTGAAATTTCATTTGTTTTTAACTACATTTGCAGTTGTCTTTACGTACATATTATTCTAAGTGTATTGTCAAGAAATCCGTAGTTCAAAATATAGACTTGTATGTGATAAAACCTTAAAATGTTGGTGTTGCCGACACTGACAAAATCGCTAGAAAATAGTTCTGTTTGCTAATTTTCTAATGAGATGTGTTTATTATTTTATTTCTAAATGTCAAATTATATTTTTCGGAGTAGACGCTACTTGCGTTCGTTAAACTGTGCCATTTTATTATAAAATTGTATTTAGCTTGGCATGGCGTGGTGACTTGTTGTTAATATTGAAGATTATATTAATTTTAATTGGTATATAAATTTACTCTAGTGGTTTCCACATCAAAAAGTAAGTTTAATTTCTATAAGTAGCTTGAATTTATCTAATTAAATTGTATTTATAGGAATTTTAATATAAGAAACTTGAATTTTAAATAAATTGTATTTTTGTTTGGAAGTGAGTGTTTCTTTATTCAAAATCCCAGTGGTAGTCACTAGCGAGGCGGTTTCCTCTCCCAACAGTTGGTTTTGGACAACTATTATATTCTTTATTCCAGGACTTATTGTAAATAATTTTGTCTAGAGACCACAGTTTTAAAGGGATTTGAGAAAGCAAAAATTTTAAAAATAACTGAATAAATTGCAGATCGATTCATTGCATCCAAGTTTTAAGTCCCGAGTAAAAACGTTCACATACAATACATACCTTATATAATATAATATTATTTAAAGTCAATTTTTTTTTTCTAAATTGCAGTTTTTTTTCAGTTGTTATATATTACACACAGAAAAGTTAACAGGAAAGAAAACTGAAATTTAGCTGCATTGCATTCGAGGTCATACTTGGGTGTGATCGTTAAGCGCGACTTTCTATTGTTATGTTTGTAATGTAATAAGAAACGCAGGTTCGATTCCTAAGTCCGGCATATTGTTGGAAAATTTATCATATAGAGCAATCTCCTCTGTTATTCATAATCTTGCAACAAAACATCATGAAAGGCTGCAAGAACATGTCAACCCGGAAGCATCATCCCTGGTTAATGTAACAGGAATTGAGCGCCGACTCAAACGTATAAAACCCTACGACCTCGTCAGAACCGTTAATGTCGTCCCTTAATGGCATAACGTATCAACACACCATATATTTTTCATCATAAAATATATATATATTTTTATTAACCAATCTATATGAAATAAAGTGCTTGTTAGTTTTTATTCAACTAGTTGCAGTAGTAAATAAATAAATAATAAAAAAAAAAAAAAAAATATAGAGCAATCTGAAAATTAAAAAAGCACAACTAATATTACAATTTAAATGGAAAATCACTGATGACTTTTGTCCATGAAAAATACAGAAACTAGTGTAGTCTGATTTGAAACTTAATAGTGTTTATAATTGTTTGATATATTTTTTATTAAAAATAAAAATTATTTTTTTTCGACCTTTAATTGTGCAATGAAAATGAAAATTCGTGCAATAAATACAAAAAGTGACAAAGATCAAACCAACGCAAATTACACCGTAGCAATAGTTTAATTTAGTTTAGTTTCAACTGTGATACATAAAGGAAAGTTCTAATCTGTGATATTTTATTTATTTTTACATTTATTTTTAATTATAATATTGTGTTTAATGTCGTACTGTTTGTTCGTATTTTACCAATTTATTAAAGAAATTTAAATGTAAACTTGACAAAAAAGATTATATGTAAGTTAAAAAATTTTTACTTAATGTTGTTAATTATGTTGTTATTAACTATTATTATTCTTATTGCTTATGTATGTTGCCAGATTCAATAAAATCAAATCCCTGAAGATGTTGGAATAATCCCAACGAAACGTCGGATTGAAAAATGAAATAATCTTTTATTTGCATTTAAAAACCATGACCTTGAAAGCCTGATTAGAAAAACTTCTAATAAAAAATTTTAAATGAAAATTATTCAAGTTCGAGCTCATATATTAGTTCTCAAGTAGTGAGTAAACTAGTTTATATGAATGTTTGATGTTTGACATGGGATTGTTACCGCTTTCAAAACAAGTTCTGATGATGCGAACCTAGAAAATTCCCGAAATAGATCTATCAACACATTCCTGAAAGGGTCAATCAATAAATTTGAAAACAAAAAACTCTATAGATTATTTGTTAGGACAATATCTGAATACAGAAATACAGAGTATGGCGAACTTGAATAATTTTCATTTTCATTGCACAATAGCTGACCCGGCAAACGTTGTTTTGCCTTCAAATTTTTATTGTAATTAATTCTTTAAATCAAAATTTTTTTTACGCAAATAAATAATTAAAAAATAAATTCACATTAGTAAATCATTTTAAAATTTGTAATTTCATAGAAAGCCCAACGCCTCTTTGTCCTTCTATCGCCTTTATTTGCTGAAGTATATAAAATGAATAGCTGAAAACAACTGCCATAACAACTGCGACGTCACCTATCACCGGTGCATTGAAGCGCCGCTCATGCTCACCAGCCGGTGTCTTGTCAGCTCTTATCACAACCGTATAATCATCTGTCGGCATCTGGTCTAGGGCTGTTTTGAATAGACGGATGAGGCTGTTGTGTTCGTGTAACATAGCTTGAAGATTAACATGGGCTTTTTGTAAATATTAACATAGGTTTTTTGTAAATATCTTCGGAACTACAGAACCAATATAAGAGTTATGTAGTTCCGAAGTTGATATCTCGTTTTGAAAAACATGACAAGGGCTTTCAAAAAAAATAAAATAAAATAAAAAAAAGCAAAAAAAATAAATATATGTATATGTCATTGGTCGTACAATATGAAAATTGGATTATGCCACACCCCTCCGCCCACAGACCGAAACTCAAAAATCAGACTTCACAGTTTCTCCCGCCTGAATATTCTGAAGATTCCCTGAAAATTTCATAATTTTTATTTTTAATAAAAATTATAGTAAACTTGTATAAAAGACAAAGTACAGTCTAGTTTACTCGCCCTGTGTTGTTTATAAACTAAACAAAATATAAAAAGGAGAGAAAAACAAAAACCGTGTATTGAATATCCACCAGAGGTACCCCTTGCACATAACAAACAATTTTTCAATTCATTTTTTGATCAATGGTTATAATCTTTAACTTCAAGCTCATATATTAGTTCTCATGTAGTGAGTAAACTAGTTTATATGAATGTTTGATGTTAGACATGGGATTGTTACCGCTTTCAAAACATATTCTGACGATGGAAACCTAGAAAATTCCCGAAATAGATCTATCAACACATTCCTGAAAGGGTCAAACAATAAATTTGAAAACAAAAAACTCTATAGATTATTTGTTAGGACAATATCCTAATAAAGAAATATAGAGTATGGCCTCGAACTTGAATAATATTCATTTTCACTGTGTTTATAATTTTTTAGATCAGAACTTTTATTCATCTTCTTAACCTCAACCCTTCCATATTAAGTTTGTCAAATGCTTATTAATTAGTAAATAATTGCGACTATCTATATGACGTTAAAATATCACTATACTAAAATACATTACAAAACTTGCCCAGTGGCGATGTCTTAACATAAACGCAAAGTTGGCTACCCCGAACAGTAAAGCCTTACGCCAATCTGGTAACGTTCTTAAGTAGAGACGGATGAGATTAATATATACAAAACTCTAAAAATAGAATATTTATGTTTGTTAGTGTTTATCACTTCTGAGTATAATATACAATAACAGAAAATCTAATAGCAAAGAAAACTGCAATTTAGCTGTATTGCATTAGTAGCCATACTATTGTGTTAATGAAACAAAATATCCTATAGGACATCAATCACAACATTCTGTCAGACAGGGTATCCTTCCTCGGTGAAAACAGTGAAACGAAAAATCCCAAAGTGAAGTTACATTTTTATTTCATATATTATTTACATTATATTCATTATTTACATTGCTTACACTATTTACATTAAATACTTTACATTGTTAACTTAATAATGTAAACAATATTGAAAATGTAAACAATGTAAAGTATTTACATAATTTACCTTGTTTGTATTATTTACATTACATACTTCACATTGTTTATATTATGTACATTAAGTTCTTTACATAGCACTAAGTTAATTTGTTGTTATTACACAGTAAAAATCTGGCTACAAGCGAGTATACCTCGACGTGTCGAGAAATGCTTTGCTTGATGTCCTGTAGGATGTCTTGTTTGATGAATTCTGTTACTCCTTATGTTTAAACTCCTTGTCTCATATAGAGACAATCTATCAATTATAAGATACTAATAATAATACAACTTAAATGGAAAATCACTGATGACGCCTATCCATTACAAATGCAGAAACTAGTCTAGTCTGTTTTGAAATTAAATAGTGTTTATAGTTTCTAGAGAAAATTTTTATTCTTCATCTTATCCTCAACCTATCTAAATTAAATTTGTCAAATGCATACTAATTAAGAATTAATTGTGACTATCGATATGAGGTTAAAATAGTCCTGTACTAAAATTCTTTAAATTATGTACGAATTTCTATCACAGAAACACTTATCAATAAAATTAGTTTTAGATAATAATAATCAATAAACCGCAACGTTTCTAAAAAAGAAATTTCGGAGGCGAATCTCTAATATAGAAACTTCTGAAAAAAGCAATGAAGAAGAATTCATTTTCCAACAAAACAATGCCTCAGTAATTGTAAGTCGTCACAATGGTTATCATCAAAAAATATAAGAGTAATAAAATTACCCGCATATTCTCTCGATCAAAACCCCAATGATAATATTTGACCCGTCGGGTTTACATAAAAAACTTCAATATCAAAGCGTTTTTCATCTAAAAGAAGCACTTATGCGTTGAGATCTTTAACGGAAGAGCTTCGAATAAATCTGGGAGACAATATGTCTGATCGAATTATCGAGTTGATGCTCAAAACAGGATTCCTTACACATTTTTAAAGCTGCTGCTTTAAAATATTTTTCTTAAATTTTTGTAAATTTTGATATATTAAGTGTATTTATATTTATGAAACCTAATTGGCCCTATGCTCCACAGGGAGTTAAGCGGAAATGAAGAAGAAGAATTGATTTCGTTATTCCTTTTTAAATATGCAAATTCAAATGTTAGCGTATAGCATTTTTAAAATGTTTTTTATTGAAACGTAATTAAAATCACTGTATTCTTATTCGAAGTAGATTCACAAAACAAAAGATTAAACCCAGGTTAGCGTTTTTTTAATTTTTTTTCCTAATTTCTACGCAAATTGACGCTATCAAATAGAAATGCAGTAGAATGAGCCTATTAGGAGGAGGTTTCGCAGCAAGAAAACAATTATTGCCTCATATACAAAATACACGATTGGTTAACAATTTTATATGGCAGCAAAGCTTTCCGAGATGAACCCATAGCAACTTTTAGTATGATATGTTAATACTACAGGTGTTTTTTATACAGTGACACAAGTTTATATGGAAAGAAAATTTTATGAAATTAATGTTTAAATATGGTTTCTGTCATATAGCCGCCACGGCTGGCGCGTGGAAGGCGCAGTCTGTAACACCAATTTGCAACAACTTTTGGCAGCATGTTGGTTTCCAGGTATTCAATTGTATGTGGTTTATCGAAGTAGACAAGTGACTTAACATAACCCCTAAGAAAATAATCCAATGGAGTTAAATCACACAATCTATTGTTCATCGAATAAGCTGCTCTGAAGTACGATTATGTACGCCATAAACTGGAAGAAGTGCACGATGAGTTTGACGAATAGAACAATTATTTTGATAAAAAATTTTAACAATTTGCACTCGTTGCTGTGGTGTAAGTCGATTCATAATGAAATTTCAAAGCAAACTACACAAAAACAACTATCAGCTGTTAAATGGGTGGTCAAATAAAGCAGTGATGCCAACTCAAAGTTGGGACACTTTAAAAAAACATTCTTAACAAATGCAAAAAATCATTCACAATTATTTATATTTAAAAAAATCTTCCTAACAAAAATCCAACTTTTGCCACAAATATCGAGCCCTATCCGCCAGAAAGACGTAAGTAACCATTTTTCCATTTTCGGGTTTTTGATGAAAATATTTATTTTGCGACCATTTACATCATTGGTCAAAACTTCATAGCTCTAGGAAGTACCGTTACAAAGTTAGACAAAAACAAAAAAGGCGTAAGTGCTTATTCCTATATGACAAACAATAGTTTGTTTACATATTTCCTGACGGCAAAGTGTTACTTACGTCCTTCTTTATTTTACAAATAACTCAAAATCTAGGAGACGCTCGATCATGTTTTATTCATCGTTGGATTCGTAATTCAAAAGACTTTAATTTGTTTATCATATGTTTATACTTTTCTTAAACCAAGCAAGAAATAAATCAAAAAAAGTAAAATTGGGTCAAATTAGACCCCCTTGTTTAACCCCTTAAAGTGAGATTTGGTACAAAAAAACAGTTTAGTTTTCTTTATATTTTGGTCTTTTATAACATATTTTAATTTCATTAAAATCCGATAAGCCAAAGAAAACTTAGAAAAAACTTAAAAATGCCTTTCCTGTAAAATTATGAAATTGTTACTTACGTCTTTTCGGCGGATAGGGCTCGATATGTACTAAAACAGTGGTTTTTGATAGAAAAGCTTTTGTAAAAATATAAATATTTTAAATATTTTTGTTAAATATGGACTTAGGGGTAATCCTGCAGAAATATGTGAGCATGTAAAATTTTTGACAAATCGTGCATTTTGCATAAAAAACACTTCGAAAAAATCAATGACTCCTTTGATTGCGGGAACTTTTGGTTAGCCCAATTAATTATTTAGCGATAGAATTCGTGAAAACAGAAAAGATTAGAAAAAAATCACACATTGGCGAGTTAAATTTTAAGCTTTGGAAATCAAATATGTTCCAGATATATTATTATTGATGTTTTTATTAGTTTATAACAGAAAGCATCAGAATTTTTGCATTTGCAAATTAGATATATAAAATTTTGTATATAAAAAAACATCACGAAGATGCGTCAAATTTTAAAGTAATGTTGCAGAAAAATTGTACAATACATCAAAAATGAAGTACGCCATTTAAATCAGCATTCCCGAAATAACCACGATTGGTAATCAGAATCTGATTAATTTTTTTGATGTCATGTCTTGTTAGTTTTGTGCATGTAAAAAACTTAGAGCGAAATGGGTTGCTGAATGTCGTTCGTTATAAATATTTAACGAAATTAATTGAATTTAAAAAATTAAGATAGCAACACATTTATTGAATTTCCAACGTAACGCCAATGGAGGCAAGTTTTCTCCACTAACAGTTGGTCGCTATTATTAATCGGGTAATAGGACAATACTGTAAAGATTGTTAATCCCATTGGATTGCACGTTCTTCCAATGCATAACCGAGCCTCGCTGACGCTTTGCCATTAATGTGCCCATTGTAATTTTCTGCCTGGGTTATGTACTAAAAATAAGTGCAAAATTTTACAATATTTAACAACTCTTACTTTGCTTACTTTTTGAAAAAATTTTAAAAGTTGGTCCATTTTTTATTGTTATCATATAGGAGAACAGATACTATTAGTTTGAAATTGCTGCGATATATTTTTGTAAGTTGGACAGTTAGTTGCAACAGTTTTATAAATGTTGTTATCCCGTTTTTTTTTTTTTTGTATTATTATCATTTAAATTTTGCAGAAGATTAAAATGTGTATTTCGTAATATAGTCGCGATTGTGTTTATTTTATATTTTAATTAACTTTTAAATGCATAACTGAGATGATTAAAATGTGAATACCACATTTTATTATTTAAACACAGAAAGCATTTTTTTTAAACCAAAAAAATACACCAGTTGAAATGCAAAATTTTATGTTCCAGATATATTATTATTGATGTTTTTATTAGTTTATAACAGAAAGCATCAGAATTTTTGCATTTGCAAATTAGATATATAACATTTTGTATATAAAAAAACATCACGAAGATGCGTCAAATTTTAAAGTAATGTTGCAGAAAAACTGTACAATACATCAAAAATGAAGTACGCCATTTAAATCAGCATTCCCGAAATAACCACGATTGGTAATCAGAATCTGATTAATTTTTTTTGATGTCATGTCTTGTTAGTTTTGTGCATGTAAAAAACTTAGAGCGAACTGGGTTGCTGAATGTCGTTCGTTATAAATATTTAACGAAATTAATTGAATTTAAAAAATTAAGATAGCAACACATTTATTGAATTTCCAACGTAACGCCAATGGAGGCAAGTTTTCTCCACTAACAGTTGGTCGCTATTATCAATCGGGTAATAGGACAATACTGTAAAGATTGTTAATCCCATTGGATTGCACTTTCTTCCAATGCATAACCGAGCCTCGCTGACGCTTTGCCATTAATGTGCCCATTGTAATTTTCTGCCTGGGTTATGTACTAAAAATAAGTGCAAAATTTTACAATATTTAACAACTCTTACTTTGCTTACTTTTTGAAAAAATTTTAAAAGTTGGTCCATTTTTTATTGTTATCATATAGGAGAACAGATACTATTAGTTTGAAATTGCTGCGATATATTTTTGTAAGTTGGACAGTTAGTTGCAACAGTTTTATAAATGTTGTTATCCCGTTTTTTTTTTTTTTTGTATTATTATCATTTAAATTTTGCAGAAGATTAAAATGTGTATTTCGTAATATAGTCGCGATTGTGTTTATTTTATATTTTAATTAACTTTTAAATGCATAACTGAGATGATTAAAATGTGAATACCACATTTTATTATTTAAACACAGAAAGCATTTTTTTTAAACCAAAAAAATACACCAGTTGAAATGCAAAATTTTATACATAATTTATTTTTTAATGTTGTATATAAGGTAATGTTCCAAAATATGGCCCTAAACTTGGTATTTGGACTATATAAAAAAACTAACAAGTGGAGTATCCAGATAGGTTCTCTACCATCTAAATAAAAATTGGATATGTGATAAAAAAAAAAATAATAATGGTACGAATTGTTTTAGCGGGTTAAAATGTGGGGGCTAAAGTTAAAATATTTTTGATGTATTCGAGAACACAAAAAATTTGTTGCCAATTTTGGCTATGTAGTGTGTTATGGTTGTTATTTATTTTAAATATGACATGTTAAACAGGTCTTCGGAAATAGTCCCATAACAGATACACAATTACGAATGTAGGAAAAATTTCACACACCCCCTCGATTAAATTTTGTAGGGTTTAATATATTTATTTTTTAGTATAATCCAACAATAATTCTTTAACAATAGGGCACATTATTTTTTTATGAAATGAAAATTATTCAAGTTCGAGGGCAAACTCTATATTTCTTTACTAGGATATTGTCCTAACAAAAAATCTAAAGAGTTTTTGTTTTAAAATTTATTAATGAACTCACTTTCAGTTCATTTTCGGGAATGTTCTAGGTTTCCGTTCTTCAGAACACGTTTTGAAAGAAGTGACAATCCAATGCAAACATCAAACATTCATATAACCTAGTTGCCACAATAATCATTATACGTTAACAATAACCATCGACTAACATATATAATACCGATTTTTTGTGATACATATATATTATGAACAGTTGACAAATCTAGATATAGGGTATATGTGTTGATATATTTATGTATAATTTTCAGTTTTTTAACAATTTCAAATATGCCGTCATATATAAAGAAATATGAATAAGTATGTTTCCATTCATATTTTGCAGGGATGTATCATATATAATTAAAAATGGTTTTATAGAAAAGCATATAAAATTTTATATAGCACAATCCAACTGCTTGCCTGGAAGCAGTTGCGGCAGGGAAAGTGAACTGCTAAGCGCTTGCAATATTGGTGATATAAGGCATGCTTTTTGTTTTTTGATATAGCTTGCGTGAAAGCACTTGCTTCGATATCCAAATTGCGCTTATCTCACAGCTCTAAATAAGGGCATGAATTCAATGATTTAAGCAACTAAATTTTGCTATCATAACCACTCTTTCGTGCTTTCGTGAAGTTATAACGTGTGGAAAACAAACCGCTATTGCGGTTTTACTAGTTTAACCATTTTTATTAGTTTTACTCAAAAATCTGTTCGAGTAAAAAAATTCTAGTAAGAAATAGTAAACATTTTAAGTGAAAATTTTACTAGTTTTGACTAGAATATTTCTTCCAGCTAAAACTAGTAACACATTTTTAAAGTCGAACAAATGTTAAAATTTTAAACATTTTTATGTTAATCGTTATTAACCCTTTCACAGCCGAACTTAAGTGCAGGAAATTTTTAATTTTTCTTGAGAGTTCGGGTTTATCGACCCATCAAAAATATTTTTTTCATCTCATTCCATAAAAAAACAATCCAAGGAGTATGTTTATGCCATTGGTCGTCAAAATTAGTGAACAAATACCTCACCCAAGTAATAACGAAATACTAGTCGGGTATATTTCTATTACATTGCTTACGTCATATGACATATGTTTTTTCAATTATTTTTCTATGCTAAACACTAAAATCCCCAAACTTTAAAAACAGTGTGCAGTCCTTAATTATCAATTTTATAAAATATTTCCAAATTCTGAAGGTATATAAAAATTTAAAGAGCAGATTTGGCATCAGGAGATAAAATCCCATCCCTATTTAAATAAAATCCAACAAAAACTGCTTTATTTTCCAAAAACTAAAAAAAAAACTGAACAAAACCAAATTTTTTTTGTACCTTTGACGACCAATGGCTTAAATGTTTCCCAAATTGTATCAGTGTCGGAAGAAACAGAATCCATTCGACTTCCATACTGAAATTTTCAGAGAATAATAAGGTTATATTGAGCTTTAATAAAATATTTTTTTCAGATTTTTTGACTTGTTCGAAGATGGTGGAACACAGAAATTAAGTAAAAAAAAACAAATTTAATTTTTAAAATAAGGTTCAAGTACCTTTAAAATAAGGTATTAAACTTTAAAATCCATTCACTAGTTTTAGAAAAACATCAGTTTAAAAGTTGTCATGTCGGACGATTTTTCACCATTTTGAAGATTTTCAAATGCCCATAACCTTTTTGTTATTTTATTAATTTATAATCATATATTTACAAATTATATACTATTTCCCTAACCGAGTACTAGCTACTATGGCTTTCGGTGCATTGTAGGGAAAACAGACCAGTGCCTCTGGTGGGAATCGAACCCACGACCCCCGTACTGATAAGCTAGCTCGCTACCAACTAGCCTACCGGGGCGCACCATAACCTTTTCAAAAAAAAAAAATTTAATTTTTTCTGGAAACACTGGTAAAATATTTTTTAATGTTTACTATCATCATCATAACAATTAAAAAAATACTTATATATAATATCTACAGTATTTGAGATTTTACTATAAAGTATTGCAACAAGTACATGACATATTTTTATTTGTAAATGAAAAACTAATTTTAAATATAAACCATATTAAGGAAAAAAAGATAGGGAAAAACCTTTTGAAATATCTAAGAAATTTTGTCATTAGCTCTTTCATACATCTTCTCTTCAGAAGTTGTAGAAAGCAGTCAATTAATTTTGCAAATTTCTTATTAAATCAAAATTTGAAGACCTGTCCCTGTCTTTGAATCTGGTTGTTAAAGTAGAGTATAGTCTAGGGAGGTTAAAAATAATCTTTGAGTGCTTTATCATACGCTTGAAATACATGCTGTTTAAACGTCCCTTTACACATACGTTTGAGGAAAATTTGTATAGTTTTTGTACAATTGTATTGTAAGTGATATGCAATTTTAAACGAGAATTCCATTCATTTATTTTTTAATAATTTGAATTTATTTATTTAAGAAAACTTATATCAAACTTAATTTGAATTCTTAATAAAATTGTACAAAATAATGTGAAATATTTTGAAATTTATTTTAAACATCTATTTTGTCGGAACTCTTCGCGCACCCCCTGGAATACTCCTTCGTACCCCCATTTGGGAACCGTTGAGTAAGAATATAAGATTTTTCAATATTGATAAGCAAAACCAAATATTTCGAATGCTATGACTGTATATTTTCTGTTTACAACAAAATTTAATTATTCTGATGTTGAATTTTAAGAACTTACAATTAAAATTATAAAATAATCATTCAATTTTGTTGGTTGCAATTGAGTTCCAACCAATTTATTTTCTGTGTGAGAAATAAACAAGCCAAATTTGGCAGGCCGTACATTTTCCCCAAATGAACCCGCATTTTACGCCGTTCTTTTAAAAGTTCTAAAATATATCTTATATAGTTTCTTCCTAAATTTGCCCCCCCCCCCCCTGTATTTAAGGGGGGGGGGGCTTTTCGCTTTTTTATTACATTCATGCTGAAAGCTTCAAAAATTCCTTAACTGTCATTTAAGACATTTAAGACACATTACGAGGAACATCTGTTTTTCAGTTAAAAAATGTTGCAACATTGGCTTAGGAAACAATTGCTCAAATGACAATGTCAGTTGAATTTACTGAAATACAACGCGTGCTTTCTTTAAGTGAAATTTCATTTGTTCTGAACTACATTCGCAGTAGTTTAACAACAATATACACTGCGTATCATAACTATACCCAGGGAAAAATTACACATTCCAAAAAGAAGGTGATTCCCATACTTGCTTACATATCTCATTGCCAAATTTAGTAACTGCAATACCAAACTCATTCCAACGATAGAGTCGAAAAAGCAAGTAGTATTGTAATCAATTCTTTAAATTTAAACCAGAAAGCATGAACTCAATAACAAAGTAATTATTTACTTAAAAGAAAATAACAATGTTATTAACTTATATGTATAACTTTTTGTAATCAAGAAGTAATCATATACTTTTTCTTAATAAAAGGACGTTATTGGAAGTAGTTCCTAATTTTGAAAAAAGAAGTTATACAATTTTAAAAAATTTATCTCATATATTTTTTCAAACACATTTTTATTTGCAGGAAAATAATACTAAAAACAGAAATTGCATGTTGCCTAAATTTTTTTAAACTGTGGCAAGGTATAAATTAGGGAAGCGCACGTGAGAATTGTGAGTGGAAGTTGAAATTACTGACGTTATCGTGAGTAAGTGTAAAAAAAAATTTTCGAGGGTGATTGTGCGTGAGTCATATTTTTGTTTTTCAATTTTGAATTTATTTAAATTTATATTTTCGTGGTTTATAGCTCCAAAATTATGACAAACCCATGTTATTATAACAATTCGATGTTTCACTTTTTAGGATTTTATTTCCGTATGAGTTTTGATCGTTATATTTGAGTGACCTAGGAGAATCACGTGTGAGTAAAAGTTGAATTTACTTATGGAACTACTTTTTTTTTTAAATGTAAGTACTTCTTATTTTTTCTAGGGAACTATTTTTTTTTGTGTGTAAGTACTTCGTAGTTTTACAATGGAACTATTTCTTTATTGAAAAATATATGTAGTTCTTAAAAATATATAGTAAATGGTTCTTCGGTAAAAAAAATAATCAATTCTAAAGAATCAATTATTTTAGTCTCTCGCGCTGTTAAAAGAATCGAGTAGGTAATCTAGTAAGGAATGCGTTCTGCCCAAAATGCTTGATTACAAACCCGCTTACCTTTTTGGAAATTTTTTGCTGGGTAGCCTTACTACAGTTTTCGTAAAATTTAAGAAATAATTTAATGAAACTTAATGCGGTTTCTTAAATTGTTCTAAGTGTACTTTAGTTTATGCGAATTATAAATGATACGAAATTAGCCCCCGTTAAATATCACCCTAGCCATAAAAAGAAAAAAAGCCCCACAAAAATGCAAAAATATATTTTGGGGTTTTTTTTAACTTTTCTTAAACATTTTCATTGACAATTTTGAAGCCTTTTTCATTATGAAATAAACTTCAAATGAAAAAGAACCCAAAACTCTTAAATTGGTTTTTTTTTAGTGTTTTTATCTATTTAGGAACTATTTAATTTTTTTTCAATCATAGTACATTTCGAAATTTTTTATATGTTTTTGCTATTAATAGTCGCTATTTGCTTCATTCTCTTAAGTGCTTATTCATAATAATTTTATAAAATTTATAAAAAGTTAAGCAATTGATTTTTGTATGAAAATTAGTTTTATAGCCAGTTATTAAATTTTTTAAAACCTATTATGCATATGACCATTATGCATCTGACCAGTACGCATATGAAAATTATGCATATGACCATTGAGTTAAATGAAAAATGAAGAAAATGAAAAGTGATAAGTTTCAGTCATTTATTTCTTTAACTTAAAACATGGCGAAAAATGTGGTGCGGCTATAGTTATGATACTCAATGTATATATATATATTTTTTTTTGAATGCCACTAAAGAAGCTTATATATAATAAGTATAAATTTCCATAAATATTTGGATGGATTAAAAAAAAAAACACACAATATACTTATAATGAAATTCATTCAATCAGGCATGTGTAATAATATTTTAGCAATAACACAATGCTGATAAAAAAAAACTGATAGTATTGGTTGCTCCCAGCAATATGTATCAAAGTAGATTATGAATTCAATTTCCAATTAAGTAGTATTCAAAAATATAATTATGAAAAAGAGTATTTGCATTAAAAATTTGTTATTGAATATGATTTAATTAAATGTTGTTGATTTCAAATAACAAAAGATGTGCTTCAAAACCAAAAGATGTGTCTCAAAGCCAAGTTTCTTAAAAAAGTGTATTGAGCTACAATTACGTGGAGTTCAACATTCATAAACCTTTATAATTTTCTAGTGTATAATAAATTTCCATCATATCAAAAAAATGTTGCTTGGTTATCATCAATATTGCACTAATAAATTTGGCAATAAATTAAAACACAATGTTTAACGTTGCTATGTTTGTATGCAGTAGTTAGAACGTTTGTTAGTTTTAAGTAGGTCATCACTAGGGCAAGGAATTTCGTAGAACTAAAAAAGCAAAATAGACGCTTAAATTTAAAATATGCGCTTAAAATTTCCATTTAAATCGAAATATGCACAAACAACCAAATAATATGCACTAAAAATCCAAAAATATTCACTAAAAATCAAAAGCATATGTACGTAAAATTTATAGATTATTAAAAATCAATTTATTCCTCGAGCATATACACTCTAATTAATTTTGTGTTGAAATTAACCCAACTTATAGTAGGAAACTGTACTTCTACAATAAGTTGGGTAAATTTACTCTTTGTGCGTAAATGAAAAAATACACACATTACGTGTAAGAAAGTGCACACAAAATATGTAATATTACATTTCAAATGCGTAAAAGTTTAAATGAAATTTTAAAATTTATATGTAAAATTACCAAATTCGTACGTAAATTGTATTATTATTTGTGTATTTATAATTGCCAGATTGTCTCTATAAGATACAATTTTCAACAACCTGCGGCTGTAAGAATCAAACCTGCGCTCTTCTTACAAACGTAACAATAAAAACACCCAAGTATGGCCTCGAATGTAATGCAGCTTAATTGCAGTTTTCTTTCCTATTAGCTTTTCTGTTATTGTATTACTCAGAAGTGACAAACACTTACAAACACAAATATTCTATTTTTAGATTTTTGTTTATTTTTCTAATCTCCTCCGTCTCTATTTTTTATTTGAAAAAAAAAAAATAAAAAATAAACTTATATATATAAAAACAAAAAACTAATATAACTGTAAAAAATATTACTTGAGCCAGAGTACACACTAAAAATTTTGTATATAAATAGAACATTTTTGGTCTTCAAAGTTTAGTAACGTCATGATGCTTATTAGGAAAAGACCTAACCACGTGGTTGATTACTAAGAAGACAAGAATGGAGCAAAATTGATTATTAATAGGTTTTTTGTTAAAGTTCTGCCTATTATATAGGCTCTAGCTTTTCTAAAACTTCGGGTTCTGATGAGATCTTTAGCCAGATCGAAATACTAGTATCAACCTAGCTAATATGTTTGATTTGCTTTATTTTTGTAAATATACGGAGGTTGAAAGCTCGTTATAAATTGAAAATAATATAAAAATAATCTCGATGTATATAAAAACAAAAAACTAATATAACTGTAAAAAACAAACAACCAAATAATATGCAGTAAAAATCCAAAAATATTCACTAAAAATCAAAAGTATATGCACGTACAATTTATAGATTATTAAAAATCAATTTATTCCTCGAGCATATACACTCTAATTAATTTTGTGTTGAAATTAACCCAACTTATAGTAGGAAACTGTACTTCTACAATAAGTTGGGTAAATTTACTCTTTGTGCGTAAATGAAAAAATACACACATTACGTGTAATAAAGTGCACACAAAATATGTAATATTACATTTCAAATGCGTAAAAGTTTAAATGAAATTTTAAAATTTATATGTAAAATTACCAAATTCGTACGTAAATTGTATTATTATTTGTGTATTTATAATTGTCAGATTGTCTCTATAAGATACAATTTTCAACAACCTGCGGCTGTAAGAATCAAACCTGCGCTCTTCTTACAAACGTAACAATACCAAGTTATGACGGTTTAGCGGTCACACCCAAGTATGGCCTCGAATGTAATGCAGCTTAATTGCAGTTTTCTTTCCTATTAGCTTTTCTGTTATTGTATTACTCAGAAGTGACAAACACTTACAAACTCAAATATTCTATTTTTAGATTTTTGTTTATGTTTCTAATTCCTCCGTCTCTATTTTTTATTTAAAAAAAAAAAATAAAAAATAAACTTATATATATAAAAACAAAAAACTAATATAACTGTAAAAAATAATATAATTTTTTATATAAATAGAACATTTTTGGTCTTCAAAGTTTAGTAACGTCATGATGCATTTTAGGAAAAGACCTAACCACGTGGTTGATTACTAAGAAGACAAGAATGGAGCAAAATTGATTATTAATAGGTTTTTTGTTAAAGTTCTGCCTATTATATAGGCTCTAGCTTTTCTAAAACTTCGGGTTCTGATGAGATCTTTAGCCAGATTGAAATACTAGTATCAACCTAGCTAATATGTTTGATTTGCTTTATTTTTGTAAATATACGGAGGTTGAATGGTCGTTATAAATTGAAAATAACATAAAAATAATCTCGATGTATATAAAAACAAAAAACTAATATAACTGTAAAAAATATTACTTGAGCCAGAGTACAAACTAAAATTTTTTTATATAAATAGAACATTTTTGGTCTTCAAAGTTTAGTACCGTCATGATGCTTGTTAGGAAAAGACCTAACCACGTGGTTGATTACTAAGAAGACAAGAATGGAGCAAACTTGATTATTAATAGGTTTTTTGTTAAAGTTCTGCCTATTATATAGGCTCTAGCTTTTCTAAAACTTCGGGTTCTGATGAGATCTTTAGCCAGATCGAAATACTAGTATCAACCTAGCTAATATGTTTGATTTGCTTTATTTTTGTAAATATACGGAGGTTGAAAGCTCGTTATAAATTGAAAATATGTGCGTTCTGTTTATAATGATTTCTTATATAAAAATGGATTTAGGAATATTTATACCTAAATGTATATCATAAAGAAAAAAAATCAAGATTTAAAGAAATTTTTCCTTAGTTTCTGGGGTATTTGACAAATAGCAACGACTCTAGGGAAGCCTCCAATTCTTATCACTTCTCCCTATATAAAATCCTAAGATACTGAGGACAGTTTTACTTGGAAAACGCAATACATTCAAATGTATGTTTTCATACAAAAAGACTCTGATTCTAAGGAAGTTTTTCCAAATAAAGGCTTTACGCTCGTAAAGATGACTTTTTAACGAGGCAGCCAATTGTACATATTGCTACCCATCGGCATATCATAGCCATTATAGGAACTTCATGATTCTATTAACCCAAGGGGCAGATAAAAGGAATATTATCACTAACACAAATAACTGCTCAAGTCAAAGTTACATCTCTATATCCTATTAAACTTGATTTATTTGAAAAAAATTGATTCAGTTCGATGATAAAATCAATTTATGTGTACGTTTTTTTTTCTTCAATCTATGTTATTATATTATTATTATTTTTTTCTAATTTGTAAATGACAATGTTTTGATTACTATTAAAAATAGTATATTTACAAAATTTGTGCGTAAAATTTGAATTAATCAAAAAAAGTCGAATTTCAGACACAAAATGCTTAATTATGGCCATTATTACATTGTATGTGTGTATAACATATATTCACGCACTTTGTGTTTGAATTTACTCACTAAGAGTTATATTACACACAAATTTACCCATTTTATAATAGCAAAATTACGACTTTATTAAATAATTGAGCTCTAGGTCACGTTTGTATTTATAAAATATCCTTTATTATTTTATATATCTCCAATATTTCGTCATTCTTTGAATGACATCGTCAGGGAGTATGAACAACAACAAACAATATTAAAAACAAAATTTTCTGCCGCTACCCTCCACTCTGGTCAACACAGAACATATAAAACAAACGTGACCTAGAGCTCAATTATTTAATAAAGTCATTCATTTCAAAGGTCGAAAAACTTTTCATAATTTATAGTAAAATTACTAAAATTCTTTAGAGTGTATAAAAAACATTCAACAAAAAATGTTAAAACATGCCACTAATTATGCATTTATAACAAAATATGAATTTATAACAAAATATGTAACAACAAATCGCAGACATTTGGTTTGTCTCGGAAAGTATTTTGTCAAAATCAATTTTGAGCTACCGCTTAAAAAACCATACATTTGCATGAAATTCCTTGCCCTAGTCATCACACTACAGTGTACTAATAACCAGCATAGATGTTGGTTGGCCGGTTGCTGGTTTGCAGGCTGCTGCAATAGCTCAAAATCCATCCAAATATTCATCAAACCGGAAAGGCACACTAAACATTATAGCAGAACTACAATATTTGGAATAGCAACAACAATCAAAGCGATTTTAGATATGCTTTGGTATTCTAATCACTAGACCTAAAATTTTGCTAGTGTTTGGCAAATTGAAACTAATCGATCAGCAGCAATATGCATAAATTTTAATATATGTTTGTTTTCTCCTCTCGTTTTTATTATTACGTCTTTTTTTTTTGGGGCTGTGTATTTTGCTAGTTTTGCATCACTTAAATACCTTTAGTTACGTGTATGATTGTTTACTGATGCACTATGGGCAATTGCATTTTTATATTTGTGAAAATTAGGTTTTGGGTGAAAACGAGGCTTTTCTGACAAATAAATCGGTTAGTTTAATTTTAACTGTATTTATATAAAAAAAAAATCATTTTAGTTACGAAAACTGCCTAATATAATGAATAATTTTTAATATAATGTTGGTTTTTCAAATAATCAAGCTCGATGTCTGAATTGATTTTAAAGTATTTTATTAATATAAAAATTCCTTTATCAATTTTTATATAAACAAAATACTTTAAAAACAATTCAGACCTCGAGCTTGATTATTTGGAATCCAGGAAAACGGTCGAATAAAATAAAAAAAGTTAACTACAATTTTTAATATACTTGAAAAGCGACCTAATGGCTGGGTAGATAACGTACGGGTAAATGAACATGTTCCGCACCTCACGCAATGTATGCCCCAAGGTGGCCCAGTGTCATGTCTAAGGGTTAAGCAGTAGGGTGAAATTTAATTCCTTTTGGTATTTACATATGTCCGAAATTTACGAAAGTTTGAGTTTTTTGTACATATGGTTAAAGTTCTCATGGAAAGCAAAACCAGGAATGGCCAAATTTTAAATTATTTAAAATATAGGGAAAAATAGCTCTTCGGGAAAAGTGCCATAAAAACCGAACGAAGTCAAATATCTGAAAAATTTTAGACACTTAGACCCTTAGACTACATTAAATACTCATTACTATGCAATATTTATAGCTTTTTAGTCTTTAAGCATTATTAATATAAATTTGTCTATATTTCCATTAAAATTGAACGAAATAGTAGGAGAAACTGAAAAATTAAATATTATTTTACCCCAATTTGGTGGCTTATAAGTTTTAAACTATAAAAGGTGTTAATAAAGTTTTAATAATCTCTTTTTAAAGTTTGATTAGAACATTCTATGTTTGTAAACATAAAGAACCTATTACAAATTTGACAAACTCTATATAAAAAGAACCATTTGCAGAACAGAAATTAGAACCTGTTATAATTCAATATAAGTTGTTCTGCAACCTGTTATTTGGAGTTAACTATTTTACTGGATAGTTTAATTAACAAAGAAATATATTTTTTAACTTTTCAATCTATTATTTAATAAATAAAATACCGAAAAAACGGTTTTAGTTATTAGCTAAAATATTCAATAACAAATTTCTATTGCAAACAAAAGTTGCTATATTATTTTGAGTATAGAAATAAACAAAAACAAATCTATTGTTTTTAACGATTTCATCAATTGATTTTTTAACAGTTGAAAATAAACTAAAAAAATACAATTGATTTAAACGAAAAGTATGTAGTCTTTTATTAACGGGTTTTTAGTTCATTTAATGTCTATATTTAGTAAACTTTAAGGGAAAAATATTGTGTGTGTATAAAAACATAAAACTGGAAAAATATTGATTTATTTTAAGATTTTCTGTTATTTCTACGCCATAGTGCAATATATGTTTGGAACGAAAATCTATAAAAAGGACCAATACATATTGACCATCATCGACCACTAGCTTTCCTTTTTTGTATATTCCACACATTAACCACAAAACTACTTTGGTATGGCAAAATTGTTGTAATGGTTGTTGGGGAATTTATATGCACTTAATATCAGACAAATGTCTGTGAATAATTTTCATCGCTAATTGCTATCTAAATTGAAAATATTAATTTATTAAAAAATCTCTAAAATTTATGGTAACTTTATCTAATACACAATTTACACAGAAAAGTTAATGCAGTGAAAAGTGGATTAACTGTTTAATCGAACACATTTCGATTAAATCATATGTTAATCTTTTTAATTAACAGTTAATCCAACTTTTTATTTGGGTAGTACGAAAATTTTTCAATTTTTGAAATCGGACTAAAGGTTTTTGAGATATTGCGATTTGATTTGTCTAGAACATTTTATATTTGAAATTTGAAATATAAACAAAGGGAGTCTCCCGATGTGTTCTCACTGATCTTAAAGCAATTAAGATATGTGAAAAAAATATAAGGGCAGGTATTAATTTTAGCGGACCAATATATCACAATAATAACACAATAACAATACTTATAATTTCTGATATGATGTAAAACCCAAATTTTGATATAAGCACTACTTTTCAAAATATTCGCGAATTTAACTTTTACCAAAACTCAAGTTTTTCTTAATTTTTTTTTTATTTTTTCGTATACATGAATAAACTACCAATAATTTTTTGCAAAATGTTAGCACATGATTCGAGGGAGGATCAATGAGTCCGAACTTTACTCGTAGTTATATGAAATATAACACTGCTCCCTTCAAGTACCACCTGTTAATAGACTACTGTCAAATTTTGAGCAAGTTCCGTCATTTACTTTTCGTTTAACATCTGTTCAAAACATACAACCCCGTGGATTTTTTTAAAAATGGAAAAAAGTGAATTTCGAGTGGTCATTAAACATTATTTTTTGCGAAAAAAACCGTCAATCAAACCAAGGAAAAGCTTGATAAATACTATGGGGACTCTGCACCATCGATTTCAATGGTAAAAAAATGGTTTACTGACTTTCGTTGTGGTCGCACAAGTACAAATGACGCTGAATGTTCTAGATGCCCAATTGAGGAAAATACAACCGAAAATGTTGAAAATAAACCACGATATGGTGTAGACCGATCGAAGAGTAAAAGTGCGTGAGATTGTTGAAGCTATAGGCATTTTATATAGCAGCGTGGTTTCGATTTTAAATGATCTGTTGGGTTTAAGAAAGCTGAGCCGCAATTGTTATGCGAACTTATTGGACTGATTTAACGAGGATAAAAAAAAGACCTCGTATGGTCAAGAAAAAAGTTCTTTTTCATCAAAATAGTGTACGGGTGCACACGTGTGCAGTCTCAATGGCAAAATTCCATGAATTGGGCTACGAATTGGTACCTCATCCGCCATATTCTCCGGATTTAGCTCCCTGTGACTATTTCCAAACCAAAAGAAATGGCTCGGTGGAAAGAGATTTAGCTTCAACGATGAAATTATTGATCAAACAAATGCCTATTTTATGGACCTCGAAAAGTCGTATTTTTTGGAAGGGATACAAAAATTGGAGAAACGTTGGACTAAGTGTATTGAGCTGAAAGGAGATTATGTTGAAAAATAAATTTTTTTTTTGAAAAAAAAAAAAAAAAAAACTGTGTTTCATTCAAAAGGTCACTGACTTATTGAGCCGCCCTCGTATTAATTTATATTCCACTTAATTCATTTAATCAAAACTGTGTTTCATTCAAAAGGTCACTGACTTATTGAGCCGCCCTCGTATTAATTTATATTCCACTTAATTCATTTAATCAAAAAACCCCTCAATTTCACATCAAAGTGTTCCGAAAATGTAATATGAAGTAAAATGCTTACAACTCTTTTTTTAATTAATTTTGTATGTATTTATTTATTGTATTTACTATGGAGAAAACGTAAAAGTACATTTTTGAACAGGCATAATTTAAAAACATGATTTTTTAGAAAAACCGCACTAATTTAACTAAAGCTTTGTTAGTCTTGATTCGAAAACATGTGTTAAGCATATCACATGACACCATTTCGTTAAAAAACTTAAAAATTTAATATGAAAATTTTCAGAAAACTCCAACTGAAAAAGTATTTGCAACTTTTTTATTAAAATTAATTTTGAATGAATTTTAAAAAGTACATTTTTAACATACATATTTTAAAATCGTTATTTTTTTTAGGAAAACACACTTCAAACTGCTGGCACTTCGTGTTCGTGTTGATTAGAAAACATGTGCTTAACATTCTGTAATATTTCTATCTGAATATTATTAATTAAGATTTATCACAGATTGCTCATTTTTAAGATATAAAAATAAATTAAATTTTTTTAGTTTCAGCCATTTTTTCCTTAAACTAAAAACATAAAAAAACATAATAAATATCTTTTATTAACGAAATCGTGGAAAATAAGAAATTTATACTTTAAATGCATGCATAGGGAATATTAGCGCATCTTTTGAAAAGTGTAATATATCAAAGGCTTAGTTCATACTATTCGAATGTTGCAAAAACTCAGCATTATTACCTTTAATTTTTTATTTTTTGCAAAAAGCTTAATTTTGTACAAAATGTTTCTAGCAAATATTTCTTTAGCTGTTAAATTCTAAGGACATATTCGTGATATGCGCCTTGAAGAAATGATAGGTGGCAACGGCGATATATACAAGTTTTCTAAATTTGTGGGACGGTGTCATTTCTTGTCCTCTAAAACATATATAAGTCTCATTTAAATCTGCGGGTTCACCTCTGTGTAGTTTCCTTATAACACATTTCAAAGCAATTTTTTTTTTGTTTAAAAGTTGTTGTAATTCTTTTCTGAATGAAGAAACTATAAATCTTACACAGAAAGAATAGGGCTTAAACACATTTCTAGACTCTTAACTTGCAACATTACTTTTGTTCAAAATGTCCTAAAAGTAATAGATATCCATTATTTTGTATAGTTTTAAAGCGAGAGGGTTTAGTGTACAATACTTTTGCTGTGAGGATCCTTACTAATATCAGAAACAAATTTACTAAATTGAACAAACATTTTACTGAATTTAGCAAATTTTTTGCAGCTAGTAGCAATATTTCTGCAATGATCCTGCAAAAAAAAAAAATGTTGCTGACTTTACTGACTTTTTTTTTTTGAGTGTAGACATTATTTTGTAAACAATGGGTACCTATTACTTTTGGGACATTGCTAACAAAGTAGTGTTGACAGTCACTACCCAGTGTAGAAAACGTTACCATATAAGTGGTTATATAAGCACATATTTGAAAATGGCAAGTCTCATTACATTAGCAATTACTATTAGCAATTTTTCTGCAATGATCCTGCCAAAAAAAAAAAAAATGTTGCTAACTTTACTGACTTTTTTTTTTGAGTGTAGCCATTATTTTGTAAACAATAGGTACCTATTACTTTTGGGACATTGCTAACAAAAGTAGTGTTGACAGTCACCACCCAGTGTAGAAAACGTTACCATATAAGTGGTTATATAAGCACATATTTGAAAATGGCAAGTCTCATTACAAGTCTCATTACATTTATATGGGGATGTTGCACAAAATATTGACGTATTATTTCCAAGCATCTTAACAAAAATACAAAAATATGTGGATACCTTTATGCTTACCAGTATGGACAAATGAGTCTAAATATAAATTAATAAAAAAACTGAATTTAAAAAATATATTTGTTATTGAAATTTTTTTTTAATAAAATGTGCACATACAGAATTCGAACCAGGAACTCTAGGTCTTCAGTCAACCGCTCTACCATCTGAGCTATCTCAACATGTTATATCGGGTGTTTTTTTATAGAGTGACACAAGTTTAAATCATAATAAAACAAGGAAATATATTTTTAATATCAATGAAAAGGGCTTTATTGGAAAGAAAATTTTATGAAATTAATGATCATCGTGATCAGAATCCTCATCATTGTCGCCTTCTTCGGGTAGAATTAATAATTCCAAAGCCACAGGCGGTATTTTGTGTGTATTTTTTGTATATAAGTTTTACTCATGCTGGAAATAAATGGATCTGAAGTAAGCAGAAATCTATTAAATATGTCTTCATTAGTTTTTTTCCCGGCTGGTGCTTCCTCCGATAGCTCACCAATTGGCAAAAGGGCATTAGATATTATTTCCGGTCCATGTATAAAAAATTTATGAAGGGTAGGTGACATTTTGTACCATGGATATATTTAACCAAAATGTTTTGCAGTATTGTGTGCAAAGTCACTAAACTTTTCACTATTGACCTCGTGGCCACATGACACGACAATAAGTATTATACGCATTCTGTTTATCAAATTTTCTAAATCAATTTTTGTTATTTCTGAGGAAACTTCTGCATTCTTAAAAAACCTTCTCGCGGTATTGCCATCATTAGTGTTGCCAAAGCCTGGTTTTGGTTGGTCAATGATCGATCCAGGTCTTTCTTTGAACTCTTTTTGAATTCTTGTTTTTGTGTCTTTACGACTTGTTTGTCATGATCTGACCTAGCTTGCCACTTTTTAAGTGGTAATTTATATGACACATAAAGAAGACACTCAAAAAACCTCATCCAGCCATGGAGAATAGATAAACCGAACTGAAATGTATCCTTGTTTACACTTCTTGCAATCATTTCATCAATACAGTTGAAATCTTTGCTCGTAGCACCACAAACGTAACATTTTTGTATGGATGTTGTTTCGGTTATAGCATTACGCATTTTGCCATCAATTATCACCTACTAAAACAACGGAATCCTTCAGAGTTTTGATTTCATTTTCAACTCTTTCTTGTTCAAGTTGTGAAGTACTTACGGCTTCTTTCAACAATTCAATTTTTATGGGTCTACAAAATCTAGTAGAAGAAGGTCGAGGATTTTGCCAAATTGTTTTATTCAAAGAAACAATTTTTAATGCCACAATAGATGTTATAAATACCGCAGAATCACTAGCGTCAGATCCGTAAAATGCTTGTTTATAAGAGCTATGGCCCGAACTTCAATCAAAGCCCCACTTAGAGTACAAAGTCATTTGCGATGTTTCCTCGTTGCTTGTGAGTGACTCAAAGTGAGCGTGATTCAAAATTATCTCACGCAACCATCTCTGATAGAAACCAAACTCATTTATAACAATAACTTTAATACCGAAAATAAAAACAAAAGAGAGTTAAAAACAAACAAGTTGATTTGTTGTTTGTTTTTTCAGCTTAAGTATTTAGCAACTGGAGTTCTTTCACAAAAATTTAAATAAGTAAAAAAAAAACGCGGTGTCTCTGCAAAAGTTTGGTGTGAAATATATAAGCTAAAATACTATATTAAAATATAATTTAATAAAATTTCCTGGATCGCGATAAGAAATTTGTTGAAACTCTGTGTATATATCGAAAATACCACAAATATGGAGCACTTTTTAAAAAAATATTAAAAATATTTGCGAAACATTTATCTAAAAAAAATTTATGTAATTATATAGCCAAATATCTGAAGTTGATGGTTCCATTTTAATATATTTACTTTTAGAACGCTCAATAAGAATTATCAGCACTCGAAATATCTCAATTTTTATTTTAGGCACGGCACGTAGAATTTTGAAAAATTATTTGACTTTGACCACTCACAGTCAATAGAGTAATTTACTCAAAATAAAAGTTTTTGACAAATAGTGATGTAGAATTTAATTACCTTTCACCCAGTACCAAACACGAATGTGTAGGATAAAGTTCAGCTTTTGAATTAATACTCAATTTTGGTACATTTCAACCCTCTGTGAGACGTAGACAAATGACTTAACATAACTCCAAAGAAAATAATCCAATGGGGTAAATCACCGGAAAATAAAATTTGGAATGGAAATATCAATATCAATATCGTTTGGCTTTAATTCCTGCACAAGTTAAATCTTGAAAGCTTTTAAGCCAAGATCCTTTCGTAAAATCTTCCATAAAGTAGAAGGAAACAACCCCAGTTGCTGCAAACGGCGACGAATTGATTGATTAGGATCATCTTTAATGATTTCCTGTAAAGCGGCTACAGCTTCTTTAGTGCGCACTGTTCGGCGTCTTACGGGATGCACATTATCAGTAACAGTAAAAGTGGTCCGAAAACGATCTATTGTTCTTCGAATTAGCCGCTCTGAAGAACGATTATGTACACCATAAAATGGAAGAAGTGCACGATGAGTTTGACGTATAGAACAAATATGTTGATTAAAAATTTCAACAATTTGCACTAGTTCTCTGGTGTAAGTCGATTCATAATGAAATTTCAAAGCAAGCTAAACACAAAGCAGCTATCAGCTGTTAAATGGGTGGTCAAATAAGGCAGTGATGCCAACTCAAAGTTGTTACACTTTAAAAAAAAAAACACGCTTTACTTGATAGATAAAATCATAAATGACTTGCTAGTTCGATATGTCTGGTAATGACATACGAACGTTTTTTTTTGACACGAAAAATTTTAAAATGGTTTCTTAGTATACATGATGTCGTACTTAACTATATTAAATTTTACAAAACTTGATAACATTATACAAGATTATATAATATTATTTTTACTCGGGAAGAGAAACGTTTTAAGAAATTATCCACTTTACTGTGCATTAGAGGTCTGCTCAAATGTATTTGGTAGCCAAATGATTGTTGTGTGTGTTTTTGATATGCATATCAAATGTATAAAAAAATGAGAGCTAGTCATACACGCTCAATCAATTTAAAAGAGAGATCAACACAACACCGTTCATGGAAAAGTTAGCCACATACACTAACACTCATTGTGTGTGTGACCCAGTTATGCTTCATTCTTTGACAAACTCAAATTCATACATCTTACAATAAAAAACCAGAGTAAAGTTAAAAATCACACTAATCATTCGTGTGTTTGTTGTCTTTCTTGTTTTGTTAAAATCGGGTTTCCCCTATTTTGCGATTTTCCCTAGCGCTCTTTGTTTTTGTACGCGCGTTTATTAAATTGGTTGGTTTCTGTTGACCAGCAGTCTTGTTTTTTCTCTAGTTGGCATTTACCTTCAGTTGATATTGAAATCAGAAGAAATAAATTGGTGGAAAAAGTTAACATAGGGGAAAGGCAAGTGAAAATTTTAACAAAAAAAGTACGAAAATAAAATGGTTATAAAAAATATATTTTTTATATGCAAAAACTATAACAGTAATAAAATTATGAATAAAAAAATGATTTTAAAATTTGATAAAACCAGTATACAAAAGCAATTATACAAAAGCAATAATTCTTACGAAAATCTTTATGTTGCTAAGAATCGACTTGCGCTTCATGCTATGAAGAGTCTTACGGAGAATTCAGGTTCTATTTTTAACAGAATTTCGCACACGCATGTGCTCAATGCAAAAAAAAAGATACACTCAAAATATTATTATAGTAACTGACTGTAGTTTGTTTAAAATGTAATTCGTAATTTATTTTCAAATGATTAAATTAAAATTACATAAAAATATGAATTTTATATTGCAGTTTATATTTTTATTTCGGGAATTTTCTAGGTTCCCATCATCAGAACACGTTTTGAAAGCGGTAATAATCCCATGTCAAACATCAAACATTCATATGAACTAGTTTCCTCACTACATGAGAACTAATATACATATGAGTTTAAAGTTAAAGATTATAACCATTGATCAAACAATAAATTGAAAACTTGTTTGATGTGCAAAATTCCCGAAATAGATCTATCAACACATTCCTGAAAGGGTCAAGTAATAAATTTGAAAACAAAAAACTCTATAGATTATTTGTTAGGACAATATCCTAATGAAGAAATATAGAGTATGGCCTCGAACTTGAATAATTTTCATTTTCATTGCACAATTAAAGGTCGAAAAAAACATAATTTTTATTTTTAATAAAAATTACAACAAACTTGTAAAAAAGGCAAAGTACCGCCTAGTTTACTTCCCCTGTTTTGTTTACAAACTAAACAAAATATAAAAAGGAGAGAAAGGAGAGAAAAACAAAAAACGTGTATTGAATATCCACCAGAGGTGGATCTTGCACATCAAACAAGTTTTCAATTTATTGTTTGATCAATGGTTATAATCTTTAACTTTAAACTCATATGTATATTAGTTCTCATGTAGTGAGTAAACTAGTTCATATGAATGTTTGATGTTTGACATGGGATTGTTACCGCTTTCAAAACGTGTTCTGATGATGGGAACCTAGAAAATTCCCGAAATAGATCTATCAACACATTCCTGAAAGGGTCAAATAATAAATTTGAAAACAAAAAACTCTATAGATTATTTGTTAGGACAATATCCTAATGAAGAAATATAGAGTATGGCTTGAATAATTTTCATTTTCATTGCACAATTAAAGGTCGAAAAAAACATAATTTTTATTTTTAATAAAAATTACAACAAACTTGTTTATATTTTTATTTAAAACGTTTTGCTTAAAAAAGATTTTTCTTAAAAAAAAATAAAATTATTAAAGCTGCGATTGCAAACTAAGTGAATCTATTAACGTTTAAAAATAAGTCCTTTTGATTTAAATAAAAAGTTAGCAGATCGCGTTTTTAATAATTTATTTAAACTACAAACTATTTCGAGTGGACCTTAGTTGTTATTCTGTCTTTACTTATTTAATTATCCATAAGTGAGTGTTTTTGTGTTAATTTGCCTTCTTTGGAAGAATATGTTGAACCTCTAACTCAAAGCGGGGGCTCGTCAGCATTATCTAATGAAAACATAGAGCTAATTTCCGATTTTTTGCCACAAGCGCAATTAAACAGCAGTATGGATGTTGTGGAAACAGAAATGTTTAAATACGAAGCTTTAACCATACATTTTTATGACGAATTCAACATTCTGCAATGGTGGGAATCTAACAAACAACAATTTCCATTGCTACATAAACTAAGCTGCAAAATATTAGGTACGCCTGCAAGCAGTGCAGCTTCTGAAAGGGTGTTTTTCGGCAGCACGTAATTTAATTACATAAAAAAGATGCAGTATTGCATCAAATGATGACACTGTAAATGAAATTATGTTTTTGCATTATAATATTCCAAAGCATGAATTAGAAACTGAAATAAGTGCACAAACGGATTAATTGTTTATTTTCATGAGTGTATATTTTACAAAAATATTTTCTCATGAAATATTTACTTCATTAAATATTTTATTTTTCTGTCTTTTTTAGAAAAATGTCTGATATAGTTCCTTATTTCTATTATCAATGTATAGAATTTATTTATATATTAATTTTATTTATTTAAAATACATTTAATTTGTTTAAATAAAAATTATTTTATTTAAAAACTATTAATAAAAATTTCATTTGTTAAAAACTATATTTAAAACAACCATTTTTTGCTTTTAAAAAGTTGGTATCACTTTTTAATGCAATATCTTTTTACTAATATTTTGTTTTCAATACAATAAAACAAATTTCGAAAATACAAAACACATGTTGTGTTGCTAAAACACAATATGTACATCGCTATACAAGTGTATTTACTCGTATAAAAGAGCATATTTTTACTTTACACCTGTATCAAATATTTTTCTCATAACACTCACATAAATAACACTAGTCAACAGTCAAAATGTACTCGGGATGCGATAATTTTTTCTGTGTAGATAACCTTGACATGAGCTCGAAAAACGCAATAAAAATTTTTTTTTTCGTTTGGTTTTTGTTTTATTTTTTTTTTTTTAAATTTTAAAAATTTTTTTTTGGTTAATTTGTTTCGTCCGGCATAACTCGGGAACCACTAGCCCGATTTAATTGAATTAAATTTTAAAAAAATTAAAATTACAATTCCCTTAATCTGTTTATATATTGTTTTCCTATACAAGCAACAGTTTCCAAGTTAAAAATGAATATATAAAGGAAAAAACTTATTTTTTGCCTAAAGATTTAAATTTTTTTTTTTAAAAAAATCCATAAAAAATCCCAAATGAAAAAAAATGTCAAATCTTATTACTTTTACGTAAAGTCACATAACCTATGAGCAAAATGAGACAAAGATCATGAAAATCGATGCACGCGTTTCGCTTTTATTCGCAATTGAGTAAAGGTATGAATTTCAAAAATTTGCTCGACATATGCACAACTTTGTCTATGGTAAGGTTTTTTCTTTTTTTTTTTGATTCTCAGAATTAACAAAACGGAATAAACAAAGGGTTATTTAATTTTTATGATTGCGTAAGCAAAGTAATAAACGCTAATAAATGTGCGTGAACAATTAAAAGGAAAAAAGGAAAGGGGACTTTTTTAATTATTTGGGTTTTCCGGTGACTACCTGTATGATTTTTTTACAGAAATGCAACCCACATTTAAGGGTGGTCATTATTCGGAAAATTTAAGACTCACACATGGTGAAACAGGTATGTAGCCACCGTAAAAAAATATACACCCATTTATAAGTACCTGTCAGTAAAATACTAAACAATACACAGTATAAATAGGTCTTCATTGATCGATTTTACTCATTCAACAAGTGTCGACGAACGCGATAGTTAAAATGAGCAAACGTTCGCGAGTATTTGAATGCAATACCAATCCAAGTAATTTTTGTTACATGTGCGGAGAATACGTTTCTGAAAAAAACAAGCGCTGTTTTTCACCTAAATTGAGAGATTCATTTGAAGAGAGCTTCAATTTAAAGGTCTCAAACATAGATGAGCGGTGGACACCAAGTGCTCTATGTCCAAGGTGCTACGTACAGCTAAGTGACTCAAGGTAAGTGTAGATTACGAAATTCAAGAACATATATAACTTATTATTGAAATTCTTTCAGACGACAGCCGAGAATCATCATGCCAATGCTTTGGAGAGCTCCGCTTTGCCACGTAACAGATTGCTACTTCTGTCTTAGCAAAAAAACAGGCGTGGGAAAAAATATACGATGGACTTACGCTGCTGTTTCAACAGTGAATTTTCCAGTGCCATTTTCCGAAGAACCAGTGGACCCGCAACCGTCCGTTTCAAGATGGGCATCTAATAATGAGGCGATACATCCAACATCAGATCCGGAGACAGTAGAAACCACATCAGAATGCGAGTCAACATATACATTGTATGGAGGTCAACGCTTATGTTCCCAAGCAGAACTGAACGATTGGGTTAGAGAATTGAAACTCTCCAAGGAAGATGCAGAGTTGCATGCATCGCGCATGAAACAGTTCGGTTTCTTGGCTCCTGGTGTGGTGACAACAATCTACAGGAAGCGTCATGAACCATACGCAAGGTACTACACAAAAAAAGACAACATCTGTTTTTGTAAGGACATTCCCGGATTATTTGGTGAACTCGGGTACTCTTACGATCCAGGAGAGTGGCGTCTTTTCATCGACAGCAACAAGCAGAGCCTTAAAGCAATTTTACTGCACAACGGCAACAAGAAACCTTCGATTCCAATTGCTCATGCCGTTGACACCAAGGAAACATACGAAGTCATGGACAATCTACTAAAGTGCCTTAACTATGAGAAACACGATTGGAAAGTTTGTGCCGACCTTAAGGTTATCGGTATCCTTTGTGGATTACAAGGTGGATTCACAAAGTACTGTTGTTTTCTCTGCCTTTGGGACAGCCGCGATCGTCAACATCATTACACCAGGAGGAGTTAGACAGAAAGAGTTAACTTCATCCCCGGCAGCGACAACGTGAAATATACACCACTCATAAAAAAGGAAAATGTTTTTCTCCCACCTCTTCACATAAAGCTCGGACTCATAAAAAACTTCGTGAAAGCTATCAACAAAGATGGCGAAGCGTTCGCCTATTTAAAAAACATTTTTCCTCACCTTTCATCGGCAAAGATTAAGGAAGGCGTTTTCGACGGTCCGCAAATTAAAAAGTTGTTGCAAGACCAACAGTTTGAGCACATTTTATCACCAAATGAAGCTGCAGCTTGGAACTCATTTCGGCAAATTGTTTCCGGATTTCTTGGAAACAACAAAAGCTCAAATTACAGAGAGATCGTCGAACAACTACTCCAAAATTATAAAAAATTAGAGCAAATATGTCGCTTAAGATACATTTTCTACACTCGCACTTGGACTTCTTTCCGGACAACCTGGGCGATGTGAGTGACGAGCATGGTGAGCGTTTTCATCAGCAAATGAAAGAAATTGAGCACCGATACCAAGGATTTTGGAACGAAGCTATGATGGGGGACTATATCTGGTTCCTGATAAGAGAAACAAACCCACAACAATATAAAAGAAAGACAAAAGCACATAATTATTTTTAATTTGAAGGTTTTTATTTTTGTGTTTAGATATTTTTTTTTAAAACTTTTTTATAATTAATTAATGTTGATATCCTTAGGATAATTTCTTGTACATATATCGAATTGTTTTTTAATTTAAAGTCATATATTTTTGTCACCCAACAAATTTTAATTTTTTTTGTAATAAAAAAGAAAAAACCTTACCATAGACAAAGTTGTGCATATGTCGAGCAAATTTTTGAAATTCATACCTTTACTCAATTGCGAATAAAAGCGAAACGCGTTCATCGATTTTCATGATCTTTGTCTCATTTTGCTCATAGGTTATGTGACTTTACGTAAAAGTAATAAGATTTGACATTTTTTTTCATTTGGGATTTTTTATGGATTTTTTAAAAAAAAAAAATTTAAATCTTTAGGCAAAAAATAAGTTTTTTCCTTTATATATTCATTTTTAACTTGGAAACTGTTCCTTGTATAGGAAAACAATATATAAACAGATTAAGGGAATTGTAATTTTAAATTTTTTAAAATTTAATTCAATTAAATCGGGCTAGTGGTTCCCGAGTTATGCCGGACGAAACAAATTAACCAAAAAAAAATTTTTAAAATTAAAAAAAAAAAAAATAAAACAAAAACCAAACGAAAAAAAAATTTTTTATTGCGTTTTTCGAGCTCATGTCAAGGTTATCTACACAGAAAAAATTATCGCATCCGGAGTACATGAAATTTTTTTCATTTTGTTGAGTAGTGTAATTGAACGCTTTTCACACATAGGTTATTTCTCACACACAATAAATTGTGTATGATTCTCAAATCAATGCAGCACACTATTGGCTAGACTAATATGTGAATTGATGTGTCGTTTAACCACACACATGCAGACCTCTACTGTACAGTTGGTATGAATCTATATATATAAAATAGAATGTGTGTTTGTTTATTTGTTTGTTTGTTTGTTTGTTTGTATGTATGTATTTTATAGGAGACCAGACCACTGGACCGATCTTAATAAAATTTTCACAGTATGTAACTGGAACTCCGGAATGGTCAATAGGATACTTTTTTTTTGGCCACGCCCATTTTTACGCCCACTATTTCATTATTTGAAATTGTATACACATGATGCTGTAGCCTTGGGATAGAAAGCTAAAAATTTCACCATGTGTTCTTTGGAACATGACAAAATTTCCTGTACTTTTACTTTTTAAAATTTTGCCCAGGAACGTGGTAAAAGGGGGGATAAAAGTGGGAAAAAGTCTCCCCATTAGCGGCCTCACCGAACCCTTTACGATAGATAGCTGAAATTTTCACCATATGTTCATTCGGATATAACCCAACTTTCTGCAGTTTTACTTTTTGGAATTTTTCTCAGGAACGTGGTAAAAAAGGGGATAATAGGGGAAAAAGTCTCCCCCTCAGTGGCCTGACCATACCACTGGACCGATCTTCCTGAAATTTTCACAGTATGTAACTGGAACTCCGGAATGCTCAATAGGATACTTTTTTTTTGGCCACGCCCACTTTTACGCCCACTATTTCATTATTTGAAATTGTATACTTATTTTATTAACCGATTTTATTAAAATTTGACACATAGATAGTGGGCGGTCTGGAAGGAACTATAGGCTATATGAAATTTTTATATGATGGGCGTGGCACTTTTACGCCCACTTTTTCACTATTTTCGATATGGCTTTACCGATGCAATTGATATTTGGGTCCCAGACAGAGATGTCACAGATAAGCACTTTAAGTTATATCAAATTTAGATATTGTGGGAGTGGCACTTTTACGCCCACATCTTCACTATCATCTATATGGCTGAACAGATTTTATTGAAATTTGACACATAGATAGTGGGCGGTCTGGAAGGAACTATAGGCTATATGAAATTTTTATATGATGGGCGTGGCACTTTTACGCCCTTTTTTTCACTATTTTCGATATGGCTTTACCGATGCAATTGATATTTGGTACCCAGAAAGAGATGTCACAGATAAGCACTTTAAGTTATATCAAATTTAGATATTGTGGGCGTGGCACTTTTACGCCCACATCTTCACTATCTTCTATATGGCTGAACAGATTTTATTGAAATTTGGTACACAGATATTGGGATGACTCATAAGCACTATTTGCTATAAAATATTAAGACTTGGTAGGCGTGGCAGTTTTACGCCCACTTTTTGTTATCTTTTATATGGCTTAAAGGATTTTATTAAATTTTGGTACACAGATAGTGGGAAAACTGAAAAGTAATATGTGCTGTATTTGATTTCGATATGGTGGGCGTGGCACATTTACGCCCACTTTTTCGCTATATTCGATATTACGCCCATCACGCCCAAACGACTGAACGGATTTTATTGAAATTTGGTACATAGAGAGTGAAAAAAAATTACGATATGGTGGGCGTGGCTATTTTATGCCCACTTTTTCTGTATTTTATAAACGGCCTAACCGATTTTATTTAAATTTGGCATGTAGATAGTGCAAGCTCCGGAAGAAAATATATTCTATAAAAAAATTCGATATGGTGGGCGTGGCCCTTTTATGCCCACTTTTTCCGTATCTTATAAAAGGCTAAGCCGATTTTATTGAAATTTGGGGCATAGATAATCTGTCTACTGACAGCCATTATAGGCTATATTAGAATTCGATACGAGGGGCGTGACACTTTTACGCCTACATTTTCCGTATCTTCTAAACGACACAACCGATTTCATTGGAATTGTATGCATAGTTATTGCGACCACTAATAGCCTTTATAGACTATATTACACTTCGATACAATGGGTGCGGCACTTTTACGCCTCCTTTTTCCGTATCTTCATAACGGCTGAACCAATTTTGTTCAAATTTGGTGCGTAGATAATGAGACTACTGATATTTCGATATTATTAACGTGGCTCTCTTATGCCTACTTTTTCAATATCTCCTCACTATCTATATGTGTAATGGGACCAATGTTAGCCAAAACAGGGTAAATAAGATTTCCATATGATGTTCGTTTAATTTGTATGGTCACTTTTTCAGTATCTCCTTAATGGTATACCGATTTTATTGAAATTTGGTAGAAATGATATACACTTTATTGGATTTTTATATTATCTGCGTCGCACATTTTAAGTATCTCTAATCGGCTTAATCGATTTCATTGATATTTGGTACACATATAATGCGAGTTCTTAAATAAACTATAGGCTTTACAAGATGTAAAATAGATGATCATCATATATTTCCATCCATTTATCAGTGGCTGATTTGAAAAACAAAGGTTGCTCTAAACCGTGGCTCATTTATCTACACATATTTCTAATACCTCAAATAAGGCTGCTACAAATATAGAATTGAGGAAAATATAGCAAAAATTCTGAAGAAAAAAATGCTTACTTTTTAATAAAGGAAGAAATTTAATGAAAATATTTTTTTTATCATATTCATGAAATTTAATAAAATATTGCACATAACCATTATATCTGTCTATGAAAATAATTTTTAAATTTGTTTTTTTAACTAATGAACAAAATTTATTTAAAACATTTTTAATAAATGGTCAAACAAAATTATTAACGAAATAACTACAGCTTAAACTTGATAATCAAGACCCTTATCTGGATTACCATCATCCCAAAAACTAGGTCTAAGGCACGCTAACAACGTAGTAATATATAAATAAGGACACAGGTGGCGTATGGGTTTTATTAATTCTAATCAAAAGTTAATATCACTCATACGTTACATAGGACAAACACAAATTTCTTGTATACCTTATTTATATTATTACTGCAACCAAAAATTAGTTGTTTTTGAAAACTTTAAGTTTTTGATAAACAATTTTTTATTAAACTTAACAATAAAAAACAAGTAGTTTCTGAAATATATTTGTTTTTGGTTGTAGTATAAATGTAGTACTACATTAAAAATATACTAAACCACTTTACCTCATTTATACTACAACCAAAAATTTGTAGTTTTTGAAACCTTTTAGTTTTCGACAATTAGATTTGCAAAACTACTGGTTTTTAATTATAGTATAAATGAGGTATAAATTAATAAAAATCTATAAGGTTAACAAACATCGACCACTTCTTGATAATATTTTAGAAGAATTAAAAAAAAAAAACACCATTGAAGCAATCAAAAGAGTGTATTAAAAAATGGGTATTTATGTGTTTTTAATAGGGTGACTATGTTTGGCAGATATTTTTTTACCACTCGGTCTAAAAGTGAATCATTAAAGATTTTGGACAACAATGCAACAATCATGTTTTTCGATATTTATATTTTTTTTACAACTTGTATTAATCTTTTCTTAATTTTGTAATCAGGACATTATTAATTAGGATACACTCACAAGAACTTTTCCATAAAAAATCAATAATTATTTAAAAGTTTAATCGGTAAAGATGTTTCAATGGAATAAATTGCTAAATTACCAAAGAGATATATTTTTTAACGTTCCGTCTGTTATTCAACAAAACAAAAAAATAAACAAAAAAAAAACGGACTTTCCGTAATAGTTAAAATATTTGGTTAAAATTTTCTATTAAAAAAAAAGTTGTTATATTAAAACGAAAAGCCCGAAAAAAGTGGCAGATACATAGAAGTTCTGAAAAGAAAACCAAAGTTAATCAGTAAAGTAATAAACTGAAACGACTCTTAATAGATGCTGATAATAAAAGGTTAGCATATAGATTAAGTAACTTAACAGCAACAAAAGAAACTGAGTACTCGTTATGGAAAGCAACTAAGGAGTTTTGCAATTTGAAACCGACAGTTCCACCAATTGAGAAAGATGATGGCTATTGGGCCAAAAGTTCCACTGAAAAGGCAAAGCTATTCGCTGATCATCTAGAAGAAACATTTAAACCATTTCCCAAATTGACAAATGGTGAAAACATAGTTAGACATATCAAAACAGATAGCATAAAAATTTCATCGGTAACACGAAATGAGTTATTAAATTTAATTAAAAACGAAATTAAAAGCTATAAGGCACCAGGCTATGATCTCATAACTGGCAAAATTTTAAAAGAACTACCAGAAAAAGGTATTAAAAAATTATTGTACATAATAAATGCATCACTCAGATTGAAGTACGTTCCAAGTCAATGGAACGTAGCTGAGGTATTAATGATTCCTAAACCTGGTAAGCAACCAAACGATAAAAAGTCATATAGGCCAATTTCCCTTTTACTGACAATGTCAAAGGTATTTGAAAAAATTCTTTTGAAAAGGTTAATTCCAGTAACAGAAGAAAGAAATCTAATTCCTGCTCATCAGTTTGGATTTCGATCCAAACACTCAACAGTTGAGCAGGTACATAGAGTGGCTAATATTAAAAAATTATTGTACATAATAAATGCATCACTCAGATTGAAGTATGTTCCAAGTAAATGGAACGTAGCTGAGGTATTAATGATTCCTAAACCAGGTAAACAACCAAACGATAAAAAGTCATATAGGCAAATTTCCCTTTTACTGACAATGGCAAAGGTATTTGAAATAATTCTTTTGAAAAGGTTAATTCCAGTAATAGAAGAAAGAAATCTAATTCCTGCTCATCAGTTTGGATTTCGATCCAAACACTCAACAGTTGAGCAGGTACATAGAGTGGCTAATATAATAGAAAATGGTTTGGCATGATGGTCTTTGCTTTAAGCTACATAGAGATTTACCTCAACAATACATCGAGTTATTAGATTCTTATATCTCCGGACGTTATTTTCGTGTAAAACATGAAGACGAATACTCAAACTTAAAACAAATTGGAGCTGGTGTACCTCAGGGTAGTGTTCTGGGTCCTACCTTATAAGTCCTGTACACAAGAGATAAACCGATTCCACCTGAAACCAAAATTGCAACGTTCGCAGATGACACTGCGATATTAGTTACTGGCTCTAATATAAACGAGACAACTAAAAAGCTACAGACAGCCACAAATAGCATTCTCAGTTGGACAAGAAAATGGAGAATAAAAATTAACGAATCAAAGTCAACACATATCAATTTCACTTATAAATATATTACGAACCCGAAACCCATACACATGTATTGTTCCGTACGCGAATACAGCTAAATACTTAGGCTTCACTTTAGATGTTAAATTGAAGTGGAAGGAGCATATAAAGAAAAAAGTAAACGAACTTAAACTTAATTTGAACAAAATGTACTGGCTTTTTAGCGCAAAATCTAAAATAACTTTGAATAATAAACTACTTCTATATCAACAAATTGTAACACCAAAGTGGAAATATGGTACCCAAATATGGGGATGTTCAGCTAAAACAAATATTAAATTAATTCAAACCTTCCAAAACAAAATCCTGCGAGTGATAACTGATAGTCCATGGTATATTAGAAATAGTGACATTTACAGAGACCTGCATATTGCAACAGTCACTGATGAAATTAAGCTTTCTGCGCACAAACATGCTCAACGAATATTACAACATAGAAATGAAGAACTACGTGAAGTTATCACAAATCCTATGCAGCATAGAATACATAAAAGAACTTTGCCCACGGATCTGTAACTGGCTTTTGTTTAGTGATTATAAATATTTTTGAAATTCTTAGTAATAACCAATGGGTTATTTTCTATAAAATTGTGATTTTTTAATTGAAATGAATATAACTAGATGAGCCTTAATTGTACTCAGTTGTAATTAATAAATTATGAAAAAAAAAAAAAAAAAAATATTATATTGAGTATTGAAATAAACGAAAACAATCTATTGTTTTTATATACATCGAGATTATCTTTATGTTATTTTCAATTTATAACGAGCTTTCAACCTCTGTATATTTACAAAAATAAAGCAAATCAAACATATTAGCTAGGTTGATGCCAATATTTCGATCTGGCTAAATATCTCATCAGAACCCGAATCTATTGTTTTTATGGATTTTGCCAATTAATATTCGACAGTGGCAAATATACAAAAATACAATTATTTTAAACGAAAAATATGTAGTCCTGTTTAAACTGTTAATTTAATGTGTTTCAGTAGCCTTTACGGAAAAAATATTGTGAGTGTATGAAATATAAAAATTTTTATTTTTTTTTGTGTCATATTTTTTCAAAACCGTATAATTCACTATTCAAGAGTTATAGGCTACTAAAAAAAATTATTCGTTAATCAAATTAGTACAAATTATTTACTTTTGATGATCTTAAATGAAAAACTTTAGAATTTTCCAAATAAAAATTCTTTAACTTCAGTAATTGTTCATTTTAAGTAATTGTGCATTTTAAGTTCATCACAGCGACTGTTAAAAAAATTTTATATCGAATAAAATCTGAAAAAATTGTTAAACACTTTTTTAAAAATAAAATTAAAATTACCAAAAAAAAAAAAAAAAATTGGAAAATTTGTTCTTTTAAAACCAGATAAATGTAATTCGTCATTATTGGCTATTTTAAATTTTTTTTTAATTTTTAAGTTTCGAGCACTCGTGAAAATTTTTGTTGATATTATCTGGCTTTAAAAAAATATTGCCTTTGTTGTTTTTTCAGTGTTTCTCCAATCTTTTACACTATTGGTTTTCTCCTGGATTTTTAATTATGATCGTATTGTAGAATTTAACATTTGTTATGTTTCATGTTTTTTCATGCACGTCGCACATTGGGTTGAAATGGGTCCAAAGTGGCGCTTAATTGAAATTTTAGAATTAAGTTTTTGCCATAATGATTGGTACCGAATAAAGCTAGATAAAATTCTACATCACTATTTAAAATTTCAACCATCTAAGTTGTTTACTTCATCAGTAGTGAGCTGTCAAAGTTAGCTAATTATTGCTGTTTTCTTAAAATGTGAAAAAAATTTAAATTTGATAAAAAGCATTGCTTATTTTTTAAAATTTAAAGTTAATAAAGTTAAACTTTTATGATGGAACCTTCAATTTCAGGTATTTAAATGTACAAAAAATGATTTTGTGTTCATAAAAAATATGTGTGGAAATATTTGTAATATTTTTTTTTAAAAAAGCTCTAAAATCGGGGTATTTTCCATATATGATGGTCCAGAAGTAACAAAGTAGTAAAGTGCCGGCTTTGAAGTCATGTTTTTTGAAAAGTATGGGATTTCTACTTGAAAAAGAAAAAGAAAAAAGTTTGCATTTTTGTTGGCCCGTTTTAAGATATTAATAATTTTATGTAAAAAGTCTTGTTTTCAAAATTCCTTTATTTACCATACCCACAGTGTTTTTGTTGTTACTATTGTCTTACTCACAAGTATTAAGTTAGTAAGAGTTGGAATTAGTTTTATGGATTTTATAAAAGTATATGATATCAGCTTATATTAAAAAAAAGTCCAGACAATGTGCGGCCCTTTTTTTATTTTCATTTTTGTGTAAAAACTCTGGTTGTCATTTATAGAACAAGACCAGTAAATGTGTTTTAATATTGTCATTCTCTCTCTTTTTTGGTATTGTTTTTGTTGATGCATTTTGTTTTTTTTTAGAGATGAGTGCGTGTGTGATTTCGGTCACTTAAGCTCACGTACAAAAAATTGTATCATTCACAATTTACAGGAGGTAAACATATTTTTAATACTTTTAGCTAAATGCAAGTGATTAAATTTGAATTAAATCACGATTTTAAAAATTATAGTGAGCACTTTGCTCGCAAATGCAGCCGGGAAAAGTCCAATGAAGATATTTTCAATAGGTATTTGAATGTATTTGAAAATGCAAAGTAATACAAATATGTTAATATATTTTTTATTTAAAAGGTAAAACGAAAACAAAGATTTCCCAAAAAGTTTTAAATTTTTTATTTTTTCAGATTAATTTTTACATTTACTGAATTTAGTGAAAGCAAAAACTGGATAAAAATTTATACTAACAGGAATACATATTATAAGTCTTTAAATTTATTTTGATTTCAAAGTTGCAGCGAAAATTGTGGATCATGTTTTTCCGAAAAACAAAAAACGCCTAACAGGTTAAAAAAAATTGTTTCTTCCATTTTTTTTTAAACCTGTCTTTTTATGTATTTATGACTCTCTTTTGTGATTTTTTTGAAATAAATTTGTACATTTATGAGATTTTGTGAAAAACAAAAATTGGATTTTAAATTAAATTTATACTAATATAAATGAATATGATAAATTTACTCTTTGATTTTTTTAGTAGCACATTAAGTATGCTTTAATTCCTAATTTCATTCATTAATTTATAGCTTTTCATTCCAAAGTTACTGCATAAATTGTAAACTAAGGTCTTTTTTTTCCAAAAAACAATAATGCGCTTAACGGGTTAAAAAAATTTTTTTTTAACTTTTTTTTTCTCAAATGCTGTGTTTTTATGTGCTTATAATAACTCATCAATAAAAATATATAATATTTTAAAACTACGGCTTCTATGAATTAATCGCCACTTTGGGTACCATCGACCCACTGTGCGTCGTATTGAAAAATTAATGACATATTTATCTTCTTTAAAACAATTGACGAACTCTGGCATTGATTTGTTATAGCCTTTTTATTTTATATTTTGCTCTTGTTTTTGCATATTTCGATAAAATAATTTTATTTTCGATAAAAAAAAATCTTATTTTTGACAAAAAAAAAAATTGTTACTCTAAGCATATTTTAGCATTTTTTAGAACACAAGCATATCTTCGTCATTTATTTTAGCGTTTTATTTTATTTAGTACTTATTTTATGATTCAACAAAAAATATATTTTTGGGGTTTCAACGCTGACTTCGAAAGCTTAAGCCATTTTTGCAAATTTAAATGTCTTGTTTTAAGACTGTACCGATTTAGGTATATTCAATCTTTTTTCTGTTCTTTTGTTGGCAATTAAAATAAATTTCTCAGAGTTACTCCAACTATACTGAAAAGCACGTTTTAAAATGGGAATTCTTAAATAAACTGTGTGTTTTAAGAGAATATTTTCCATTTTTAGTGCACTTTTTATGAGCTAAAAATATATTTTTAGCGCATATATCCTGTCGGTTTGGTTGTAATACTTCTTGAGCAGGATAAACAAATTAAATTAATCAATAGAAAAGGTCGATATAATTTATTAAAAATACCGATAATTTTTATGTTCCGAAATTCTTGTGGTAATTTGATTCCAGTAAAACACAATGTTGGCATAGTGGTCTAAGTCAATTCCTTACCAATGACTATTTCTGTAGACGATTAAAAATTTGTGAAATAAATAGTGGTAAAACGATTTTTGGAAACGCTGTTGAAACGTTTTAAGCAAGTGTTCTGACAGTATTTTATTTACAATTCCTCGGTTAGCCAGTGGTATACTAGTGCTTGATTTTGTTGCACCACTATCAATTTGTAACTGGTCAGCGACCCCATTTGGTATTAGTCTTTTACATAAATAATTGATGATTAAACGTGTAAAATATAAAAAAATATTTAAAAAATAGCGCCACTGAATTTTTGTAATATTGGCAAAAATAATAGAGGAAAAGAATTTTGAGGGATATATATAAAGAAAAGCAACACTCAGGAAATTCTTCCTATTAATTAATGTGTTGCTTTCTTTGGAAAGGGGATAGTGAAGAGATGAAAGGTGGTGAAAGATGAAGGGCTTCAAACATGGCAATACTGTAATTGCGCGAGATGATAAGTCTTAGAACAGTTGTTGCTCGCCACCTGATGTAGAGTTGGCGAAATTATTGAAGCTTTTTGTTTCATAGCCCTGATTCATTATTTTACTTCGGTGGGGTTAAGTGCTATGGGAACACCGAAGGGGGGCGCTGCGATACATATAAGAGATAGAGAACTCATATATATTATTTTTCTAAATTGATGTTGTCGTCACCGGGAATCGAACCCGGGACCATCTGTGTAACAGTCCAACGCGCTAACCATTACACCACAACGCCTACAAAATAGTGTTTTTCTAGAACAATATTAGTTACAACTTTGGTAATATCTAAAAGGGTGGGATTTTTCAAGACCAATAGCTGTCCGCCAGTAATATTTTTTTTTGTAGGGTTGGTAGTTTCTACATGGTTAGTTACATATGCAGTTACTAGAAAAGAAAAAATAATGAGTTTAAAAATAAATTTTCAAAAAATTTTTAGATTATTACTTTATATGTAAAATAATGATAAAAATAAGTACTTTTGGTTAATGAATTATTTTTTTGTATTGAGCAATTCCATTTAATATCACCGTGAAATTAATCGATGTTTTCTGATTTTGATAAAATTTTGTGAGTGTGTGCGGTACGCAAGTATTAAAAAAATTTATTTATTTATTATAAAAAGTTATGTCCTTTTAAGGTCCCACAATTAAAAGATATACGGTTGCCAAAACAAAAAAACCCGCGTTCACTACCGCACACACTCACAAAATTTTATCAAAATCGGAAAACATCGATTAATATCACGGTGATATTAAATGGAATTGCTTTATTGAAATAATCGGAAATTAACTTGTTATTTGTAAGTCCTTATTATTTATGTTAAAGTAATGCAGAAGTTAAGCTGCTGTCATTACTGGTAGTGAGAAATGTATTGACATGTAAAGGGTCTGCCATTTAACGTTTTTTTTTTTCAACTAGTGCTTAGTTCGTGAATGGTAACACTTAGCTCATGTCTGATTAGACAGATAATTAGTTTTATCCTTCATGTGGCTGTTACCGTCAATGGCGATCGTTATCGGGCCATGTTAAACGAATTTTTGTTCACAAAAATTGAAGAGGAGGATATTGGCAACATTTGGTTTTTCAACAGGACGGCGTTACGTGCCACACAGCCGAAGATACACTCGATGTTTTGCGCCCTGTTTTTAAAGATCGCATTATCAGCCGCAGAGCTGATGTCGTTTGGCCACCTCGGAGCTGCGATTTGACACCGTTGGACTATTATTTGTGGGGTGCCGTCAAAGATAAGTGTTACGCCAACAAGCTAGAAACAATTGATGCTTTAAAGGACAATATTCGTGAAGCCATTGGTGAAATACAGCTGCACACCATCGATAATGTGCTTAAAAATTGGACCGATCGTGTAGGCTACTGCATGGCCAGCCGAGGCAGCCATGAAATTATTTTCCATTATTAACCGGAAGGATTGTATTTTCAAATAAAAAAAGAAATTTGGGAAAATATTCAGTAGTTTTTTTTTATAGCATTTTCAAAAAAGAAAAAGTTACTTGGCGGACCCTTTAGTAAGGACTTACATCAGCTCATTTGTTTTATCCTGCTTCTAAAAATAGGAAAATTTTTTACTGGGATGGCTGATGAGTACGTTGGCATCTACGAAAATACATTAGCGTTGAACTTTGGTTCTAGGTACTCGAGGTTTTTCTCTATATGTTGTAAAAAAGTAATTATCAAGTTATATTTGGGATTCGCTAATATGACTTAAACCGGACAAAGTTAACACTCATAAGATGAACGAATTTAAATTTGTGTTGTGCTTTGTTTTGTGTTTGTAAACGAGAAGGATTAGCTGTCTCTAGTTTTCCCTTAACACATTGCACTAAAATATTTTAAACACATATACAGACTAGAGAAAAAATATATTCACTAATAGTTACTACCGCTGCAAGAGCAGCCACCACCCTTTTTTTGTGTTATTACAAATGTATTTCAGCTTAACATTTAAGCAAAAAAATGTTTTGTGGCGAACGCAGCAACATTAATACTTTGCACGTACCACGATTTAAATTAACACTTTTCATAAACGTGTTGTGGCCTGTAACACTTTAAAGTCTATTTAAGTCCAAAAATTAATTGGATTATATCTATTAATAAATAATTTAATAAATAGTCAAAATTTACATTTTAACAAAACCCGCGATTTTTACCTTTCTAATAGGATTACCAATATTTTAGTTCATCCAATTGTATTAAATGGGATTCATATTAACAAAGTGGTAATTTATAACTAATTTGAAAAGATACAAAACACTTTTGGAAAATGTTTGTAACTCTGTAGCAGGAAATCTTCAAAAGTTACCACTTATCGAAATATATTTTAAAATCGGATTACACACAGAGAAAAATTCAGCTATTTTCCAACTTGAATTAGGTTTGATGAAATTGCTCGTATACACAAAAAATCATTGCCATGAAACTCGGAGCATTTCCACTAATAAAGAATTTTGGAATAAATTATTCAATAATTAAGTAGAAACAAGTATAAACTTGGTAAAATGTTACTGGGTTTCGTATAAGTTGTAAATTAACTTTATTAGTTAAAATGCTCCTAATTGCTTGGATTTTTTTTTTTGTGTGAAGGGCTTATATTTTTCGCCATTGCAACACATATATCTATTACCATATAAAAAAATATTTAATTAAAAAATGATTTTAGAAATTTGTTTCGGAGAACAATACTTTTGTTTCGAATTGACTTAAAAAGAGCGATAGTTATTAAAAGAACAAAATTTCCCATTAGGTGAGGCCTTGAAGTCTTTTCTCAACTAATAATTATATCCCTATAGCACATGTTATTTAAGGTGTAATTCGTTTCCTTTGAAACTCCATTTCTTATAGACTATTCGATGTTTTACTAAATATATATATATTTTTTGAGAACAACATGGACATTTTGAAATTCACTATTTTGTTATGTAACGGGTGTTTTTTATAGAGTGATACAAGTTTAAATCATAATAATATCAATAAAACGGGCTTTAGTGGAAAGAAAAATTTATGAAATTAATATTTAAATATGATTTCTGCCATGTGGCCGCCATGGCTGTAGCGTGGAAGGCGTAATCTGGAACACCAATTTTCAACAACTTTTCGCAGCATTTGCGGCCGTATTTCGCCAATAACTCTTCGAATGTCGATTTCCAGGTGTTCAATTCTTTGTGGTTTATCGACGCACAGTGGCGCCTTTTGACCTTTTTCGTTGCAAAAATCATAACTTTTAAAGTAATAAAGATATTTTAAAAATTTAAAAAGCATTTGAAAGAAGACTCCCCTAGCTTCAAAATACATGACCCGCAAGGTGATAGGCCATCCGCGGCACTTTTGACGTTTTTAGTTGTAATCATTATAACTTTTAAAGTAATAAAGATATTATTTTAAATTTATAAAGTATTTGAAAGATAATCCCTTTAGCTTAAGAATAATTAACCGGCATGGCCGGCACAGTGCATCGTTTTGATTTTTTCGTTGCAAAAATCATAACTGTTGAAATTATCAGGACATATTTAATGTTTAAAACGCACTTGAATTTTATCTCGTTTAGCTTCAAGAAAACCGCACCCGCATTGTAAAAGGCCCACTGCGGCACCGTTGTACGGCTGGAGGCTTTCCATTTTGCTTTAAGAAACATATAAGTGCTGTGAAGTTTGGATTTAATACCATCGCTTTCTTCATATTCTGATAAAACTATTAATTTTTTTATAACAGCCAAATTAAATGCACTTTCATCTTCCGAGCTTCTAAATAACTCAAACAATTTTAAATTTTGTAAAGACATTGTGCTTATTTATGGATAAATAATTTATAATTTATATATTAATAATGTTAAACTTTTCACAATATTTTATTGTTTTTGCTTTGTTCTCTTTATTAAATGTATTTTATTTTAATTTATTTCCTTTTACATGAATTTTTTTTATTTGATTTTAATTTTATCACTAGTTTTTTGTTTAAAATTTTTTAATGTTTTTTTCCACACACTTTTTTCACTTTGATTGTCACTGGCTAGATATTGAGACTAGATAACATTATTAGCACAGAATATTTGGAAATAAAGCTTTAAAAAATGTGTGTGGTTGCCGATGCCTACTAGAATATTTTTTTTTTTTGTTTTTTTTTTTTGCAATGTTCAGTTAAGTGCAAGATGAAATACTCATTGCTTTAATTTCGTTTCTTTATAATTAGCTGTAGGTTCAATTTTAACAGATCATTCACTATGGTTCAAAAATTTAATACTTTTTAAATTAAAAACTTACTAAAAATAAATTTAGATAATTTTTTTTTGTACAAAAACCTTTGTCCGTTTAAAAAATTCTTAAAAATCCCAACATGACACATATACTTGTACTTAAGTATTTTTTTTGCAATTCATATGTTTTACATTTTTTTTATTTAAAATCCCAAATTTAAACTTCTAAAATATCTTAATTCGTTCAGGAGATAGAGCTCATCAAAGTGGTAACTTTTCCGAATTTTTTTTCTGCTAGGGGGCGTTGTAAGCGAATGAAAAAGCATAAAAAAACTAAATAATAAATTAAAGACCAATACATCTACTAAGTTTGGTATACAATTAGAGTGGATCTCAGTGCTGCCCAAAATCTGTTTGAATATTTTGAAAATATATATTTTTGTAGTAAAAGTTGTTACAGTTTTATTGTTTTTTCATGTACACGGGCAAGTACGGGCACACAATTTCAAGAAAATAAGTTAGAGTATTAAATACTTAACAACCTCTATTGAATAGTTCCCGTCACAAACCGTAATTTTTATTGTTCTATTCTATTAGTGTGAAAAAAAGACCCAAATATCATGTGTTTGGGTCTTTTTGCGTCTGAAAAAAAAGTATTGGACCGAATAACCCTTTTTTTACATGGTCTCCTTGGAATTAACATACCTTTCATCCGACACCAAAAAATTAATGATCGGTTGCATAGTTTGCCTGAAATTCAATTGAAAAGATGATATTTTTTTTTTTATTTAAACATTTTTTGTAAGTCCGAAAAATTGTCAACTTTGATTGACTCTAGAATTCATAATTTTTATCCGATTTCAAAAATGAATTCTTAATCAGTAAGAAGTTCTCTATCAGATGTAATTATTCATTTTATCAAATTCTTCTGTCAAATTTTTGATTTTTGCAACGCTTTTAGGGAAAAGGCGCCACAGTGCGACGTAAGCCCAAAGAAAATAATCCAATGGGGTTAAATCACACGATCTTGGTGGCCAATTATTTGGGCCATTACGTGAAATTATTTTTTCGTCAAAAGTTTCTTTGAGTAAATGAATTGTAGCGCCCGCTGTGTGGCATGTGGTTCCGTCCTGTTGGAACCAAATATCAGCAAGATTAATGCCACGTAATTGAGGTTCGAAAAAATTTCGAATCATGTTCCTATACCGTTCACCATTGACAGTAACATTCTGAAAACAGCAACGATTTGATTGACTACGATCATCTTTAATGCTTTCCCGTAGAGCGGCTACAGCTTCTTCAGTGCACACTGTTCGACGTCTCACGGGATGTACATTATCAGTAACAGTAAATGTGGTCCGAAAACGATCTATAGTTCTTCGAATTAGCCGCTCTGAAGGACGATTATGTACGTTATAAAATGGAAGAAGTGCGCGATGAGTTTGACGAATAGAACAATTATTTTGATTGTCTATTTCAACAATTTGCACGCGTTGCTCTGGTGTAAGTGGCTTTATGATGAAATCTCAAAGCAAACTTAACAAAAAGCAACTATCAGCTGTTAAATGGGTGGTCAAATAAAGCAGTGATGCCAACTCAAAGTTGCGATGCTCTTAAAAAAAAACACGCTTTATTAGGGTTTTCACTCAAATAAAAATTATTCAAACGAACAATTAAAAAAACCATGATTTTCGAATAACAAATAATTCGAATAAATTTTGACGATTAACCAAATACAACGAATAATTTAGAAAAAAATACTTCTTTGAATAAAACTTTTTCGAAAATTTACCAATTTTGGGAAAATTTGTATAAAAATGATAACGAACAAAATGAAATCAAAATTCTATTGAAAAAATTACAGAAATTCTAAAACTTTTATTATTCCTTTTTAAAATATGGACTCTTTAATAATGCGTAAAGATATATAATTTGATTTTCACACAAGCATTATGAAGGCAATCACAGATAATGTGATGTAGATAAAATATAGCGTGATTTTTGAAGTTTAAATTCTATCAAACTTTCAAAAATATTGTAAACTGTACTTCAACGACAGCAAGTTAGCATTAAACTGTGAATTAAAATTATGTAATTTCTACTGCGACTAACATAAGATCTTATCAGACCGATACTAAAACTATAGCCGATATACATATACACCTACCCCTTGATTTACACGATAGATTCGTAACAGAAAAAATCGTGTTAACCGAATTCAAAAAAGTTTGTGTGGAAAATCGTGTAAATCGAAAAAAAGAAAAATGCTGTATTTAAAGTAATTTTTAATAAATATATATATTTATTTGTTTTAATGCATGAAAACATAAACAAAACATAAAACTAACAAAAATCGTGTAAATCGAGGTAATTTCCATATTCCTCAATTTTCACGAGAAATAAAAAATCGTGACGAAGCGAAATCGTATAAAAAAGTATCGTTTAAATCGAGGGATTAACTTTTTAACGATTTTCAAAACTGTTTTTTTTTTTTTATCACGGGCTAATGTCAAAGGGCGTATGATTGAGACGTTACTACAGTCTGAAATGGTATTGTTGTAGTTTTCAAATTGATACCAAAATTCTTAAAATTTTAAGATTATATGCTAAAATACTTTAAATATTTAAGTATTTTAAAAATTTGTCGTTTGATCGTTTATAATAAAAACCCGAATAATTTCCAACTCTATTACCCAGCAAAATAAAGTGGAAGTAGTGCTTTAAGAACCTCTTTAACTTGACTTCCAAAGTATTAGCATACGCACATTTTTTACTTTAATAGAAGTTATTGCTAACAACTGTCAAAAATGTTAAATTAAAGTTATTTTAAACAGCATTTGCATCACCATATATATTATTTGCTATCTAAATTAATAACATCCTAAGAAGTACTTTTTCATAAGTTCATACATATACTCTTTTTCTTATATAGGGGTTGAGGTGGTAAGTGGTTGGATTTGCAATCAGAAGGTTGCGAGATCGATTCCGGGCCGGGAAGATATTTATTTATTTTTTTAATTCTAACTAATTTTTTTAGTATTTTTTATTTAATTTAGTTTTTTCGGAGTATTTAAGGAGAATTAAGTAATTTAAAAACGACCAAATAATTAACATCTTGACTTTAATCATAAAGAATGTTTTTTTTAGAAAATTGTTATCCAGAGTGGACAAATAATTATTTCATAAAAATCTATTTTTTGCCTTTGCGATGGAACTTTTTGTAAAACTTATTTAAAAATATAAAAAAACCTAAGGTTTTATATTTTTTATTGTTATGTTGATAAGAAGATGCAAAGATGTATTTCACTGCTAAAAATAAGTTTATCGAATTTTCATATTTGTTTCAAGATATACTTTTTAGGTGTGCCTTGAAACGTGTGCAATATTCGATATAACTAGGTTAAAGATTTGAATTTGGCTTCAAAAATCAATTTGATTTTTTAATTCTATTGTTTCGGATTGCAAAAAATTAGCAAAAACGTAAAATATCGAAGCCAAATTTTGAAAGCTAGATTATTAATAATAATAATATATTACTAAATTAATTAATTAATAACTTTTACTTAATTTAAAAATATAACTTTAATTTATAGAGTTTTTAACGACCTCTTTCTCCAGATCTTTAGAAAAAAATACGTGAAACATTAAAAGATCTTACTTTCCAAGGCACACTCGTTTCACTGCAGGCCACTTTTCCCTACCTGTAGTTATACTACTTTTCCAATACTTTTTTTCATTGTCTGGTATATTTTATCTTATTAAAGACACTTCTCGTCAAATTAATTATTAAAAAAATATTTTAAAATATGCAATGAATTCAAGATTGTTAAATGATCATTTTTATTAGTTCTTAATATTTTTTTTTTAACCTCATCAAAACTTAAAAATATTTTAAAAATAATTTATATCTCAGTGATACGAAATCACATAATAAAAATCTAACGTTTTTTTTTCAACTAGTGCTTATTTCGTGAATGGTAACACTTAGCTCATATCTGATTTGACAGATAATTAGTTTTATCCTTCCGCTGAACGAATATGGTCCGTATGTTCGTTATCTTGTGAAAAAAGTGAAAGAAACTGGCATCCTCATCGATAAACCAAAGCGTGAACAGCCAAAAACAGTGCGTACACCCGAGAATATTGCTGCTGCGGCAGAAAGTGTGCGTGAAGCGCCATCAACATCAATTCACCGTCGATCTCAACAATTGAACATTTCGGAGACATCATTGAGACGAATTTTGCATAAAGACTTTGGTATGACGCCATACAAAGTCCAATTGGTTCAGGAGTTCAAAAAAAAAAAGTTATTTGGCGGACCCTTTATATTTGTGTAGCATATTTTTCATGTTTTCATGAAAATTTATCAATATTTTCAACTTAAGTTCGTTTTAAGTTTGTTGTGCTGCATAATTAACTTTTTTCAGTAGATGTGGTGTTTTTACTACTTCTTTCTTAGCTCTTATTTTGCTGGGTATGTCTGCAATTGTCATTTAAAACCAAAAAAAAAAATCTTAATATATATAATTTTTTTAAGCATGAGTGATATTAATACAGCATTTCATATTAATCATACGTTTAGATAGCTTTAACTGAAAATCCATGTAGTTCTTTACTATTCGCTTTTGTAATTTAATTTTAAATTAAAATGTTCGTTTATACAAAGAACAAACGGCAAAAATTTTAATTCAATAGCCTGCTAAATATTGTAATCATCCTCTTAAAAAAAACTTATAATTATGTATGAACTGATAATTATTTTTGGCATCATTTGTACCATAATATTAACATTATGGCAGTAAACGATTAGGAAAAAAAAAGAAAGACCAAAATTGTTAACATCTTGAACAGATTTTGCACTCCGGTAGTCATTTTTCATGTGGACAACTGGGATTTTCATTACTGTCACACAAAAAAAAAAAAAAACGAAAATTAACAAACGAATGAAAGCCATAACAGAAAACTTAATTTGCCTCTGTGTAAATATTCTTGTTCTATATACTTACACTCATAAAAAATCCCGTACAAATAGTTGAAAATTCAGCTATGACAACAGAAAATAGTACCTGAATTTGCTTCAACAGAATTTACAATGAAGTTGATAATCCCAATCTACTAAATTTAGGTGACCTAAATTTTAAAAGAACTAAATTTGATTGGACAGCTGTGGTTCAACTAACTAAAAATTTAGCTAAATAAACAGTATTATTAAGCTGAAGCAACAGAAAATGTTTGCTGAAAAGATCTTTCTGAAAATATAACAAGCCGATTAAAAAAAAATTATATGATGCAACCAGATTTAGGAGAGGTCAATTACATTTCAAAATCATTCCCTTGTGAAATTTTTCTATATCATTAAGATTTACAGACCTACGGTTACACTTGTATGCTTAAACGCTTATTTGTAAAAATTTCGATTTTGTCAACCCCAGACATGGGACATAGTACCAATATTTGTGTATTTATTTACAGGCCAATTACTTGTTTACATCTAATTACATGGGTGTAATTAAATAATTGCCCTGTAATAAAGTACCCAGATGTTGTTAATTAAGTACCCAGTTGTTGTTAGTAAATTTGTTATTTTGAATACAGGGAGCTAGATATTATGTTGCGATTATTAAGATAACAATCTTAACTTAACGTGAAGTTAAAATTAAATTTTTTTATGCTTAACAGTCAACAATTTTTATGTCAAATTATAATTTAATTGAGCCAGAGTAAAAACTAAAAACTTTGTTTTATAAATAGAAAATTTTTGGTATTCAAAGTTTAGTAACGTCATGATGATGGTTAGGAAAAGACCCTAACCACATGCTTGATTACTAAGAAGACAAGAATTGAGCAAAATTAATGATTAATAGGTTTTTTATTAAAGTTCTGCCTAGTATGGAGGCTCCAACTTTTCTAAAACTTCGGGTTCTGATGAGGTCTTTAGGTAGATCGAAATACTAGTATCACCCTAGCTAAAATGTTTGATTTGCTTTTTTTTTTGTAAAAATTGGGAGGTTGGAAGCTCGTTATAAGTTAACAAGGGGAAGCATTAAAGTCCGATGTGCCGAATTTGGTATAAAAACAGATTAAATTCGGCTGTGACGAATTTTTGGATACCCTCCATCTCGGGGTTTTCATAAACCAGGGAAAGTGCAAACAATATTAATATCTATATTCTTTGTAAAAATAACAAAAATAATGTTGTTTTTATAAGTAAAACAAAATATGACTGATTGATTAATGTATTTGGGATGTTACAAAAGAAAAAATGTTTGATTAAAGTTTACTAAAATGAATCTGAAATTCTGCATGCTTATAACAGTGGGTATTCAAAGGTGAATGAAATGGTTATTCTGATTACCTAAAGAAGAACGTGTAGTGAAAAATATATATATTTTTATAGTTCCTTATGATGTTAAAAAAACTGTTAGAAGAGATGCAATGAATACAAACGCATAAAAACAGTTTCGAATAATCAGAATTTTAGATAAATTTAAGGGAACAAAAATACGCTTGCGGAGACATACATAATGAAATAATTATTAAATACCCGTTTACATTACAACACATGTGTTTATACTATACATCACATAAGTAAAACGGAAAGTGTGATGGAACTAAGTTTGTCAAAAATTATAAAAGAAAATCTTTCGAGTGTTTAGGGTGTTTTCGAGACACAAAAAATTAAAGAAACTGGTATTTCAAATTATTGTTTTTCAGCTCAGTTGCTTGTGCAATTCTCGTTTACGACTCCTAGAATAAGAACCCTAAGAAATTTTCCCAAAATTCGATTGGTTTTTACACATCAATACTTTAATTTAGATTATTTTTTTATGTATCAAATAAAAATTAGGGCTTTTAAGGAAAACAAATGCATATAATCAAAAGATTTTAAGATGAAGTATGCACCTTATATGTCTTAAATAAAAAAGTTCTGAAAGTGAATATCCTTTAAATTTAATGGGGTTTTTAATAAATGTAATTAGAGTGTAAGAGTTTCCTTGCAAATTTATTAAAGGTTGAGAATGAAAATAAGTAAAAATAGTGTACGAAAAAAAGTTATGAATTTACATTGTGGATTCGGGGATTTTGTTCCTGGATATTTTTTTGATCTGATAACGATTAATGTGTCTGGCAACTCCGGTTAAAATAAATAAAGAATTTTAACTAAACTATTTTGATTGGTTGGGGTTAACAAAAAAGGTATATAGCAAGCCTGGTATATGGAAAACAAAAGAATACTTAATAAATTAGCTTAACAATTTTTCGAGGGCTTCTCACATTTGCACTCATAACCAGTGTTGCCAGGTTTGCAGAGCATAAAAACGACAAATTTTCTAGAAAAAATCGTCAAAATCGTCATCATATTTTGAAAAATCGTCAAAATAAAATATATTTGGTAGAAGAGGGATAAAGTTTTAATAAAAAATAAAATACAATAATGTTATTCACATTTCAAATGTTAACGTGTTATCGTTGTAATATAACACGATTTTTGACACTTCTCTTTGGTTTAAACTGCGAAAATCATTATATTTTACAACGATATTCATATTTATAAAATGTTGAAACAGTGTGCCCCAGTAGGCTAGTTGGTAGCGTGCTGGCTTATCAGTGCGGGGGTCGTGGGTTCGATTCTCACCAGAGGCACTGATCTGTTTTCGCTACAACGCGCCGAAGGCCATAGTATCTAGTGCTCGGTTAGGGTAATAGTATATAACTTGTAATTATATGATTATTAATTAATAAAATAACAAAAATATAATGTTGAAAGATCAAATAAATACAACTTTAAATCAAACAAATTTTACCACTTGAACTGTTAATCACTTATATCTGCATAATTCTGTGAACAACATTTCAGTGCCACAACTTTTTAAATATTAAATTCTTTTACAAAATTTGGAAATTATTAACAATAAGTCTGTTCGATTACTTTTCCTGTAAAGTTCAGTAAAAACTACTCAGTAACAAAATTACAAATAGTTAGACAAATTTACAAAAAAGTAAACGAACAGAAAATTTGTAGGAATTATTAAATTAGATAAAACAGCTTGTTTTAAATATTAAAAAAAAAATCAACTGGTCATTATGGAAAAGGAAAAAGTTAATTGAAATTATCGACCAAAAATAATTTAAATGTTTTTTAACTTCCTCCATAGTTAATTATTTAATAATTTTCACTTTCAATCCATAAACAATTAAAATTTAATTTAAAAAAAAATACAAGCATATTTTTTTAGTCATATGTTATTTTCATCTTACAAATTCTTACTGGCAAAAATGTATCCAGTAAAAACTTGTAAGTTCTTTGGCATCAAACTGTCCTTTACTCTTTCTTTTTACAAGTTTTTACTGCGTATTTGTCTAAAGGAACACCTTCCAGTAAAAACTTGTACAAATTTTTGTGTTATCGAACAAACTTAATGTTATATTTTTTAATTATTAAATTTTGGCACTTTATTTATATTATTAGGCCTGTTTTTTAAGCACCGGATTTATTTTTGGATTTATTTTGTTTCATTTAAAGTTGTATATATATCATCTTTCAACATGAAATATATTCGGGCTAGAGATCTGTTTGTTTCGCAAAAAAAGTCCATGCCTTGTGTTTTAACATGAAAATTTTTTTATTTTTATTTAAATCTAACTCCAATTTAATTTTATAAAAATTTAAAAAAATGTTCTAAACATATAAACACAGAAACTAAATTAAGCTAAACCCGTAATGAATTTATAAAAAAATAAATGCGGTTTGGATTAAGTTTTATTCAATTCTAGGATTTGCATTTTTGCAAAATTGTATTTCACATCATATCAGCATATAAAAGCTAGCTATCGATCAAAAAACAATGTTTTTGCTTTCAATTTTTAACGAAATAATATAAATTTAATAATCGAGCCGGCGATTTTATGAGAATGATAAATAAGTAAATCTTGCTGACATATTAAATTATTGTCAAAAAATCGTCATTTTGGAAGCAAAAGTCGTCAAATAGTCATTTAGTTATTTTGGGTATTAAATATCATCAAAATGACGACAAATCGTCAAACCTGGCAACTCTGCATGCGATTGCTACTAATTCATACGTACATACATACTGTATTACAAAACAATACAAAAAAAAAAACAACAACAATATTTTGTGGGTTTTTTTTTTGTTTTTAAGTGTTGATCATGACCATGGATGGTAACCGATTCTATGTGGTTATTGGTCGTGTAAATGCTATTTTCTTTTATTTCGGTAACGGTATTTTAGGGGAAACTATACTTCAGTTATTTCGGTAACGGGATTTTAGCGTTAACGGTATTTTAGCGTTAACGGTATTTTATTTATTTCGCTAACGGTATTTTAGCGGTAACGATATTTTAGATATTTCGGTAACTTTATTTTAGGGAAAAAGATTTTTCAATTATTTTGGTAACGGCATTTTAAGGATAACGTTATTTTAGTTATTCAGGTAATGTTAATGCACACCACAATTTTTAACCGCATTATGCCCGAGTTTAAATGACTGTCTAGTTTATGATCATACTTTGGGAAAATATATCTATTTACAGAAGTTTTTTTGTTCAGATCTTGTTAGATTATTTCGGTAACGGTATTTTAAGGTAACGGTATTTTAAGGTAACGGTATTTTACGGATAACGGTATTTCAAGAATATCGGCAACGGTATTTAAGCGATAACGATAGTCAGTTGAAAGGTGTTAGAATCGGGGAAGGTATTTCAGCGATATTGACAGCCATCCCTGCTTGCGTATATTCTTGTGTATAAGCATTGAATGTACGCATGTATGTATGTATGTATGATGAAATAAATAGAATATTTTAAAATTTGATTCAAAATTTTAAGAGGTATTCCCACATTTTCACTCATAACTTTTGAACGCGTTAACCGATTTTGATCATTTTCACTAGAAAACTGCTCATGATATCAACAAACAATTTGACTGAAAATTAGCAGTACCTCTTCTGTATTGTCGGAGTATTTTGTGTTTCGACAGACAGACGGACGGACAGACGGACAGACGGACATGGCTATATCGACTTCTCTATTCATGCTGATCAAGAATATATATAGTTTATGGGGTCCCAGAATTTTTTTAAAAGAATTACAAACATTTGACAAAGTGAATATACCCTCCTGCACTATGGGATGGAGGGTATAAAAATAACATAACTAACACAACTGTAAAAAATATTACTTCAGCCAGAGTAAAAACTAAAAAAAAAATTTTTATAAATAGAACATTTCTGGTCTTCACAGTTTTGTAACGTCATGAAGCTTGTTAGGAAAAGACCTTTACCACTTGATTACTAAGAAGACAAGAATTGAGCAAAATTAATGATTAATAGGTTTTTTGTTAAAGTTCTGCCTATTATGGAGACTTTTACTTTTCTAAAACTTCGGGTTCTGATGAGACCTTTAGCCAGATCGAAATACTAGTATCAACCTAGCTAATATGTTTGATTTGCTTTATTTTTTTAAATATACGGAGGTTGGAAGTCCGTTATAAATTAAAAATAACATAAAAATAATCTCGATGTATATAAAATCAAAAAAACTAACAAAACTGTATAAAATTTTTAGAGTTTGAAATTTAAAATTGTGATGTTCATTTAAGATAATTTCAATATTGAAATTTTTCGGATTGACATTAAAATTTTGGGTAGCGTGTTATGGGTTTCAACATGTTTCAAAAACGTTACTTTTCCTTGCTTTAGAAAAGAATATATTTATTTCTTACTTGCGGCAATACACTGTTTTGTTTAATTCGATATATTAATTTAATTTTTCCAATCCAATTATATATTGCCCATCTAATAACATTTGGTAAATATTCCGATTTACAAAAAATACGCTAGCAAGTAAAATTGTATCCTACTATGTACACTATGTCATACTTAACTACATTTTTTTATGAAACTGGATGCCATTATATACATAAGATTATATTATATAAAATTATATATTTCAAATTGGTAAGTTACTTACTAGGTACGGACTAATCATTTTTGGTTAATTTTGCTCTACCTCTAATAGTTTACGAGATCTGGCCTATTTTATGATTATAAAATAAAAAAATATAATGAAATAACGCCATCTACAAGTGAGACTGAAAGAGGAAACACAAACAAAATAATCTTTTGAAAACAATTGTGGTTTAAATTAACTGGAAAAATTTGCAAAATTCTAGAATTATGAATTACTAAATATTAGATCGAAAAATTGTTCAAATGCGGATGGAATTTGTTCTTGAGACAAAATGAGATAACTATTAACCAAGTTCGTGGCCATACTCTATATTTCTTTATTAGGATATTGTCCTAACAAATAATCTATAGAGTTTTTATTTTAAAATTTATTAATTGACCACTTTCAGGAATGTGTTGATAGATCTATTTCAGAAATTTTCTAGGTTCCCATCATCAGAACACGTTTTGGAAGAAGTGACAATCCCATGTAAAACATCAAACATTCATATATAGTTTTCCCATTAAATGAGAACAAATATATGAGCTCGAAGTTGAAGATGATCACCATTGATGAAAAATGAACACAAAACTTGTTCGTTATGTGCAATTTCTACCTTTGGTAGATATACAATATAGACATACAAAACAAGATGTAGAGGTGGAGTAAACAAGACCGTACTTTGTCTTTTTTACAAGTTTGATATAATTTTTAGTAATAATAAAAATTATGTTTTTTCGACCTTTAATTGTGCAATGAAAATTAAAATTATTCAATTTTGTGACCATAGTCTATATTTCTTTATTATAATATTGTCCTACCAAATAATCTATAGAGTTTTGGTTTTAAAATTTATAAATTGACCACTTTCAGGAATGTATTGATAGATATATTTTGGGAATTTTCATCATCAGAACACGCTTTGAAAGAAGTGACAATCCCATGAAAAACATCAAACATTCATATATAATTTTCCAACTAAATAAGAACTAATATATGAGCTCGTAGTTAAAGATTATCACCATTGATGAAAAATAAATTGAAAACTAGTTCGTTATGTGCAAGTTCTAACTTTGGCAGATAAACAGTACCGCTTTTTGTTTTTATTCTCCTTTTTATTTGCACACTTGTTTTGTTTAAAAACAAGATGTAGAGGGGGAGTAACAAGACCGTACTGTGTCTTTTTTACAACATTGATATAATTATTAATAACTTCATTACTATTAACTTTAGCTAAATAACTGATTTAAACAATAATAACAGAAAAAATAGCTCAACTGAATAGCAGACTTTTGAACAAGCTTTTTTTATGAGTGTATATATATACAAGTTTTGTGGCACTGCTAACTAACTTTTAATAACTTTGGAAACGAATTTTTTGTTGAATCTTTTTAATTTTTTTTTTGCATAAAAAAATATTTGAAGGTAGTTAAAATTGTATTAGGGGAGAATATTATAATAAAATATTTAATGTTATATATAAAAAAATTACATCTAAATCTTAAAGACAAACAAGGATTTTTGGCATTATGTGACTTTTATTAACTATTAGAATGTTATCATTATATATTTTGCTTATACTAGATAACCAAACATTTTTTTTATGTTTAACATTAGTAAGATGATTACATTACGAACATATGCTTCAATTATATATGATAGGTTCATAATATTTAATACATAATAGTGTGAAATTTTAACAAATTTAACTAAATATATATTTTAATCAGTAGCAAAGTTTGGTTATTTTTCCAATTAAATTTACAAAATATAAAGACATTTTAAAATTGTGGTAGGGATCGGTACAAAATATTTTTAATTTAATAACAGGGAGTACTTTACTTGATTTAAAAAATCGATATTTATTATACTCAGGGAACTTGCGCTGTAAACATTTTTAGTTGTTTGAGTAGTATTACACTATCTTTTTTTTAAGTCAAAAATAAAACTGTTGTGTTGTTGGAGTTGTACGTCTGAGATTATGTATGCGATAACAAAAACAGAAAAAAAATACCGTGTATTCAATAAAACTAGTTTTGGTCACAACAAAACTCGACCTGACGATAGATCAGTGGGCTAAAGCGCTCTGTCTAACGTGTAGTGCAAGTGCATGTGGCATTAAAAATCAGTTTATCTATACCACGGTCAGAGATTTCACAGAAAATTTTATATAGACGCAATGGAACTGACGACGGTTCAATACCAGAAACTGCGCAGTCTCATTCAGAAAATTGAAAATTTACAATGTAGTTATGATTTTTATAAAATACACTCATTCTTCTCTATCACGCCTTTCACAATTAAAATTAAATAAAATTGCATATTAACCCTCGGAGGTATAGACAGGTCTGTGCAGACTTTTTGCATATAAAAGTGTGTGTAACTTTTTTGTCTTTCATGTTAGAGACAATTCCTTTCATGACTTCCTAGAGAAACAATCTCCGAACACAATGAGAAAAAAATCAGAGTAATAGTGGATCCGGGTTCGGTGTAATCCCGGTTTACAAATTTGTGTCGACAAACAGCATACACAGGTCTGTGCAGACCTACATGTAATTTGTATGGAATGAATGGGGGAAGGTGATAAAATAGTGGATTACCTTTTTTATTTTTCATGTTAGAGACAAATCCTTCCATGACTTCCTGGAGGAACAGTCTCCGAACACAATGAGCAAAAAATGAGAGCGATTGTGGATCCGGGTTCAGTTTAATCCGGGTTTAGCAATTGTTTCCGTACCGAGGCCGCACGCGATTCACCCAATATATACTTCCGAAACCAGCCAGATACGGCATAAAAATATGGTGGCTGTGCAATGCCAATTCAAACTATCCACTAAAAGGAATTATATATGTTGGAAGGCAACCAAATGAACCACGTGCGGTAAACCTTGGCGAGAACGTTGTTCTGAAATTGGTAGATAAATATAGTGGTTCTGGTCGAACAATATATGCCGACAACTTTTTTCATCCTATGATTTGGTCACGGTTTTGATGACAAAACGGTTGGCTTATGTAGGAACCCTAAGGAAAAACAAGGCCTGCATACCGAAGGAGATGTTGGACCCTAAAAGAGAGGTGTTGGGCACGTTATTGGACTACCACAACGTTAATGTCGGACTCTGCTCATATGTGCCAAAGAAGAAAAAAGCAGTGGTTCTCATCTCTACGGAACATTATAATTCTGCCGTCGATTATTCAAAACCAGCAAAGAAGCCGTTCCAAATATTAGACTTCAACATCTATAAAGCAGGAGTGGACCCAATGGACCAGATGGTTGGTGGATACACCTGCAAACGGGCCACAAACCGATGGCCTTTGTCCATGTTTTTTAATATGCTGAATGTTGCGGCTGCTTTTGTCATACATGACAAATTATGGCATGTAAAGAGGACTGACAGAAGACGTATGTTCCTTATGGAATTGGCCGAACAGCTCGTGCTCCCTTACATGGAACAGAGAGCCGAAAATCCACATACAAGAGCCATGCAACATGTGAAAGAGTCAATGGCGTTATTCGGTATAGAGGTAAGCATTTCATTTCTTTATTCATTCATTGAATTCAAATTCTAAATCAATTTTTCAACTTTGTTTTTTTGCAGGTAGCTTCAGGCCCGCCCATTGATGACCAACCAGTCCATGCCGCATCCTCATCCAGCAGACCATCATGCTCGTTGTTCTTTAAGTTAGACAAAAAGCAGAGAAGAACACGTTATCATTGCATGCATTGCAAAAAGCCGGTATGCCTACAACACTCGCATGCCAGATACTCCTGCCTTGAATGCCGCATATAAAATATTTTTGTTTATCATATTATTAATAAAATTACTTAAATAGATAACAAAGATGTGTTAAAATCCGTATAAATTATTTATTTTGTGGTTTTCCTAGCATAAAATGCATTTATAGACACTTTTATGACACCTGACTATGCATTTCCATACAAATCCCATGTAGGTCTGCACAGACCTGTGTATACCATTTACCGACACAAATTTCGTATACCTCCGAGGGTTAATTACACTGTACAACAAAATCAAATTTTTTCCAAAATTACAAGGTCCGACCGACAAATTTTGATAGAAGAGGCAAAAAAAAAAAAGACACGTGTATCGGCGTTTTGAAAGTTTACATCTGGGTTTCATTTTAGGGGGAGGTAAAGTTTCCCCTAAATGCACATTTGATATTATCAATCGGCATAGAAAATCGAGTAAAGCTTACGTTTAAAGTATATAGAGTGTTTAGCAAACTTATGTAAAATGTTACGGTATGTATGTTATTTGTAGAATATATTAACCCTCTAACTCCTCAAGGTAATGGTATTTTTTGTCCTTCTTTTAAAAAAGAGCAAAAAACACCATTACAACGGGGATTTAAGGGGTTAAAATGTTCCGCAAAAACACTCACCGTGAAATTTTACTATAAGTTCCTGAATACACCAAAACGGAAAATTCAACCAGAAAGTCAGAAAAAGACACAACTTAGAGAGCATAGGGTTAATTTCACATTTAGTAAGAATTTTATTTTAAAGTACCCCAACAATTTAGCATGAAAATAAAAATAGTTCAAATTTCACAAAAAATCAGTAATATCTTTATTATTTTACCTTCGATAGCAAATTTAGATAGGAAGTATTCATTAATTACATATTTTTAGCTCTAGGCAATTCCACTTCATTACACTGTACAACACAAAAAGAAAATACAAGGTCCGACCTATAAATTCATAGATATATATGTATATAGATTGCCAGCTGATCTTTGGCAGATTAGATCCGTTACATTACAACAAAAACAAAACAAAAAAAAAAAATCAAAACAAAAATCAAGTGCTATATTTCTTATTCTACTGAAAACGTGTCAATTTGCGGTGCATATATTGTGTACATAATTTGTTTTTTACTTAAAAAATAACAAAAAATTAAAGTAAGCAATTAAACTTAGCGCGTAAGATTTGTTTTGGCAAAAACGTCCAATTGTTTGGAAAAACTTGATTTGTTTTGCTATATCTGCGGTAAACATACTATACCGGAATATAAAGCTACGTTTTTCAATAGTAAAGTTGAAGACATCTATAAAAGGTATTTTGAGCTAGAAGTTTTTTCGGATAAACTGTGGACGCCGAAGCATTACTGTCGCATTTGTTATAACATTAGGAACATTAGGAGAGCACAATATCCTTCATCAACTGAAAAAAACTATCTTACCCCCATTGGTGTGGTAAAAAACTTTGTTAAATGTCTGGATACAAACGGATCAGCATTGAATTTTCTGAAAACAATGTTTCCAATATTAAGCGAAGCAAAGACTAAAGAAGGTATATGTATGTGTTCTTCAAGTCGTTGTTCTTGTTAAAAGCCTTACAATTGGTTTCATACAAACAGGTGTTTTTGTCGGTTTAGATATAAGAAAGCTAATGCAAAACGCTGACTTCGACGACATGCTCTCATTAATTGAGCTTGATGCGTGAAAAAGCATTAAGGAAGTGATATTCAATGTCTTATGCAAAAATCGGTATCCTATTGCTCGAATATACGTAGACACCATGCTTAGAGCTTTTGAAAAACTAGGCGTTCATATGTCAACAAAAATTCATTTTCTAAATTCCCATATGGATTACTTTGAGAACCAGATGTCAACATAATCTGATGAGCATGGTGAAAAATTTCATCAGACATGCACACCCATTAAAGAACGCTATAAAGGCAAAAGCATTCATTCGCTTATCGCTGCAATGTGCTGGACATTGTATGATAATGACATGGAATTGCATATAGCTAAAACAAATGTAACTAGTGAATACTTCCTATCCAAATTTGCTATAGGAGGTAAAATAATAGTGAAATTTGAACTATTTTTTTTTTCATTCTGATTTTTTGGGGCACTTTAAAATAAAATTCTTAATAAATGCGAAATTAACCCTAAGCTCTCTTTTGTTGTGTCTTATTTCTGACTTTCTGGTTGAATTTTCCGTTTTGGTGTATTCAGAGACTTATAGTAGAATCTCACGGCGAATATTTTTGCGGAACATTTTAACCCCTTAAATCCCTGTTTTAATGGTGTTTTTTTGCTGGTTTTTAAAAGAAGGACAAAAAAGACCCTTATCTTGAGGAGTTAGAGGGTTAATATATTCTACAAAAATGATCTCCGTAATATTTTGCATAAGTTTGCTAAACACTCTATATACTTTAAACGTAAGCTTTACTCGATTTTCTATGCCGATTGAAAATACAAAATGTGCATTTAGGGGAAACTTTACCTCCCCCTAAAATGAAACCCAGATGTAAACTTTCAAAACGCCGATACACGTGTCTTTTTTTTTGCCTCTTCTATCAAAATTTGTCGGTCGGAACTTGTAATTTTTTTTTGTGTTGTACAGTGTTATAGTATTAATTGCAATTGTCTGAAAAAGACGTTAAAATTCAAACTCAAAGAAAAATCAGTCATTTGTAGAAGTAATTTAAGTTTTGACTACATTTGTAGTTCATTTAAAAACAAACCATATAAAATAATTGTACTCTCAGAATGTTATGTATTTTACTATTTAAAGTTTAATAAAAAAGTGATTTAACATAACAAATATCTCTAGAAATTCTAATAACAAAGTCCCCTGAAGATTTCCTTAGGCAGGAATGAAATCCGGATAGGGACACGCCTACATCAGAGTGCTTTTCACAATTTGTTAAATAAGTTTTGGGACTTTAGCACATTTAATTACTATAAATGCAATTAATGTTTATCCCGATGAAAATAAATTTAAATAACAAATATGCAGGTGCTTGTGCAAATTTAAATGTAACTGACACTAATAGTAAACATATGATTTTCTATTGTTGATTTACTTGAATAAACGTCACTACATTGCTAGGTCTGTCAAAAAAACAGAGTAGTATTTGGAAGATGACAAAGCCAATTGTGACAATTTTTTGTTGTTGTTTTGGTTTTTCTTTGATATTTTAAATTTTGAACCTCGCTCCTAGACGAGGACAAGAAATTCTCATTGAGTTTGTGATTTAACATAACAAATATCTCTAGAAAGTCTAATAACAAAGTCCCCTGAAGATTTCCTTAGGCAGGAATGAAATCCGGATAGGGATACGCCTACATCAGATTGCTTTTCACAATTTGTTAAATAAGTTTTGGGACTTTAGCACATTTAATTACTATAAATGCAATTAATGTTTATCCCGATGAAAATAAATTTAAATAAAAAAAAAAAAAAAAAAAAAGTTTTCAGTTGAGTTAAAAATAAATTAACGAGCATTTATTTTTCAAAATTAATATTAGTTTTAACTTTTTTAATACTTTTGTTCAAAATAATTTACTAAAATTTACTGATTTTTGAGTCTTATTTATTATTTTTATTTATTTAAAGTTTCACACAAAAACGGAATATTTTCATTTATTTGATTCCGTAACAGTTATTATAAAATAAAATTATTTTTTTCAAAAAAAAAAAAAAAATATTCAAAAAATTCGTGTCCTTTTTTTATTAAAATGTTTTGTTTATAGAGCAATTCCATATGAAAGCGATCACCTTTTGGACGACCCCTCTCCGATTTTAAAATAAATAGTCTCAATCGATTGCCCAGCAAAAAATAATGTACCTACATATTTTTTTTTTTTTTTTATAGTGACTGGTTTAGTGGTGGTGTGCACCACTGTCATGTGACAAAATTGAAGAATTCTTCATAAGGGACCTCATTGAAAGTTGTTTAAAAAAAAAAAACTAATAAAGCGATCGCAACGAGTGATAGTTCGTTGGAAAGGTATTGAATCAGGCTTTAATTAAAAAATAAAATTTTCCTAATTTTTTTTGTTAAATAATTAAAAATAATTCAATTATAAAAAATATAAAAACAATGAGAACAAGGTGGTCTCTTAAATGCTGTCCAAACAAGGAGTCGGGGCACATTTTTTTATTGCTGATTCTTAAAGCAAAAATTATGAGGAATCCAAAAAAAATAAAATTAGCCGGAAAATTTAGGAGCTTCTGTGGAAAATCGGAAAATTTATTTTTCATGGGAAAATTTAATTTTCATGGGAAAAAAGGTAAATTTCTGAGAAAAATTAGGAAAATTTTATTTCTCAATTAAAGCCTGATTCAAAACCTTTCCAACGAGCTATCACTCGCTGCGATCGCTTTAGTAGTTTTAGTGATGTAGGCGTGTCCCTATCCGGATTTCATTCCTGCCCAAAGAAATCTTCAGGGGACTTTGTTATTAGAATTTCTAGAGATATTTGTTATGTTAAATCACAAACTCAATGAGAAGTTCTTGTCCTCGTCTAGGAGCGAGATTCAAAATTTAAAATATCAAAGAAAAAACAAAAACAACAACAAAAAATTGTCACAATTGGCTTTGTCATCTTCCAAATACTACTCTGTTTTTTTGACAGACCTAGCAATGTAGTGACGTTTATTCAAGTAAATCAACAATAGAAAATCATATGTTTTCTATTAGTGTCAGTTACATTTAAATTTGCACAAGCACCTGCATATTTGTTATTTAAATTTATTTTCATCGGGATAAACATTAATTGCATTTATAGTAATTAAATGTGCTAAAGTCCCAAAACTTATTTAACAAATTGTGAAAAGCAATCTGATGTAGGCGTGTCCCTATCCGGATTTCATTCCTGCCTAAGGAAATCTTCAGCGGACTTTGTTATTAGACTTTCTAGAGATATTTGTTATGTTAAATCACAAACTCAATGAGAATTTCTTGTCCTCGTCTAGGAGCGAGATTCAAAATTTAAAATATCAAAGAAAAAACAAAAACAACAACAAAAAATTGTCACAATTGGCTTTGTCATCTTCCAAATACTACTCTGTTTTTTTGACAGACCTAGCAATGTAGTGACGTTTATTCAAGTAAATCAACAATAGAAAATAAAATTTTCGTCACCGGTTGGTGACGAATCAATTCTATGACGAATCAATTCTACTTCCAGAGGGGAAATCTCTGACATGGTGGCGGTGATAACCGGCGGTGATTATTGGCAGGCACGCTCGTAGGTTGGGGGTGTTATTGCCTGACTTCTGTAGGAGCTGCGGGAACGAGGAGGAGGAGCATAGTATTGAGCACTATCTCTGTTCATGTCCTGCGCTGGCGCTACGTAGGAGGACCTCACTTGGATCGGAGTTCTTCCACGATCTTGGGGATCTTTCAGGTGCTTGTATTCCGCACCTCCTTAGCTTCGTAAGGAGCTCTAACTGGTTCAAAGGTGGAGTCTGATCGGTAATCCGTCAGTCTCGTGACATCACAACGGACCTCAGAGTCTTAGTGTGCTGCTGCTCAAGGCTACCACTCCGACCTAACCTAACCTAACTTATGTCGATGTTAGAGATTACTTCAGCCAGCGGAGATTTATAAATATATTTTGTTATAAGAACAAATTATAGTTCAATTATTTATATACCTCCTGATATTGTACCACGCTTTGAGAAGTATATCTTTGGAATTTTAGAGCCCTTTCTACATTTTGATCATATTGCACAAAGTGATTTTCGTCCTAGTTCAAGGCCTTCATAGATAAATTTAGGTGTCAATGCCACCATTTATAATAATGACTTTGGTGAGGACGATTTATGAGTCCTCACCAAAGTCATTATTGTCATCATAATCGTTTTCGTTAAAAAAATCATCAAAACTTTATCCTTCAAGTGTACGCGCTAATTCAATTATTTAAGTATATTCCTGCTCAAATGGTTGACAAAAAATATTTTCCATACATACTCCTGGCCGCAATTTTTTCCAGCATCCCTTGAGTGTTGATTTTCTGATTTCTGCATATGACAGTGCAACATGTTTTATTCAATCAAAGATTGTAAGTTTTTTTCATGCTGTCAAAGATTCAACATTGACAATTTCATCTTAAATATGTGTAAAAGCACGCTCCTTGTACACAGCATTGAACGTTGAAATAATTCACTGATCTAATTGCTGCATTAAATAAGTAGTATTCTTTGGCAGGAATATAACTTGGGCATTTTCGTGTTCTAAATCTTGATTATTACCTGTCGCATTATCGATAAAAATCGAAAAAAATCGTGTAAATCGAGGTAATTTCCTTATTCCTCGATTTACTCGAGAAATAAAAAAATCGTGATAAGACGAAATCGTATAAAAAAAGTGTGTTGTAAATCGAGGGATAGGTGTATTATTATTGAATTACATTACATTTTCAGTATTTTAAACTACAAACTTTTTTGAGTGCATGAATTTTCATTAATTTTATTAGTTTTTATGTTTTTATTTTTAAAAAATAAAACAAATAAACACTTGGTCAACTTTTTACTACATTTGTGTACAAAAAACTGAAATAATTTCAAATAACTGAATATAACTCTTATTTTGACTGTAGTTAGAATTTAAACATTTATTATTAACTTACTATTCTTCTGTTCTTACTAATTTGTTAGTAATTAATGTTTAAAAATAAATAACAAGAAACATTTGATTTTAATGAAAATTCAGTAGAACGGCTTTTAAGTGATTTGTTATTTATGTTAAATTACATTTTCAGTACTTTAAACTACAAACTATTTTGCATGCATGAATTTGCATTCATTTTTATCAGTTTTTTTTTGTTTTTGTTTATAAAAAATAAAACTAATAAACATTTAGTCAACTTTTTACTACATTTGTGGTTCATTTTAACAACAATAAAACACAAATGACAATGTTAGTTCATTTTAATGAGATGTAAGTCGTCCTTTTTAAAAGTGAAATATAATTTCTTTCTAACTACATTTGCAGCAGGATTTACCCACATAATATTATAAGTGTATAAGCACAAAAATTGTCCATAAGGTGGGCCCCTGTAGTATTTTCTCAACAAAAAAATATATCGTTATTGCACTTGTTATATAAGGCGTAATTTGTTTCCTTTGAAACTACATTTCTTATAGACAATTTGACGTTTTACTGAATATCAATATTTTCTTCAAGAACAACATGGACATTTTGAAATTATTTTTTTTTGTTGTGTATGCAATGGGCTTTTAAAACAAAAAATTGTAAATACATATAATGTTTTAACGAATGAGTGATATTAATAAAGCATTTAATATTAATCATACGTTTAGGTAACCTTAACTGAAAAGCTAACTTAATGACCCAAATATCTACATTTAGCTGTTCCCTAAGAGTTCTCTCCGATCTTAATGAAATTCAGATATGTGATAGAATAGAAAAAAATAAGAGATACTTTTTTTTTTTTTGTTTTGCAGCCCAAAACCATACCATATTTTTAATTTTTTTCGGTTTATATTGTATTGTTCTAAATCCAGTTAAGGCAAATGGGTTACCAAACGAAAGAGTTTTTGAAGACGCACCCAGTAAAAAATAGTTCTTAAACATAAGCGCTTCCGGAATTCATTATTTGATAACGAAGCGCTTCCAAAGCAAGTAAAGAAGGCATGATTTTTGTTCGCGGTGTCCCACTTGGTATGTCTCTAAAAAGCGCTTCTTTCATGTACTCTTAGAAGCAATAAATTCATGCCTTCTTAGGCATTAAGAAGCGCCTTTTGTATGTTGACAACATTAGTACTTCAGGGTATGCATAATTTATTGCTTCATTGTACACTCAAAACAATAAGTTAGTACAAAAGCTAGTAAAACGTCTTGTAAATCAGGTATACTATTTTTTAGCACATTTTTTTGCTAAAATCGTGTTTTCAGTTAAAATTTTTGTTATACTTATTCAGCACTTAACTGCTTTATACTAATGCTTCACTAATATACTAATGTTTTACTAATTAATTTTGCTAAAAAAATTGTGCTGATAATCACATTAATAGTGTGGACGACAACCAAATTGAAAGATATACGCAGAATGAATCAGATGTCGCGGCATGTCAAGATGTAGTAGAGAAGAGGAAAATGATACTAAAAAGTACAACTCTAATAAGACATATAAAAAAATCAACCATGGAAGACTTTTGTATCTGTTTTTCATACATAAAACAAAATTGCGGATTAAAACAACTTAAATTTTGCGTTGTCACCGGCTTGTGAAAATAATTGTCTATTAATAAAATAAAAGACAAAAGAAATTGAGTTTGTGATTTAACATAACAAATATCTCTAGAAATTCTAATAACAAAGTCCCTTGAAGATTTCCTTGGGCAGGAATGAAATCCGGATAGGGACACGCCTACATCAGATTGCTTTTCACAATTTGTTAAATAAGTTTTGGGACTTTAGCACATTTAATTACTATAAATGCAATTAATGTTTATCCCGATGAAAATAAATTTAAATAACAAATATGCAGGTGCTTGTGCAAATTTAAATGTAACTGACACTAATAGAAAACATATGATTTTCTATTGTTGATTTACTTGAATAAACGTCACTACATTGCTGGATCTGTCAAAAAAACAGAGTAGTATTTGGAAGATGACAAAGCCAATTGTGACAATTTTTTGTTGTTGTTTTTGTTTTTTCTTTGATATTTTAAATTTAGAATCTCGCTCCTAGACGAGGACAAGAAATTCTCATTGAGTTTGTGATTTAACATAACAAATATCTCTAGAAATTCTAATAACAAAGTCCCCTGAAGATTTCCTTGGGCAGGAATGAAATCCGGATAGGGACACGCCTACATCAGATTGCTTTTCACAATTTGTTAAATAAGTTTTGGGATTTTAGCACATTTAATTACTATAAATGCAATTAATGTTTATCCCGATGAAAATAAATTTAAATAACAAATATGAGGTGCTTGTGCAAATTTAAATGTAACTGACACTAATAGAAAACATATGATTTTCTATTGTTGATTTTCTTGAATAAACGTCACTACATTGCTAGGTCTGTCAAAAAAACAGAGTAGTATTTGGAAGATGACAAAGCCAATTGTGACAATTTTTTGTTGTTGTTTTTGTTTTTTTCTTTGATATTTTAAATTTAGAATCTCGCTCCTAGACGAGGACAAGAAGTTCTCATTGAGTTTGTGATTTAACATAACAAATATCTCTAGAAATTCTAATAACAAAGTCCCCTGAAGATTTCCTTGGGCAGGAATGAAATCCGGATAGGGACACGCCTACATCAGATTGCTTTTCACAATTTGTTAAATAAGTTTTGGGACTTTAGCACATTTAATTACTATAAATGCAATTAAAGTTTATCCCGATGAAAATAAATTTAAATAGAAAATATTTAAATTTAAAATGTATTTCTATAATAAATTTTAATAGATTAATAATCTAGTGTGGTCAAATTGCAAACAAACATATACAGACATGTAGACAGAGTAAAGCGAAAGACAAAGACACACATCTTAGTATGGTTCCTTTTTCTTATTGCAAAAAAGGGTTGTTTTTTTCGTTTCGTTTGTCTTTGTTTATTTTTTGGTTTCGTTTCTATAATTATCTTCGGTAGTTGCGTCCTTTAAAAGAAAGCATCATTTAGACTACACTCAAAAAAAAAGCTTGTAAAGCCAGCAAAAATGTTTGCTGAGTCAGCAAAATTTTAGTCAGGAGGGTGCTAGCAAAAAAATTGCTAATGTCAGCAAAATAAAAAAAACAAACGAAACGAAAAAAACAACCATTTTTTTGCAATAAGAAAAAGGAACCATAAAAATCTACCTAAGATGTGTGTCTTCGTCTTTCGTTTTACTCACATGTCTGTATATGTTTGTTTGTTTGCAATTTGACCACACTAGATTGTTAATCTATAAACATTTAGTTTAGAAATACATCTAAATTTAAATATTTTATTTTGTCTTTTATTTAATTAATAGACAATTATTTTCACAAGCTGTGACGGTAACTATTATTTTTTCTTTAGGGAAAATCCGCGAGCAAAAATGTAGAACAAATCATACTTTAAAATAGTGCACTAATGTGAACAAATGTATTTTAGAAAGTAAAAGAAAATTGCGCATTATTGCGATTGTTTAATATTTTTTATGTATTCGCAAAATAACAGTTGTTTTTTTGATTTCCGTTTAAAAATATTTTATGGGGTTATTTGATGATTTTTTTTTTGAAACAATCAATTTATTTAAATTGTAAGGAAGATAAATGTTTAAAACGTTGAACACTAATGGACAATGGCAGGATACTTGTACTGTTGCATTTTATTGTCCCCAAACTTTTGATTTTGTTTATAATTGCTATTTAATGATATTAGAGGAAAATCTGAAAATAACTTATTATTATTGTTGAGAAGAAAGGGAAATAAAGATCATATTTTAAATTGTTATTTGTTTAGAAATGTATAAACCATACAAGAGACAATTAAAAGAAAAGATTTAAAAAAAGGGGATATATAATGATGAGATATAATACCAATTCACAATTTCGGTATAAAAGTCAAACTGTTGCGTCTCTGTGTTTTTATGCTTCGGTCGGCTTTTTTTTTTTTTTTTTAAATTTTCTGATTTATTTAAAATGTGGATGCGATTGTCCTCCACTGTAGTTTTATTTAGCAACATAATACGAGCTTTATTTTACTAATATGAGCTTTGTTTTACTCTAATAATGATCTAAACGACTTTCCACCTTAGACACGCCCTTATTCATTAATTTTGTCAGATTATCTAGATTCCCTTTTTGTAGTGAGAACCTCACTCGATGAAACTCTCATTGAGAATTATTTATTTTAAGGGAGCTTTCATTAGGGAAACTGTTGAGTACGGATTTTGTTTTAACTCAAATTCTAGTTTTGACTAATGTGTGGAGAGACGTTAAGGGGAATTGGTAGTTCTTTTTTATTGTTAGTTGTCGATTGATTTTCGTATTGTTAGTCAGGGAGGATATATGGGAATTCCGAAATGTACCAACCATTATAGAATATAGTACTTTTTCGTCCCCAATGGAAAAGGGAATATTATTGTTAATTACCAAATAAGACGTAAATAGAAAACTATTTGTATGCGAAAACGAATCGTTAAACCATGTTGGTCGGCAGGGTGATAAAAATGTATAGGTTTTTTCTTAAACTCCCCAAGTTTTGATAATATTTTTTTTAACATATGTATGTTAATAAATTTAATATATTATTTATATTCATTAAAAGAATTGTAGGCGAGTAAAGGTTTTAATTATTCACCAGTCTTTTAATGGTACAAGAAAAAAAAAAAAAAATAATAGTACAGACATGTTTTTGAATAGTTCTAAACGGATCAAAGGAGTTCCATAGGGTTGAAATAGTACCATACAAAGTACTATAGTACCAACTCTATTCTCCTTGTCGTTGGTGGGTACTTAAAGGGAACGGAAGAGATGCAAACGTTTGTTAAGACACCCAGGAAGAGCTTTCTATCGGAATGTATGTACATTGTTGCTAGTTTGTTTTCTTGATTTTTATTTTAGAAGCAGGTGGCCGGCAATGTAAATTGTTCTTGTTTTTATAACGGTTTAGAATTTGCAAATTTTTAAAGTAGTTTGGCTTTTGGTGTAAAAATTTTTAAAAACACATTGAATCGAGATTTCAAAGCGTGAAGAAGCCGTTAATTGCAAATAATTGAAAATCTTGTGTAGTGAATTATTTAAAGATTCTTAACGTGACTGTTCTTAAGGAAAAAAAAGACAATTGTTTTAAGAATTTAATTTTTTGATATATGGTGCTTCATAATGGTGTTTACCCACTAAGAATTTAATTTGGAAGTTGTTGTTGCTGTACGTGACTCGTTTTACACTAGACCCCATTACGTGTACTTGCATACCCAAGGATCTTGGTTGGTGGTCATATGGTTTGAAATTTGCCATTATATTGTGCCTGACTTGCTATCAAAATTGTGCCTAACGTTGCCAGTGATGTACCACCACTTATTGGATTTTTGTATTGTCTATTGGTATTAACCTGAAAATAAATAACCTAGAGCCAAGTAAGGACATTCCTTGGGAAGTTATTATACACTCTGCTGAAGCTGCTTGTACCCGGATGAGACCACTATTACATGCTGTGGTTATTGGACACAGTATCAATTATACTATTGCTATTTGGATGGATGATAAACAAATTTGATATTGGAATCTTTATATTACCCCTACCTATAATTTATATTTTGAATTGTGATAAGTATAATTTAAAGAAAAAAATTGGTATTCAAATTTTAATTTAACATTTTTTCACTAAAATATAAATTTTTTTTTAAATTTATAATTTTTAAGTTGATTCGGGAGCCCTACATCTAAATTATTGCCAAATTATTAGAATCCAGAACATCTATTTTTTTTAGTAAATCTACAGAGCATACATCCTCGTCATCTATGGGCCCACAGATTATACGATGGACAACTAATGAGTATGTAACAGTGAGTATTAAATGAACTTTTATATCGTAGTTTATTCTAATGATTTGGCCTACATACACAAACGTGATACTTGTGATTTTTTATTAGTTTGCTAATTTTAATTAATTAAATTTAGAAAAGAAAACGAAATTTAAAATTTAAATTATTCCCTTCATACAATTTGTTTTGCTTAAATTTAAAGTTGAATACTGGTCTCTTTCCTAATATTTTCAAATATGAATTTTGTCCTTGGAATATTGTTTTAAACGAAAAAAAAAAGAAAAATATGATTTCTTGCTAAATTTTCCTTAATAAAGGGTTCCTAGTAACCAAACCATTTTGTATTTGGGTCATCAATAAATAATTTTTTTTGGATTTTATTTGATGATAAGGTTGGGTTATGGGCAATATATAGGGACAAGATCTACCCCTATTCTCTTCAAGGTTGATCATAATAAACATACAATCCAAACTATTGTTGATCGCACGTAATTTTGTGTGGTATTAGGATAGCAATTGGTGAAAAGATCCCCGCCCCATCCGACGAGCCCTAGCCGGTTTAAAACGTGCGTCACCAATTCTATCAAACGATTTTCTTTATTTTAACATCATTATCATTACAATTGGCGCCCAACGTGGGGCGAAGACAGGCAGGAAACTCGGTTTTACACGTGTTTTCTTTATCTTCAATTAAATTTACGTATTTTCAAATTTTTGGATTTCGGGTTTGGTTGTTGTAGTCACAATCCAAACACTGACCGATTTTAGTTTACTACAAATTTTTTTGACATAGTTTGGAAGAATTTTGGGTATTGTTTTTTTTCATAAGTTTTTAAACTTATTCATGAAATACGACTACTTATGTTTATGATCACATAACTAGATTGTCTGATTATGGTTTTCTAACTTTTTGATATTTAGACAATATTGGGGAATTTCCATCTGAATTTTGATCAACCTTTTGAAGAATAATTTTATGGTTTGGTTACATATCAGGATACCCTTACGTACATATGAAATTTTGACAGAAATATTTACGGGAAATAGAGTGAATATACCTATATATCTATATATTATTTGTTTATTTTATTTGTTTTACGAATCTTCGATACAATTTAAATACAGGTTTTGAAAAAAAAAAAAAACCCCCAAATAGAATTGTTAGTTTTTAATAGTTAGTTTGTTTTGTGAGCAAAATTGTAAATTTTATTTCTGGGCTTGTCGTGAGCTAAGATCTAGCGAAATATTTAAGAAAAAATGTCTGTTAGACATAGCGGTGATCATTTACCACCTGTAAAGGAGTGTGTCATTTGTAGACAGGTTTTGTCGTTTGGGGAAGATTTAGTTTCTACTAGGTGTACCCACATATTTCACAGAAGTTGTATTTTGTCCTGGATAGAAAATTCACCAACATGCCCTAGTTGTCGTGGTCAAGTGACCAGAAATAGTTTAATGTCACATACTTTACCAGCATACACTGAGAATGATGGGGCTACAGGAGGCACTGTTCCCATTAATACTGTTCCGGCAATAATCGATGAGAATACTGAGTCAGGTAGAATTTTATCTTCTAGGCGTAAAAAGAGAACTCAAGCGTATTCAGATAATCGTAATTTATCTTTTCCAAATCCTCCACCACAAAACGAGGAAAATTGTCGCACTTCAACGGGAAATGCAAATTCTCAACAACGGAATCTGCAGACCAACAATGATTTAGAAGATCGGATTTATAGTAATATTAGATCAAGCTTTGATGTTCAATTTTCTCAAATGCAGAATGCCATTTCACAACTTTCAAACCAGTTGTCACAATTAAACGTAAATAGAGCTCAGGAGCCTGAATGGCCCCAACAAAGTTTCTCTTCTATACCTAGTGGTTTTACCATGAACAATAGTGCCAGAGTGCACGAGTCTACTACTTCGGCCACATTTTTAACGAATAGTACTAAGGTAGCAAATCTGATAAGCAGCTGGTCTATTTCATTTTCAGGATCAACTACAGGAATGCCTGTACAGAAATTTATATATATGGTTGATGCCCTTACTCGTGATAGTCTTGGCGGAAACTTTAATCTACTTTGTGAACATGCCCATATTTTGTTTAAGTCCAGAGCAAATGATTGGTATTGGCGCTATAGGGGAAGGGTGAATAGAGTTGTTTGGTCAGATTTATGTCGTGCATTGAGGGAACATTTTGGTGCTCACTTAAGCGATACGGATATAAGAGAGCTTATACGTGATCGGAAACAAGGTCTTAGTGAAAATTTCGATGACTTTTATAGTAATATTCTTTTGTTGTGTGATAAATTGAGAACACCACTTTCTGAATCCGACCTTGTTGAAATTCTTCGTAGAAATTTGAGACCACATCTTCGAAAGGAAATTTTTTATCTTGAAATTCATAACGTTTCACAACTAAGACAATTGATTTTAAGACGCGAAGCCTTAAGTCAGGAATTTGAAAAGGTTAATAGAAATATTAAAGGCAGAGTGAATGAGTTGGATGCTGAAGACAATGAGGAAATTTTAGAAGATTTAGAGGAAATTTGTGAATTAAATGGGAAAGGTGAAGTTAGGAATAAAGAAGTATGTTGCTGGAATTGCAGATGTGTAGGACACCGATATGTAGATTGTGTTGAGGAACGAACCGTGTTTTGCTATGGTTGTGGTGAACCCGGGGTATATCGTCCGCAGTGCGAACGCTGCCAGGGAAATGCACAGCCGAGCGGGAACAAAACCACCGGTTTACGCTCGAGGAGAAATTAGATCAGAATATAGTAAAAGTGAACGCTTCAACTCAAACAAATCTAATGCTTAATGTACAGGAAGGTGGTAAACAAAAAGTTTCGATTTTTGGAAAACCTTATCATTTAAGATTAATAGAATACAATAGAATAAGGAAGAGAATTTTTAACGAGGAGTTAAATAAAATTAATATTAAGAAACCTAAGAGGAAAACTTTGCGTATAAGAACATTTTTTTTAAATAAGAGTAAGATGATTAAAAATTGCATAAGTTCAATTGAATCATTTTGTAGAGATATTGATCCTAGACCCTTTGTACAAATTGAAATTTTTGGTAAGACGATGGGAGCCCTTTTGGATTCAGGTGCAACTATCTCGTGCATTAGTGGTCGTGCTGCTGCTGATTTTTTAGAACAAAATATTCCGTTTAAAACTTGTAATTCTGTAGTAGAAGCTGCAGGTGGTAATAAGTTTAGAATTATGGGGAGTATTTTAACAGATGTTACTTTTCGTAACGTGACGAAAAAATTGAATTTTTTTATTATTCCTGATTTAAAACAGGATATTTATCTCGGATGTGACTTTTGGGACTGTTTTGGATTATTAAAAAAGATTTTGGAAAGTTTTTCAGTTTTGGATGAGGAAAGTAGGATTAGTGCTCATGATTTGAATGAGAACCAGCGTCAACGTTTGAATAGGGCTATTTCTTTATTTCCCGATTTTCGTGAAGAGGGCTTGGGTAGGACAAATATTTTGGAACACACTATAGAGATTGAAAAGGGTGCTAGACCCATTAAACAGCGCTATTTTTCAGTGTCACCCGCCATTGAGCAAAAACTTCATGCCGAGGTTGATAATATGCTTAAGTTAGGTGTTATAGAACCAGCACCACCTAATTGTTCCTGGAGCAGTCCCGTAACACTAGTTCAAAAAGAGGGCAAAAATCGTCTTTGTCTGGACTCCAGAAAACTTAATGCTGTAACCGTTCGTGACGCTTACCCTCAGCCGAAAATCAGTGGTATCCTCTCTCGTCTTCCGAAGGCAGAATTCATTTCATCTCTTGATTTGAAACACGCCTTTTGGCAAGTACCGTTGGCCGAGAACTCTAAAGACATGACAGCTTTTACAATTCCAAACAGGCCTCTATATCGTTTTAATGTTATGCCTTTTGGCTTAACAAATGCACCCCAAACCATGTCCAGAATTATGGATATTATAATACCTCCGGAACTGCGAAATAGGGTCTTCGTCTATTTAGACGACTTATTGTTGATAAGCGAAAATTTTGATAGTCACATTTTGTTATTAGAGGAAGTTGGTCATATACTTAGGAAATCTGGATTAACGCTGAATATTGAAAAATGTAAATGGTGTATGCGTGAAGTTCGATATCTGGGATATCTAATAGGCAACGGCTGTATTAAGGCTGATCCGGACAGAGTTTCTGCGGTTAAAAATTTATCACCACCTCGTTCAGTGCGAGAAATTAGAAAATTTTTAGGTTTTGTCGGGTGGTATAGACGTTTTTTGTCAAACTTTTCGTCACTCACTGCTCCTTTGACCGACCTTACAAAAAAATCTAATAATCCTTTTAAGTGGACAAGTGAGGCACAAATGGCTTTTGATCGGATAAAGGATTTGTTGACGTCTGCACCCATTTTAATAACACCTGATTTTAGTAAGCCATTTATCATTCAATGCGACGCATCGAAGACCGGTGTTGGAGGAGTTTTGGCTCAGGAGAATTCAGAGGGCGTAGAGCTCCCAATAGCATTTTTTTCTAGAAAACTGAATCGGGCTCAGCAAAACTACTCCATTACCGAGCTCGAATGCCTAGCTGCGGTTTGGTCTATTGAAAAATTTAGGGAGTATATTGAAGGTCATCCGTTTAAAGTGATCACCGATCACGCAAGTTTGCGCTGGTTAATGAACCAATCGGATTTAAATGGACGCCTTGCGCGTTGGTCCCTAAAGCTACAGGGCTTTAAGTTTGATATTGAGCATCGTAGGGGTAGTTTAAATATTGTCCCAGATGTACTGTCACGTTTGCCAAGGGAAAGTATCGATTCTTTTGAAATTTTGCCTGAGATAGATCTTCAATCTTCACATTTTAAATCCCAGGAGTACCTTGATCTCCAGAACAAAATATTAGATAATCAATCCCGTTTACCAGACCTCAAAGTGAAGGATGGTTATGTGTATAAACGCACTATATTTGCTAAATATGATATTTCGGAAGCTTCTACATGGAAGTTGTGGGTTCCACAGGAACTTGCGGCTTGTGTGTTAGAACGCTGTCATAGTCAACCGACGTCATCTCATGGAGGTGTTGGCAAAACGCTTGAAAAATTGCGCCGATATTTCTATTGGCCCACTATGTTTAGAGACGTAAAGGATTTCATTTCAAAATGCGAAATTTGCAAGCAATGCAAAGCTCCAAACACACAATTGAGACCACCTATGGGTGCACAAGCTAAATCTAAAAGACCTTTTCAACGCCTCTATTTAGATTTTTTGGGTCCATATCCCCGTTCTAAGAGTGGCAACGTTGGTATATTTTTGGTGTTAGATCATTTTACAAAATATCCATTATTTAAGGCAGTTAAGAAATTTTGTGCAAGTCATGTAATTGAATTTTTAGAGTCGAACGTTTTTAATATATTTGGTGTACCGGAGGTGGTAATCACTGACAACGGTTCCCAATTTCGCTCCTTGCAGTTCAAACATTTTTTGGAAAGGTTTGGTATTTCACACACATTAACACCAGTGTATTCACCCCAATCCAACGCTGCCGAACGTGTAAACAGGTCGCTGTTAGCTGGAATTCGTTCGTATATAGTAAAAGATCATAGAACTTGGGACTCGAAGTTGAATGAAATAGGTGTAGCTTTGAGATCTGCTTTCCATGTGTCGATAGGATTTTCGCCATACTATTCATTATTCGGACAACAAATGGTTTTACACAGTAGTACCTATAAACTTCTTAGAAAACTCGATTTACTTGAAGATGGTGAGCAAGTCTTAGATAAGGATGACAGGTTAAAATTAGTGCGGAGTAAAATATTGGAAAATTTACAAAAATCTTACAACAACAACAAAAGAACATACGATCTTCGGGCCAGACCAACAAATTTTGAAATAGGCGATTGGGTGTATAGGCGAAACTTTCAACAGAGTAACAAGGCAAATGCTTTTAATTCCAAATTGGCGAAAAAATTTATAAAATGCAAGATCGTTAGGAAGATTGGAAATAATTGCTATGAATTAGAGGAAAATAATAGAAATATAGGCAATTTTCACGCAAAAGACTTGAGAAAGGCATGATATGAATCCCGTTTTCAGTTTGTTTTCATCGATAAATATAATGAAAACAACCTGTTTTGTGACGGTAACTATTATTTTTTCTTTAGGGAAAATCCGCGAGCAAAAATGTAGAACAAATCATACTTTAAAATAGTGCACTAATGTGAACAAATGTATTTTAGAAAGTAAAAGAAAATTGCGCATTATTGCGATTGTTTAATATTTTTTATGTATTCGCAAAATAACAGTTGTTTTTTTGATTTCCGTTTAAAAATATTTTATGGGGTTATTTGATGATTTTTTTTTTGAAACAATCAATTTATTTAAATTGTAAGGAAGATAAATGTTTAAAACGTTGAACACTAATGGACAATGGCAGGATACTTGTACTGTTGCATTTTATTGTCCCCAAACTTTTGATTTTGTTTATAATTGCTATTTAATGATATTAGAGGAAAATCTGAAAATAACTTATTATTATTGTTGAGAAGAAAGGGAAATAAAGATCATATTTTAAATTGTTATTTGTTTAGAAATGTATAAACCATACAAGAGACAATTAAAAGAAAAGATTTAAAAAAAGGGGATATATAATGATGAGATATAATACCAATTCACAATTTCGGTATAAAAGTCAAACTGTTGCGTCTCTGTGTTTTTATGCTTCGGTCGGCTTTTTTTTTTTTTAAATTTTCTGATTTATTTAAAATGTGGATGCGATTGTCCTCCACTGTAGTTTTATTTAGCAACATAATACGAGCTTTATTTTACTAATATGAGCTTTGTTTTACTCTAATAATGATCTAAACGACTTTCCACCTTAGACACGCCCTTATTCATTAATTTTGTCAGATTATCTAGATTCCCTTTTTGTAGTGAGAACCTCACTCGATGAAACTCTCATTGAGAATTATTTATTTTAAGGGAGCTTTCATTAGGGAAACTGTTGAGTACGGATTTTGTTTTAACTCAAATTCTAGTTTTGACTAATGTGTGGAGAGACGTTAAGGGGAATTGGTAGTTCTTTTTTATTGTTAGTTGTCGATTGATTTTCGTATTGTTAGTCAGGGAGGATATATGGGAATTCCGAAATGTACCAACCATTATAGAATATAGTACTTTTTCGTCCCCAATGGAAAAGGGAATATTATTGTTAATTACCAAATAAGACGTAAATAGAAAACTATTTGTATGCGAAAACGAATCGTTAAACCATGTTGGTCGGCAGGGTGATAAAAATGTATAGGTTTTTTCTTAAACTCCCCAAGTTTTGATAATATTTTTTTTAACATATGTATGTTAATAAATTTAATATATTATTTATATTCATTAAAAGAATTGTAGGCGAGTAAAGGTTTTAATTATTCACCAGTCTTTTAATGGTACAAGAAAAAAAAAAAAAAAATAATAGTACAGACATGTTTTTGAATAGTTCTAAACGGATCAAAGGAGTTCCATAGGGTTGAAATAGTACCATACAAAGTACTATAGTACCAACTCTATTCTCCTTGTCGTTGGTGGGTACTTAAAGGGAACGGAAGAGATGCAAACGTTTGTTAAGACACCCAGGAAGAGCTTTCTATCGGAATGTATGTACATTGTTGCTAGTTTGTTTTCTTGATTTTTATTTTAGAAGCAGGTGGCCGGCAATGTAAATTGTTCTTGTTTTTATAACGGTTTAGAATTTGCAAATTTTTAAAGTAGTTTGGCTTTTGGTGTAAAAATTTTTAAAAACACATTGAATCGAGATTTCAAAGCGTGAAGAAGCCGTTAATTGCAAATAATTGAAAATCTTGTGTAGTGAATTATTTAAAGATTCTTAACGTGACTGTTCTTAAGGAAAAAAAAGACAATTGTTTTAAGAATTTAATTTTTTGATATATGGTGCTTCATAATGGTGTTTACCCACTAAGAATTTAATTTGGAAGTTGTTGTTGCTGTACGTGACTCGTTTTACACTAGACCCCATTACGTGTACTTGCATACCCAAGGATCTTGGTTGGTGGTCATATGGTTTGAAATTTGCCATTATATTGTGCCTGACTTGCTATCAAAATTGTGCCTAACGTTGCCAGTGATGTACCACCACTTATTGGATTTTTGTATTGTCTATTGGTATTAACCTGAAAATAAATAACCTAGAGCCAAGTAAGGACATTCCTTGGGAAGTTATTATACACTCTGCTGAAGCTGCTTGTACCCGGATGAGACCACTATTACATGCTGTGGTTATTGGACACAGTATCAATTATACTATTGCTATTTGGATGGATGATAAACAAATTTGATATTGGAATCTTTATATTACCCCTACCTATAATTTATATTTTGAATTGTGATAAGTATAATTTAAAGAAAAAAATTGGTATTCAAATTTTAATTTAACATTTTTTCACTAAAATATAAATTTTTTTTAAATTTATAATTTTTAAGTTGATTCGGGAGCCCTACATCTAAATTATTGCCAAATTATTAGAATCCAGAACATCTATTTTTTTTAGTAAATCTACAGAGCATACATCCTCGTCATCTATGGGCCCACAGATTATACGATGGACAACTAATGAGTATGTAACAGTGAGTATTAAATGAACTTTTATATCGTAGTTTATTCTAATGATTTGGCCTACATATACAAACGTGATACTTGTGATTTTTTATTAGTTTGCTAATTTTAATTAATTAAATTTAGAAAAGAAAACGAAATTTAAAATTTAAATTATTCCCTTCATACAATTTGTTTTGCTTAAATTTAAAGTTGAATACTGGTCTCTTTCCTAATATTTTCAAATATGAATTTTGTCCTTGGAATATTGTTTTAAACGAAAAAAAAAAGAAAAATATGATTTCTTGCTAAATTTTCCTTAATAAAGGGTTCCTAGTCACCAAACCATTTTTTATTTGGGTCATCAATAAATAATTTTTTTTGGATTTTATTTGATGATAAGGTTGGGTTATGGGCAATATATAGGGACAAGATCTACCCCTATTCTCTTCAAGGTTGATCATAATAAACATACAATCCAAACTATTGTTGATCGCACGTAATTTTGTGTGGTATTAGGATAGCAATTGGTGAAAAGATCCCCGCCCCATCCGAGCCCTAGCCGGTTTAAAACGTGCGTCACCAATTCTATCAAACGATTTTCTTTATTTTAACATCATTACCATTACAAAGCCGGTGACAACGCAAAATTTAAGTTGTTTTAATCCTCAATTTTGTTTTATGTATGAAAAACAGATACAGAAGTCTTCCATGGTTGAGTTTTTTATAAGTCTTATCAGAGTTGTACTTTTTATTATCATTTTCCTCTTCTCTACTACATCATGACATGCCGCTACATCTGCTTCATTCTGCGTATATCTTTCAATCTGGTTGTCGTCCACACTATTAATGTGCTTATCAGCACAATTTTTTTTAGCAAAATTAATTTGTAAAACATTAGTATATTAGTAAAGTATTAGTATAAAACAGTCAAGTGCTGAATAAGTATAACAAAAATTTTAGCTGAAAACACGATTTTACCAAAAAAATTTGCTAAAAAATAGTATACCTGATTTACAAGACGTTTTACTAACTTTTGTACTAACTTATTTTTTTGAGTGTACCATTGATGTAAGTAATTGAAAGAAAATTTTTGTTATGTTGTATATATTTATTTCTATATATTTTCAGATATTAAATTAATTTATGACATCAATGTGGGAAAATGAAAATTTTTATATTTCGTAATTATTGTAAATTATTTTTAAAAGAATCACAAAAATATGTTTTATGATTTTCAGCAAATATATTAACTAAATTACAATTTTTTTACAATTTTTTTTGCGTTTTTTTCTGTCTACTAAAATTCAGTAAAATATTTATTAATTTTTACCAACGCTTTTTTATTTCTAATCTACTAAGTGTTAGCAAAACTTTTGCTGAATCTACTAATTTTGTTGCTGAAAATCAGTGAGCTGACATTAACAATTTTTTTGCTAGCGCCCTCGTGACTAAAATTTTGCTGACTCAGCAAAATTTTTTGCTGACTTTACAAACTTTTTTTTTTGAGTGTAAGCATTATTCACTGCTTCAAAGAAGGCATTTTGGGAAGCACGATAGAATGCCTTCCCTAATTGCTTTATAGTATGCAAGACGATGAAGCGCTATTTTGGAAGTGTTTTTTTTTTTTTTTAAAGAGGAGCAACACCCAGGTAATTCTTCCTATGTATTAATGTGTTGCTTTCTTTGGAAAGGGGATAGTGGAGAGATGAAAGGTGGTGAAAGATGAAGGGCTTCAAACATGGCAACACTGTAATTGCGCGAGTAGATAAATCTTAAAACAGTTGTTGCTCGCCACCTGATATAGAGTTTTACTGATTCATTATTTTACTTCAGTGGGGTTAAGTGCCTTGGGAACACCGAAGGTGGGCGCAGCGATGATAGAAAACTCATACATATCCAAAGTAATTACTACTTTTTATCATATTTGAGAGTTATTTTAAAAGTTGATTTATAATTACCAACTGGCAATGTCAAAAAATATTTGTTGATAATAATTATTATATGGTTTATAGAATTGTTTATATAATTTGTTCAGTAGACTCTTCACTACATTATTGCCAAATATAGTTAAGCAATATCTTCAAGTCTGAATTAGCTGTTGTCCAAAAACTGAGGAAACCTTTTTTTGAGTGGTATACTGATTTTCAAAACCTTTTGAGGTCCATAAAAAAAATTGGTAGTCAAACTGGCCAAACCGATTACAGGGTTTTCCTAACCTTTGGTAGTACAATCGAACATATACTGTCGAGTCCGTGCATTTTTCCAAAAGTCTTCATTTGTTGCACTGTGTAATAGTTGTTTTGGCCTATGCTAAAAACTATATTAAGCGTGATTTAACACAAGTTTCACCTAAAATAAAGTGTTATTACTGAAACTAAGACAAACCCATGCATAATTTCCCGACTAAACTCGACTAGAGTGTGAATTTTCTTCTTTATTCATAACAATTATCGAACAATAAAAACATATATTAATTAGACAGCAATAATTACGCGAAAGGAAAAAAAAAACTTCCTCATAATAGCTGTAGAATAGAAATTCAAAATTGTATAAACGGATAAGATATTTGAAGAATTCTGATATATTAAATGATGTAAATGTTCAAACATATTTTTAAATTACCTAGAAACTCTACTTCTATTTATATACAAAGCACATTTTAAAATTTTTTGTTTTGACGAAATTTAGTAAGAATAAATTAGCATTGCCAATGATAGCAATGGACAGTATTTAATGAAAATGCAATCTTAAGTTCAAAGTGACTCTATAACAAATGACTTAAATCAGTTTTATGGCCTTTTATACGATAAACTGCATTTATTTGATTATTTTCTCTGATATCGCTATTGTTAACCTAAATTAAGAATATAGTTTTGGGTATAAAATACTAATCTAAGTCTAGTAAGTGAAGCTTCCGTTCCGAAACACATATTTTGTTATACGAATTTTACACTGTTGTTGGGTGAATTTTTTCTCCAGTGTGCGGACGAAAGGGTAATCATATTGCGGCTGCTTTCAGGAAGTGGGTAAAAAATTAGCGAATTATAACTACGATACTACAATTTTATATTTGTACTATATTTGTCATACATTAATTAAAAAAAAAAAAATAAAATCAAAATAACTGTTATTTTTTAAGAGTAATTTTGCATAATCAAAAATAAGATTTAATTATAAATGATTTGTTTAAAAAAAAATCTACTTTATAATTTTCTAAAATTAAATTCATAAGTTTTAGGGTTTCTGATTATGAATAACTAAAAAAATTTTTCAGAAGCTTATTATAACAAATTAAAAAAATTTTAAAATTTTTCTAAAACTTGAAAAACTACTTACAAAGGAGGTATCCCGACCCGAACAAATAGATCATAATGAACTTTGTTTATGTTATAAGTCATACTAATTTAAGGGACACGTATTTTTTTTTTTTTTAGCTGCCCATTCCCATGTTCAGGCATAACTAAAATAGTTCAAACAAAAAAAAAAAAAAGACCCGAAGAAACGGTTTTTCGGATTTTGATAATTTAAACGGCATGACATAGTCAAATGAATCTTTTTTGATATGCATAACTCAAAATTAAAAGTTTTACATGCTGTATGCTGAGTTTGTCTGAAACCCATATATAGACTGTCAATGATGTCCTCTCAAGCCATGCGCGGCTCCAGCAATTAATATAAAGGGACATTTCATACGCCTCAGTGTACAAAAAGCAACAAATAATTTTTAAATGAATTAACTCATACCCAAAATCTGATCACTGACTATAAAATTAAGCAATAAGTTTTTTCAAAATTAAATTGTTATAATGAATTTAGTGTTATATTTTTTTGTTGTGTATAGAAAAAAATGAAATTATTTTAAAATTGATTTTTGTGGCGCCTTTTTGAAGGTTTTCTTTGGTACGTTCAGTAGCTGGTTCCGGGCGGGCTATTTAGCAACTCGTACATAATACGAGGACTGATCAATAAGTCCGCGACTATTCGAACTTCCCTCGTAGTTATATGAAATGCAACACTTCTCCCATCAAGTACCACCTGTAAATAGACTACTGTCAAATTTTGAGCAAGTTCCGTCATTTACTTTGCATTTAACAGCTGTTCAAAACAAACATAAATAGACTACTGTCAAATTTTGAGCAAGTTCCGTCATTTACTATGCGTTTAACAGCTGTTCAAAACATACAATTTTAATTTTTTTAAAAATTAAAAAAAGTGAATTTCGAGTGCTCATTAAACATTAGTTTTTGCGAAAAAAGCGTCAATCAAACCAAGGAAAAGCTTGACAAATGGGGACACTGTACAATCGATTTCAATGGTAAAAAACTGGTTTACTGACTTTCGTTGTGGTCGCACAAGTACAAATGACGCTGAACGTTCTGGACTACCAATTTAGGTCGATCCACCCGAAAATGTCGAAAACATCCACGATATGGTGTGGGCTGATCGAAGAGTAAAAATGCGTGAAATTGTTGATGTCATACACATTTCATATGGCAGTGTGGTTTTGATTTTAAATGTTTAGTTGAGTTTAAGAGAGCTGTCTGCAAGATGGTGTTACATATTTAAATAAAACAACATGATTATTCTAAAGTATATGAGCGAATGAATATGTATAACAAGATCATTGAATTCTGTATGTAACACTTTTTAACAAATTAAATTAGATATTCCAGTGGGAGAGTAATAAATGTAACAGTACATTATATGTAACGAGTAGAGTTGTCAATTATTCGCCTTTCAGCTTTGTTCGAATAATTCAAATAATTGTTTTCGCTCGTTCGATCAAACGATTAAATTTCAAAAATTATTCGATTAATCGATGAGAATAACGAATAAAAAAAATTATTTTTTTTAGTTAGTCCCTTTACAGGAAGAAGAAGAAGAAAACATTTTTATTGAAAAATTTTACGGACACAAGGGATACACCAGATTGCCGCAGTTTCGTCCCCCTCCTGGGACTCGTCAGTGGTTAATTTATGTGTCAATTGAACAAAGTATTTTATATTGTTAATTTTGCTCTATATAAAAAAATTTATTTTTTGGTGTCGTACTGTGATTTGAACTCACGGTCTTAGCATCAAGCTATGCATCGTAATCTCACCTCTTAACGAGTTGAGCCACGGTCGACACAGCGTTGACTGCTACTAAATTGGAATATGGTCACACTACGTACACACAAGTATTGTTTCGATCAGAAGAGACAGAACTAGCTAATACCAATGCACAATTCATTTCTCAACTAGAATGCTTTTTCTTCTTAATCCTATCTCGTTTTCACAAATATCATTTTTAAACAATATTTTTATTAACAAAAAAATTAACAATTCATACAAAAAAAATTAAAAATAAGAAGTTAATATTTTAATTAACAAAAATTCATAACTAACAAAAAAAAAAAAAAAACTTTAAAATAAAATAGCTAGGTTGTTCTTAAGAAATAATCTTTTAAAAACAAAAGTTGACTTAATTTTTTTGCTTTTAAACGATTTTTAGTTTTGGTTTTTATTAAATTAGATTTTGAAAACACTCTTTCGCTAATTGTTGAGGTAGGTGATATAGTAAGAAGAGCATTAAATAGTTTATCTAATTTTTCTGATATATCGCTGAAGTCTCTGAATTGAATTATTTAATTCGCATAAAAGATTATTATTTCAATAATTTTATCTGAATTATTGTGATTACTTTCAACATAAAATAATCTGGAGTACAATTTATTAGCATATTGTTTAGTTTCACTTTTTTGGGAATATTTTAGGAAACTTTAATTGCTCGGAAAATATTATTAACGTATTTAAAACTTTTATACGTCTCTCATTTATTCTTATTTTAATACGTGTTAGTAAGTCTGTTGCAAAAGAGTTATTAATTTTTTCTAAACTATTTATTAAAAACTTGATTACTCTATTCTATTATGGATGTGCTATTTTTTCCTAGCTCTTTTATAACAACATCAAGTGGTTGTAAAATTTTATAAAGGTTTGATAAAACAGTTACTTCAAAGTCCGTAAATGGTGTTAAACCAAAATCAATTAGTACATGATTAACACATTTATGAATTCCAATGAAGTTTTCCAGCATCTTTGATAATGATGACCATCTGTGTTTCACGTCATGAATAAGGCGAACTTCATTTTCTTCTTGTTGACAAACATATGTCTGCAGTTTTTGTTGTTTTTCGGTGGATTTGTTAAAAATTTTTACGTATTTCCGTAGTTTACTTATAACATTTTGTATATTAATTTTTTATTCAAATCCATTATCAACGTCATATTCATTACTAAGTTCATCATCATCATCGATTTCGTCATCCTTCTTTAAAAATTTATGAGAATAAATTAAATTAAAAGCTCTCATTTAATTTATTTTGTAATAAAAAAAATGTTCGATTAATTTACGTTAATTAATCGATTTATTCGTTATTCGAAAATCGTCATTTTTAAATTATTCGAACAAGAGTTTGGTTTTGTTTGATCGATTAATCGAATTATTCTTAATCGACTGACAACTCTAGTAACGAGGCAATACAATAATACAGAAGTTTACAAGAGTTCGATCATCATGCAATGCATAACATTTTCCCCTTTTTATTATAGGCTTATAATTCAAATTTTAGTTTCAATTCATAAAAATACTTATAAATCTATGATATAAAATAACAGATAACATTTTTAATTTTAAATGTTTGTAGATACTACATAGGTATACTTTTATTTATATTGAAGTCTACTTGGTTTCTTTTTAATACGGTTCGATTTCCGAATTAGTACAGATTCATGTAAAACTTTTTTTCGATTTTCTTTTTGGATTTCTTATGATTAACAGTTGTTCTTTTGTTCTTATTATTTGATGGGTTACGTTTTTCTGTAAATTCATTATTTAACAAAAGGCGATTTTTATTTGATAAATTTGAAAAACGTAACTGATTTCTATGAACATATTTAATGGAATTATTAATGTTTGTCAAATAGGTGTTAGTACTAATCACTTTAAAAACAGTGGCAGGAATCCATTTAATAAAGTCTTTAAAATGATTTCTATACAATACTTTATCTCCTATTTTAAAAATATTATTATCATTATTTCTCTGCCCTTTTTTATTTACGTTTCCTAAGTCTTTAATTTTAAAATTAACATTTTTTGTTTTTGCCAATGAATTAATTATAGTTCTAGGGGTAAATGAAAAAATAAAACTAGCTGGAGACCTACTAGTAGTCGTACAAGGTGTATTGTTGTAGCACATAAGAATTTTATCTAATTTTGTTTGAACTGGTAGAGGGCTTAGTTTTTCATCGGAAAGATATTTTTTTAAACTATTTTTTATTGTTTGAACACCTCGTTCAGCCAGTCCATTGCTTTGTGGATGATATGGTGGCGATTTTCTCAAACCAATATTTAATTTTTTTGCAAATTCCTCAAAATGGAAAGATTTAAATGGTGGTCCGTTATCCGAAACTATTTCTTTTGGATAACCGAATAGTTTAAAAATTGATAGTAAACTATTGCATAAATTTATTGCATCGGATCTAATTAAATATTTTACTTCAATAAATTTACTAAAAGAGTCAATATAGATTAAAAATGTTTTAGATTCAAAATAAAAAAGATCCAAATGGACTCTTTCAAACGGGAAGCTAGTTAATGGCCACTTAGTTACAACCTGTTCCCTTGGTACTCTCTGAGTAGACTGACATGAAAAACACCGTAAAACGAATTATTCGATACTCCTATCTATTTTGGGCCACCAAACTGAACTTCGAGCCAACATCTTCAACCTTACTATACCATCATGATTTTCATGAAGGGTATCAAGAGTTTCTCCACGTAATGATTCAGGTATTACTAACCTATCTCTGTAATAAATACAATTGTTCTCCGTTGATAAACTTTCACGAAACTTGTAAAAATCTTCTAACTGTTGCGGCATTTTCGACGGCCAACCGCTCTTTACATAATTCAAAACCTTACCTAAAACCGAATCCTTCAAGGTGTGCTCTCTTACTTTTTCCAAGTTTATTGGTAACTCAACTACATTTGTAAGGTTATTTATCGATTCTATTTGCGTTTCGTTTTCCAAAGGTAAACGTGACATTGCGTCAGCTGGTGCATTACGCTTTGCTGGACGATACTTAAAATCGTACTCATAAATTGATAACATTACCGCCCATCTCTGTAATCTTGATGCCGTTATACTGGACGTATCTCTATTCGGATTAAAAATCTCTTTAAGAGCTTCGTTATCACTACATAGTGTAAATTTATGACCATATATGTACTTATGGAATTTTTTTATTCCAAACATTACACCTAGAGCCTCTCGATGAATTTGAGAGTAATTTTTTTCTGAGGGTGATAAAGTGCTTGAAGCAAACAAAACAGGTTTTTCCACACCATTTACCAAATGAGCAAGCACAGCTCCTACACCATAAGGGCTGGCATCTGTGGTTACAATAATTGGTTTGTTCTGATCATACAATTCTAAGAAGTTGTTATTTAAAAGTAACTTTTTTGATTTTTCAAAACAATTTTGATTATTTTCCGTCCATATAAATTTTCTATCTTTTCCAAGTAAATCATATAATTCTTTAAGCTCCGAGGACAAATTCGGTACAAAACTGCTATAGTAATTTAACATACCCAAATAAGACTGTAGCTCAGACAAATTTTTCGGACTGGGAGCATTTACAATCGCCTCCACCTTGCCATTATTTGGTCTTAAGCCATTTTGCGATATGGTGTGTCCTAAATAATCTATTTCCGTTCTAAAAAACTTACATTTCGACCAATTAATCTTAATGTTAAACTCATTAAGTTTATCCAAAACCTGAAACAATTTCCGTTTTGCATCCTGTAAATCATAACCGCCAATTAAAATGTCATCCAAATAACACGATGTCCCAGGAATTCCCAAAAGAACCTGATCCATGACAGATTGAAATATCGACGGTGCACTGGAGACGCCAAAGGGAAGCCTAGTATATTGATACAACCCTTTATGAGTATTAATAGTAACATACTCTCTCGATGACTCGGAAAGTTTCAGTTGTTGATAAGCCCCTGATAAATCTAGTACACAAAAATATTTTGAATTTGCTAAATTAGCAAATATGTCGTCTATTCGAGGAAGGGGGTAATGTTCCGTTTCTATAAATCTATTTATCGTTACTTTACAGTCTATGCAAATTCTTATTCCATTTCCTGGTTTCGACGCTATTACTATCGGTGATGCAAATCTACTAAATTTTACAGGTATTAATTTTCCATTACTAACCAACCTATCTAATTCCTTTTCTACTTGTGGTCTCAACTTAAACGGAACATCATATGCCTTTTTAAAAATTGGTACCGCGTTTGGTTTCAGAACAATTTCTGCCGTATATTTTTCAATGCAATGGTTTGGTTCACTACTAAGTATTCGCGGAAATTTTAAATTAATTTCACTAATCAGTTCACTACTTTTAATACCGATCATATTAAGTGAATTATTAATAAATATTTTTCTCCAATTTGGGTATAATATATTTAACCAACTTCTCCCCAAAAGAGGTATAAAGTCTCTTTCCGATTCGATCACAATTAACTCTAAGATAAATTCTTTTTTACAATACACCTTACTTACAACAATTTCTATTTTTCCAATGCAATTTAATTGCCTACCTTCTACAGAATGAAACTTTTTATCTACAGAATTTAACATAAGTTTTGAAAAATACAACAAATACTTAGCTTTAGAAATAACGGCTTCACAAGCGCCTGTATCCACCTCCATTTCAAACAACAATCCACCAACCATCAGTTTAACATACTCCGGACCTCCAAAAGAAACACCATTTATTTTGTTGCCACCAACACCTTCGCTGGAAATACTATTAATTAAGGCGAACAACATTCATCATTTCTTCTACACACTTTACTCGATTATCGCCACTTTGTGAATTTTTCCATTGTGCACATCTTTTAGCAGTGTGCCCTTTCTTATGGCATTTAAAGCACACCCAATTTTTACAAATACAATTTTCAGCATCATGGCCAGTTTTACCACACCTATGACAAGGTTTGTTTAAAGGGTTTCTCAATTTACTATAACCACGTGAATTACTTGGAGCATGACGAACAGCATGAGCGTTATAATTTTCCTTTTTTGTACTTATTTCTTTTGTTTCTCCTTCAGCCATTTCCCAATTTAACGCAATTTCACATGCTTTTTTAAATGTCAAATTTGATTCTTTTAGGAATTTTGATCTCAGTTGATTATCTCGTACGCCACATACAAATTTGTCACGTAAGGCTCGATCAAGAAAATTATCAAAGTTACACTTTTGGGCCAGAGACTTTAATTCAACAATGAATTCTCTTATTGATTTTGATCCCTGTTCTGCTTTACTAAATTTATATGATTCTGCAATTTCATTTATGGATGGTTCAATATATGTTTTCAGAGCATCTACGAGATATTTATATGCCTTTTTACATGGATCCTCAGGAGAAAACAATTTACGTAATACAGAATATGCATCAGCACCGATATATGTAATAAAGAATGCCACCTTTTTCTCCTCAGCAACATCGTTTACAATAAAAAATTGTTGGAGTCTCATTTCATACTCATAAAAATCATTCCCAATAAGAAATGGATCCATATGGCCGATCATTTTTGTTTTTTGAATAACAATTTTATGTTCTTCTTTAGAGTTTTCTTTATTTGTATTCATTTACTTTACTTTTTACTTTTTAGTTTTTTGTTTTTTTTTATCCATTACTTATTTCGGTTACTTTTTTATTTTATATTTTTTTTTTTACTTATTACTATCCCATCCTCGTCGCCAAATTATGTTACATATTTAAATAAAACAACATGATTATTCTAAAGTATATGAGCGAATGAATATGTATAACAAGATCATTGAATTCTGTATGTAACACTTTTTATCAAATTAAATTAGATATTCCAGTGGGAGAGTAATAAATGTAACAGTACATTATATGTAACGAGGCAATACAATAATACAGAAGTTTACAAGAGTTCGATAATCATGCAATACATAACAGATGGGTGGCGTGTTTGCTCTCAATTGACCAAAAACGTAATCGTGGCCAATAAGGTAATGGCAACAGTTTTTTGGGATGCACATAGGATAATGCACATCGATTATCTTCAAAAGGGAAAAACAATAAACGGCGAATATTATGCCAACTTATTGGACCGATTTAACCAGGACTTAAAAAGAAATAAAGGACACCATATTTCCAAGAAATGCCTATTATATGGACCTCGAAATATCCTATTTTTTGGAAGGGATACAAAAATTGGAGAAAAGTTTGACTAAGTGTATTGGGATAAAATGAGATTATGTTGAAAAATAAACTTTTTTTTGCGAAAAAAAACTGTGTTTCATTAAAATAGTCACGGATTTATTGATCCACCCTCGTATGACACACAGTGTATAAAAAGTAACAGGCTACTTACTAATTACTTTTCGCATGCCAGGCGACATGTACCCCTTACAGAACACATTGCGCTTATTATATAACTAGTTTTACAACAAACATTTTCTCCAGTTCTACGATACATACATCTTACACCAAGCACGTGATAATTATTTTCCCACTAGTCCTGTTGCATATCACATGAATCTTAAAATGATGGCACTTTAAAAGTATCTGCTTCTAACTTGTCCCTTAGCTTATTCATTTTAGTCAGTACGGTGATAGGTTACATTTGCTAGGTTAACCGCCACATCATAAGGTGCTTCAAAGGTAGCAATTGCCGCCTCATATGTCAAGCCGATGTTAAAAGTACCGGTAACCGAACCGAGTCTAGGACAATTTTATACACACAAAGTGGTAATCACGTGACCATACAAGTGACTAATCTTTTTCAGGCAGGGATATAACCCTGTATAAGTATACATACCAATAATCGATCATGTATAATATTTTTTATTCGGGTAGTTGCAAACTTGGTCATTTCGTCGTCTGTCTTATTGGTTAATTCTATTTATTTTGAAAAAAAAAAGAACTTTATATATAAATTTAATCTAACAATAAGTGCATTCTGTACATAGTATAGTGTACACTCAAATAAAAAAAGTCAGTAAAGTCAGCAACATTTTGCTGGAACCTTGAAGATAAATTGAAATTTTAATTTAACAATAAGTCTATGACATTTCTTAACTAAGTACACTCAAAAATAAAAGTCAGTAAAGTTAGCAACATTTTGCTAATATCTGCACAAAAAGTAGCTCAATTTTTTCTGCAACGATGCTTCCAGCTAAATTCTATCTGACTTTACATCCTTTCTTTTATGAGTGTATATCCATTCGTACGAATATTTAGATATACTATCCACAAAAAAAAAAAAAACACCACCAGTTGGAATGTCTTTCTTTGAACAAATTTAACTTTTATTTTTATTTCGTATGACATTAGCACAAAGTTTTCATGTCGCATTATTTATAACAACATGTTGCTTGTCTGTAATACATATTACTCAAACACAGAATACAGTGGTAGTTTTGTACAGTTTTCTGTTCATATGTGTCATATTCAAACATTTCATAATATAACTTCATCTTTTTTTTTTACAGAAAATTAAAAGTGTGTAGTGTTAGATGGACACTGTGCTGTGAAAATATACAGAATTAATACTTTGTTTTATTTATTATATTTCTTGATAACAACTTACATTTAGTTATAATTCAATATTTTTAATTTAAATCCGGCAAATTAATCCTTATTCGATTTTGGGAATTTCGACACAGGGCTGGTTATTTGTAATTCTTAGTTCTTTGCGAAGGTTCACATTGACATCCATGGTCAAATTTGTAAATTTTTAGTTTAACCTCTAAGTTCCTTATTCATTTCAGTCGCGACATTCTGCTATACAGTCTCTAAGCATAATAATTAGTTTGTCATATACAAGGTTTTTTTTGTAAAAATCCTGGAAATGTTCTGGTAAAACTAGAGTCTGCTAAAAAACAAAAAATTTTAAACTCGAGGTTTCTATTTTTGAAAATTAAAATACCGCGGTTTCGGTTATTTTTCGGTTTTTGTGTAATATTTTCATACACAAGAATGTTTGAGTGCAATAAATGAAACATTTTACCATTGAAATTCATTAATTTTCTCGGTTTTCAATAAAACTTTACCAAAATGTTAACATTAAAAATAAAAATTAATAAAAAAAAAAAACCGTTTCCAATCCACACCAAAATTTGCAGTTGACATACATATTTTTAGGATTTTTAAAATATTAAATATTTGGTAGACAATCACTGTAATAAAAGATTTTTTTTAGAATTAGTCAGCTGAATTTTGGCATACGTAGTTTTATTACACTCATAATAATCCATGCTAAAAATACTAAAATAATGTCAAAACAACAAAAACTTTTGTAAAATGAACAAATATTGGTTTATTTTACGAAAAATTTTGTTATTTTGACATTTATTGGTATTTTTATGCATGTATTATTATCAGTGTATGGTATTCACTAAAAGATGAAACCTAAAATCATCTTTTCGCGCTCATCTGTCATACACATTTTTAGCAGACATGGGTGGCATCAATTACATTTCACAATCATACACTAATGAAATTTGTCATGTAATTAATAATTGGTTAAACGCTTCCTTGCAAAGTTTTCTATTTTGTCAATACCAGACATGGGACATAATAACAATATTTGTTTATTTAATTACAGACCAATTACTTTTTTTACGTCTAATTACAAAATAATGATAATAATTGGGTGTAACTAAGTAATTTCCTTGCAACTAAATATCCAGATGTTGTTGCTAATCCCCATGATTAGTATTTAAAATTTCATAAGGATTCATTATGGCCCACAATTGCGAGCGTAGATCCGAAATTATTAATGATATTGGAAAGTTTCACATGTCAATGATTGTGAAATATAATTGACACCGCCCATGTCTGATTTTTAATAAATTTTAAATTTTTTCCATTAAACTTTTTATATTTTTCATTTTAACAGGAAATAATTGTTAAGATTTGTCTTTGTGCTTATGGACAACAATTTTTCAACCAATTGCGAAATGGAATGACAAGTTGTGCAAAAATGGTAAAATATAGTAAAAACTGAGAAAAACCACGGATTTACTAGTTAAATCTGTACATTATTAATCAAATTTTATACCCGAATGCTGCTGAAATGGTGTTTTTGTATTTACCATAAACAAATAGGATAAAATCTTGTATTTTAAATTTGTATGTATTAAACACGGTTGTTAAGTCCCGCGAAACTTTAATCCAATTTTTTACAAAATCTCGCCCATTAGTGAAGAAACGGAGTACATCATTAATATTATATACCCGAAATATATAAGGTCGCTACTTTTCCTTTATTTATCAAGACTTAAAGCGTAACTTAAAAAAAAATTATATATAATTTTTTTTTAGTTGGTGTGACAATTTTTCTCAATGAATCAGAAACCAATATGTTCTCCTCCGTACAGTATAGAGACAGGATTCAGCATTGACATATATTTTTTGGAAATCTTTTAAAATACTATTTTTTTTTTAAATATTCGGCTGCAAACTTTATGCCACGGAAAGTTGACCTTTGAAATTCCGAAAAATTAATCATGTAACATATAATTTCAAAGGTTATTTTATGGTCTTTAATTTAAGACCTCTGCGATTTATGTAGCATGAACACTTATCATTTTATGCTTAATTTTGCAAAGTTAAAGGAACTAACTTTTTAGTATACTTAAAACGCCATATTTCGCGAAACAACCCAGCCAGAAAAATACGAACGGCAAAGCATTGGCCCAGTGCGTTGGATATCTGAAGATTTAAGTGCTTTGCCAACCTCAAAATGATAACACCGGTCAGGGCTTGGCCGTTCCTTTTTTAAAACGTTGGCAAAGCACTGACAATGAATGCTTTGCCAACCCCAAAATCATAACACCGGTCAGGGCTTGGCCGTTTCTTTTTTAAAATGCTCTTATTGCCAGTGCTTTGCCAGTACCAAACCCAAAAACAACCAATAAAGTCCTACTTAGTTATTCACTTCAGTAAATAGTTGTATTATTTCTTATTGAATGATTTTGGTAATTTGAACAGAAATAACAATAGGCTTGCTCCAGCTTAGTTAATTACAAAATAACTGAATATTTTTTCTATCAAATTATGTTTGTGATTATAAAGAAAGAAATTTGAAAATAAATTTCTTAAGTAAAATTTTAGTAAAAAAATTATACTTTGTGCTGACTATAATAGGAGACCTTAATATTCTTAACTTCAAATCATAAATTGCAATTTAATTTTGAATTTTTATTAAGTTAGCGGTTGTAAATATTGTAAATAAGTACTGGCAATGCACTTTTTGCCAATGTTGGGAAAGCGTTCTAAGTCAGTACTGTGCCAGTGCTGTTTTATTTTTACGGTTGTAGATTTTGTAATTCAAGTACTGGCAAAGCACTTTTTACGAACGTTGGCAAAGCGTTCTAAGCCAAAGCTGTGTCAGTGCTTTTGTTATTTGTACTGTTGTTAATTTTGTTTATTACGCACTGGCAAAGCAATTTTTACTAACGTTGGCAGAGCGTTGTAAATCAGTGATGTGCCAGTACTCTATTTGTTGGATCATTTGCAAATAGTGCTCTGCCAGTGCTTGATTTTTCAGACCATTGGCAATTTCTGGCTGGGAAGGGGTATAGTAAAGCAAAAATTAGTGCCAGCCTTAAGTACAAAAAAGACAATATTTGTGCCGAATTTAAAAAATTTTGGAAGGAATGTGGGAACGCAGTTGCATGGTTTTATTTATTTTAACTCTAATTACAATTATAATCCCAATTAATATATCAGGTACGAATACCGAATAGTTTTATAGTTAGACTTATTCCATTGGAATGACCAATTAATGGGTACTATGCCTTTTTTTTTTTAATAATTTCAAGTTAGTTTACATGACCGAAATGTTCTTGAACAATTTTTTTGTTCTCATATTGATGGAGTCCCCAATTATTTTGGTGCAATTTTCTAATGACGTATAATTTATTATATTAAATACATTTCATGTTTTTTTAACTGAATTCCAAAAATAAATCTTTTTCTGTTGAAGCATGCTAAATTAATTCGCGATCATCCCCAGTGCAGAAACGGTAATGACATGTCATTACTTATTTCACTGCCAGTAATGACACCAGCTCACTTTCAGTATTACTTTAACTCAAATAATAAGGACTTACTTGTAATTAGTTAATTTTGTAATTATTTCAATACAAAAAATAATGCGTTACCCTTAAGTTCTTATCATTACAATTTTTTAAATATAAAGTAATGATCTAACAATTTTTTGAAAATCTATTTATAGACTCATTACTTTTGCATTTCTGGTGGTTGCATATATAACTATTTATTTTTGATTTCTTGTTAGGTGGTAAGGAATTAAATTTTCTGAATTGAAATTTTGGCTGACTTTTCTGCTGCTGCTTTATCAATATAAAGAATATTTTTTTTGTTAAATTTAGTTGTTTTTTAAATTTATTTTTGAACTCATAATTTCTGTCCATACTACTTAGCATATAAGTAACCACATATTTTTTATTTTTTTTTTGTAATGTGTTTAGTAATGGTATGCATTACTTTGCGCGACATCCCCATATAAAAATAATGAGACTTGTAAAAGCAATTGTAAGTACTTGCTATTACCAAATATGTACTTATATAACTACTTATAGGCTAACGCTTTTCCACACTGGGTCTTTTATCTTTAGCGGCCCAAAAATTGTGGCGGTTTTCTGTTTCCTCAGTTGTCGAATAAATCTTTATCCATATACTAAAGATTTCCGTGGAGAGGAGCATCTCTTATTAGTCTACAAAAAAAAAAAAAATAAATTAAAATTACAGTTTTTGCTTGTATTTAACTAAAGCTACATCAAATTATAGATATCATTGTATATATAACATTTAAAAATGTATATTACAAATAAAAATATATAATTTTATGGAAGAATGTTTTTTGATGTTATAAAAATTGTGTTTGCTCCATAAAATTTAAACTCCTTAGAATTTTTTATGATTTTCCGATTTTTCTGTTTAGCTCATTAGAATCTTTTATTTGATGTACGTTTTGGCGGAATTGATGCAGAGCTTTCGTAGTCTCAAAGCGAAATGTGTTTGCGAAAAACAAAACAAAATTTAGTTAGTTTGCACTTTATCAATTTAGTCCGTCGTCAGAATTCACACAAGATAGCTAACTATGTTCTCAAGCCATTCTTTTTAATATAAAATGCGAAAAAAAATTAAATTTCGCAACATTTTTATGAAGTTCATAACATTTTTGCGTTTAAAATTTTTAAAATGCCTTTTTGTACATTAGGTGCTGTTTACAAAGTTACTCAGTTCACGCAATACTCTAACCAATTTCAAATATAATTGTAAATGACAGACGCAAAAAACATAATTTTTATAAAAATTTACACCAATTCCTTATAAGTTTGTGATGTTTGTATATCATTAAATCACTAACATCTACTTGGTATACTTCATGATATATGCATTATTTACACTATTGCAACGTATTTCAAATACTGTTCTCAAAACACAATTCCATTAAACTCTGTGAAAAAACTGCGAAAGTTTAAAAATAGGAAGTTTTTGATTTCGTTTGTAAGCCACAATACAAATTTTCTTCAAGCTGCGATATGTATATTACTTTATCAATGAATATATCGCCCAAGTCTAGCGAATCCATTTTGTATTGGTTTCGATTTGAAAGTTAAAAATGAAAAGCAAAAAAATTAAATGAATTAAAAACCTCTTGCAAGTTTCAAGTCATTTTTTTTTTTTAATTTTTGACATTTAAATGGCTATTAATTCTTTTGGTGAAGATGTTTCAAGGTGAAACTTTGCATGTCATAGCTTTAAAGTAAGTAAACCATGAGAGGCATCTAACGTCAGTTTCAACAGGAGTCGATAATTTTTCTAGTAGCCCATACACCATTTTTGATGTCTCTACTTTAAATGTAAATTTGAAAAGTAAAAATACAACTTTAAGAACTTTGCCAATAAAATCTTTGTTTTTCAAAATTGTAGCAACAAAGAATTTAATTTTAAAAAAATTCTGAAACAAATTAAAATTGCTTTTAAGTATGTTCAGTCTAACTCTGTTCATTCTACCTCTCAAATCATAAAACCTTGAGAAATAAGAGGTGCCTAAAATCAGTTTTACCAGGTTTCAAAAATATTTAAAGTAAAGCCCATAAACAAAGATAAAGAAACATAATATTACTTTTTTAGCTGTTCTCAACAAAGTTTCCGCTAAACTTTTTTGAAGTTCTAACCGGTCTTAACGTATAGATCTTAAAGTACACAGGAGCTTTTAAATTTGACGATTTCCGTGTATTTTGATAAAAAAGAAGATTATAGCGGTTTTTCTATAAACTATATTTCGTAAAAAGTATTTTAAAACATTTTGTACAGTAATTTTGGTCCATAAATGCAACTCTATTGACAAAAACTTAAAAAAAATGCATTTTTACAAATTGCACTTCATGCAGGATGGTTTTGTTTAAAAATGATGTAGGAAAAAAATTTTTATTTTTATATAGAATTTAAAAAAAAAGTTATAACCCTAATTCCAACTATTTTTTTTTAATACAGGCGAGTTGTAATAGTTTTAAAATATAAACTGTTGTGGCAGTGGCGTTTAAGTAGACAAATGTTATTTATTTCACGGGAGCCATGTCGTATACTCTATATTAATATCCATATAACTCATACGCACAGGTGGTTAATTATATTGATTTAAATCAGAGATGCCCAGTAGTGGCTGATATCAGCAAATTAAACTCACACGTATACTTACGCTCTTTTGTTTGATCGTCAATCAACCAATAGGAAATCAGCATGTTGAGTGGGAGAGACAAACTACACTTGCAGAAAGAATATTTAAAAGATTATGAATTTATTTTACACATGGCGTTTTTAACAGACATTTGTAACATTTTTAATGAGTTGAATTTGAAGATGCAGGGAAAAGATAATAATATTTCTGATATGTTTACAATTATTTCAGATTTTAAAGCTCAGCTATTTTTACTTGCAGCTCAAATTGATTCTGAAGACTTTGCGGACTTTCCGAAAACTTCTGTTATTTACGACAAGGAGAAAATCTTGAAAAAGTTGGAACTTTTGGAAGTATTAGAAACGCTTTTTAATAACTTTAATGACAGGTTTAAGGATTTTGAAAATATTCAGCATTTACTGGATATTTTTCAAAACCCTTTTAAATGCGATATATTAAAGTACGAATTTCCAATCCAAACAGAACTTATACTTATACTTCGAAGTGAAATAGATTTGCCGGATCATTTTAACAATATAGAATTCTGGAAAAATCTGGATGGTACAATATATCCTGAAATAAAGAAGATTTCATTGAAGTGTTTATCTTTATTTCCCTCAACGTATCTTTGCGAACAAATATTTTCAGATTTGAATTATATTTGCTCAAACAAACGCAATATGCTGAATTCTTCTAGTTTGAGAAATATACTTTTATTGCGTAACTGCAATAAGAGTATCAACATAGAAGATTTCATTACTTTATAATTGCAAATTGAACAATGATTAATTGAGGGAAAATTTATAAACACTTCGAAGAATGTTTTTATTTCGAAAGATATCACACCCGCCACACATGTGCTTTCGTCGCAATCTCGTTGACGACTAAATAAAATTAATATCAAATTGTTTTCTTCCAGTGTTATTTCGTCACTCTCACCAATATGGGGCATCTCTGATTTAAATGTTCAAATTCTTACGTTGCGTTTACATTGATATTAAAAAATATTTTTATTTTTAGACAATTTTTCAAAATTGTAATGTGGCAACACTGGCGAATAATTTTTTAAATTTCATTGTATGTTGAAAGAAAATTGGTAATTTTTTACATTTTACATTTAAATTTTTGAAATATAATAATTTTCTGCATAATAAAAGTTTTACAGGTTCGAAAAGTTATTGCTCTTATCTATAAATTGTACATAAAAGTATATACTGCATAACACGTTTTTTTCATTCAACAAATTTTTCCATACGTCCCTAACTCAATCAGCATATAACATCAATTACACCTGTCTTCTTTGTATAAATTAATAACACAGATAAACACTAAAAATCGTGGCTGGTAAGCGATTCGATGCGAGTATCGGTAGGGGCAACGTAATACTCTTTTATTTCTGTAACCGTATTTTAGGAAGTAACGATATTCAGTTATTTCGGTGACGGGTTTTTAGCGTTAACAGAATTTTTCTGATTTCGGTAAAGGCATTTCAGCGGTAACGGTATTTTAGTTATTTCGGTAACTTTATTTTACGGATAAGGGGGAAACGATATTTTAAGGCTATTTCGGTAACGATATTTTAAGGATAACACTAATTAAATTATTTAGGTAACGATATTTTAACGATATTGTTATTTTGGTTATAGCGGTAACATTATTTTGCATACAACTGTATTTCAATTATTTTAATAACGAAATATTAGGGATAGCGATAGTAAGTTAGAATGGTCTTCAAGTGATAGCTGTATTTCCTGCCATTCCTGCCTTTGGGATATCATTATTTTTAAAAAAAATTTGCACGCATAAATAAGTGCAACATTTTTGGTTTATTGCGCTCGTTGAATAATTTTAAAGTAATATTGTTTACATTACTTTTAAAATTTGTTTATTTTTGATATCAAAAGATAATGTCATAAAATTATCCGATTTATCGCGACCCATTAAATTTTTTTTTTTTAAATTAGATTTTTTAGTCTGTTTTTAAACTATAAATCATCAACAGAAAATAATTTTTAATCTTAATACATTTTTAGCGGGTCGCGCTATATCACACATTTCGTTAAAATTTCTGTCGGATAAAATTCTCAAAAAAATAATATTTTATTTTTATTTCGATTTAAATTTTGTATATAATTTGACCGTCTAAAACTTGAAAAAAAATTAAATACATATTTTGTGCTTCAGTGCAAATGAACATTAATCAGAATTGTTATATATCTAATAAAAAAAAATCAGAAACTAAATAATTTTTTATAGATAAAAATCTTTAAAATTTTTAAATTTCGTTGTAGAAGAAAATCATGAGAAATTAGTAGTTTTTATATGACTCAAAGCTGCTTTGTTTGCATTTTTTTAATCCTACGAGAAATCACAAATTCTGAGAGCTTAGTTTTTTCATACGCATTCAAACAAATTTTTAACTTTCCATTATTTTTTAAGGTCTTGTTTGTATTCACCATAAAAAACTAAGATAAACTCTTTTATTTTTAAAATTTTATGAAAAAAGCTTCGTTAAATCCGCCTAAACTTTAATTCCCTTTAAAATAATTCATTAAAAAAAAAAAATATATGTTAGTAGAAAAATTAATAAAACGTCTTGTAAATCAAGTATACTATTTTTCAGCAAATTTTTTGCTGACATTATGTTTTCAGCTAAAATAATAGTTATACGTGTTCAACACTTAACTGTTTTGAACTTATGTTTTACTAACATTTTACTAATGTTTTACTAATTTATTTTGCTAAAAAAATGTGCTGATAAGCACACTAATAATGTGCATGGCAACGAGCTTCAAAAATATACGTAGAATAAAGTAGATGTCGTTGCATGTCAAGATGTAGTAGAGAAGAGGAAAATGATACTAAAAAGTACAACTCTTGCAAGTCATATAAAAAAAGCAACGATTTAAGATTTTTGTATCTGCTTTCGTACATAAAACAAAACTGTGAATTAAGACGACTAAAATTGTGTGTTGTCACCATCTTGTGAAAGCAATTGTCTATTAATTAAACTAAAGAAAAATAAATTATTAAAGTTCAATAAAGTTTAAGTGTGTATTTTCAAACTAAATGTTTATAATGATTATTAATGTAGTGTGGTCTAATTGGAAATTTGAAATTGCAAACAAAAATATGTTCAGGTAGACAGACTAAGATCTGTGTATTTACCACTAGCTAGTTTCCTTGTTAGCCTTAACACTTTTTTCATCTTTTTAAATAAATTTTTCCTTAAAATGAGAAAAAATTGTTTATGAGCCCTATTTAACTTTTCTCAAACCACATCAAACTGTCTCACAGCTTAAAATTTTGTACATTTTCTGATCATAAATCTGTAACTTTGTTAGTATTATAGTAAGAGTTCCAAAGCTTTACACGATCAATATTGAATATATTTTCCTTTAAATGTCAAAATTTGAGCGGAAAAGCAATAAGGGTCATTGAGTTAAATCATTTATATTTACGAGCTTATTGGTTACGAGTTAAAGTTGCCGAAGTGGCTAGATTAGTTTGTTCATTTATTATGTTCAAATTGATTTCATTGTAAGTAAGAATTGGTTCTGTAGCGATGACTTTAAACAAAATAAATAATTTTGTATATTATTTCCGTTTAGCTATGTTTTTTTTATATATGAATGCATACAAAATCAAATAGAAAAAAAATAGAAATTTACATATGAAATCAAGAAATATGATAACCAATAATATTTTTGATTTAAAAAAAAAATCGATATCAACTCTTCAAAGCTACATACTTATTGGTTAAGTTTTTTTTTAAATTTTATATAAACATGTATGGTAGAAATAAGCAAAATTCGTTTTTAATTGTATTTAATTGTATGTGTCATCATATATTAGTCTTATTTTTCATTTAATTTCATTAATTTATATTTAAATTTTCATAAATAAAATATTTGGTATGAGGAACATCATAGTAGTGCGGATTACCAAACAATTTTATTAAGTTATATAAATTGTGTCAAACTATAAATATCTTGATTATATTATATGAACTAATTTTTCGGAACGAATTATATCAGATGATATCCCATGGGTTAATGTTATGTGTGACATTTTTCGGATCAACATAAAGTAAGATGCGGTTTATAGTTATTATAAATGACTATATCTAAATATATGTTCTAGAAATTTGTTTATTGAGATCTTAGGTAAATTTTTGTAGTTGATTGTTTCCTTGAATTTTGAACGGTTTGCTACCAATGGACCTGAACACGGGAAAAAAGGTAAAAAAAATCGAATTTTTTTAAGTTTTTTGCGATTTTGATCTGGAAGGTGAAGTTTTTTTGATTTGATATGTTCGCAATGTTCTTTATGACAAGAGCTACAACTTTGCCATAGAGAGTAAATCGAAATTCTGAACGGTTTGCAAGATATGAGCCTGAGAAAATGATAACTTTTTTGCGAAAATGATACCGAGGCCCCAAATCTTTGGCGGCCCATAAACAAAAAAGGAGATGACTTTGGGAAAAATTGGGAGACACGGGTCTTTCTTTTTAAATCTTTTATCACGTAGTGGTGTCCGTATATGGTTATTTTGCCATGACTTAAAAAATTACACACAGTGAATGTCAGTCATTTGCAGAAAAAATTAAATTGTTTACTAACCTTGTAGTTTATTTCAAAAATCAAACCACATCAAATGAATGTTTTATGATTTTACATTCATTTTTTACAGTTGTTTTTTGTTATATAAAAAAATAAATGTTTGTTTATTTTTACTACCATGTGGTTGATTTTTACTACGATTGTTGGTAATTTTTTGAACATTAAAAAACAAATGACAATATGAGTTGAATTTACTGTAATGTAAGCATAGCTGTTAAGTAATGATTACTAATCGTAATAATTAATAATTAGAATATTTTTTTTTTGAAAGGAGAAGTAATGATTATATTACGATTATTTTCAGATTCGCACAATTACTAATTGACTACGATTACAGATAATCCAAAAATAATCAAGATTAATAAAAATTACGAGAAAATAATCAAAAATAATAAAAAGTATTCCAAAAATAGTTCGACTACTTTCAAAGATTACTTTTGATTGCTTTTAATTATTTTTTTTTATTTTGCGAAATTTTGGCAATACTGTCACAAATACAGTTTTCTACATGCAATTCTACCAGTGACCAAAGTCTTCGGAAATAATTTAAGAACACCTGGGATCATCGGTGCTTTTTCCCGCTGTTACTCGTTGGAACTCATTGCATTACGCAGTTCAAAAGCTACTTCGCTACAAAGAAAAGTTAAATAAACTGTGAGATAAGTTGACTTTGCCACATTTTTCTGCAAGAGACATACAGTACCTGGTACAATTTGGTAATGGAACCAATTGCAAAGACCCTGGACTTTCTTAAAGGGGAAAGCAATATTAATTATGAAATTTTTATATTTTGCTTCTTTAACCCAGATATGCCAACCGTACTACATGTAGTACATCAGTTATGTTCAGGTTTCTGCGTTTACTGTGCTTTAAATTTTCGAATCTACTTTTGTTGTGCTACAGAACATAACGGTCAACAAAGCATGCGTTAATAAGTTTTGTCTATTGTGATTGATTATGTGTATTTTTTTGGATCAGAGATTCCAGTTTTGTGAAATTGGGAAAAGTGTTAAGATGTCTCGTAATCGGTGAGAAAAAGGTTTATATGCATAGTTTATTGTTGCTGCATTTCTATGTTTTTTTAATTATAATAGTTGTAAAAATGATTACGTAGCAAAAGTAAATGTGAAAAACAAAATTATATATGATTTTAGTTGATGTATTTGCTGACGTACTACATGTAGTACGTTCGGCATAAGTGTGCAGAATTGGTGAAAACAAATACTATGTGGCAAGCAATAATCCATGGAAAGCCTATAAGATATGGCTATAAATTTTGGGTTAGAGCAACTTATAAATGCTGCATTATTTGGTTTGAGCCGTACCAGGGTGTAGGGACTTTCCCAAATAATACCTACAAGGAAATGGGACTTGGTCCAAGCTTAGTCTTAACGTATTGCGACATATTATCACAAAGCCAACCCGACATTGCTCACCGATTGTATTTCGATAATTTATTTACAACTGTAAACTTATTGACTGAGTTAGAAGAACGACGCATGAAAGGCACTGGAACAATTCGTTGGTCCCCGCCTTATTCATGAATATAATCGCTACATGGGTGGCGTTGATCGAGCAGATGAAAATATCACCTTGTATCGTGTATCTATTAGGGGTAAAAAATGGTATTTCCCAATATTCACACACCTCAATATTCACACACCTCTTGCAGAGCTAAATGCGTGGTAACTGCATAGATATATGGGAGGTAAAATGGACCATTTATCTTTTCGTCGGCGCATTGTCACATTGCTAATATCGACCTATGGGAAACCCTCAGCAACGCTTCCATCAGGATCATCATGTGAGATCAGATTTGACCGAAAAGATCATTTACTTACTGAGAACACGCGTTAAGCCGATGGAAAATGTAAACAGCTACGTTGTAATCATTGCCACAATAAGACCACTACACGCTGCATTAGATGTGATGTGCCGCTCCATGTAAAGTGTAATGTGGAGTACCACACCACCAAATAATTTTTTATTAATTTGTTTTGTCTTTACTTATGTACACAAAAGTTGCTGAATAATAAGCGACTTGAATTAAATCACAAGAAAATATTGTCTTTTGCTTCCATATGTGCCGAACGTACTACATGTAGTACAGACTCAAAATCCAAGTTAAAAAATATTTTTTTTTATTCTCTCTTCAGTTTTGTAATATAATCTGTCAGAATAATGCTATTTTGGAAAACTACGAAGATTGTTGCACTAGTATGCCCGTCGGCATATCTGGGTTAAAATATAAATTTATATTAATATTATTACTGGATTTTTAAAACCAACTCTTATGACACTGAGCAGTAGGCTGCATAAGCCAAGCAGATCCCAGGAGCTGCAGCAATTATCATCTGTTATTTTACAAATATAACAAATGTTAAGAGCAATGTTCCAACCATTTCATGAAACCTGTGGCAAATATTGCAATTTTAGCAACAGTTCTAACCCAAAGCGTCAAAATGAAATAGCTCCAGGTGTTGCAGAGATTAAGTCCAGAATTGTCGGAATTAACTGTCGAGAATATAACCAGCAGAGTTTTAGAAACACTTTACAGTTTTTACGCCAAAAATTGTAAAACATTTAATTTTGAAACGAAAATTAATAACGTACCGACTATTACCGATTTTTTTGGTTTCACTGATGATGTTGAGCTTATGCGTACATTTGTTTTGTTTTTTACTTTAAAGATTTGACAAAAACAAAATGTATGTATAAAATGATATACATTCGAAATTTTTAAAAAATAATCAAAAATAAACCTTGAAAGTAGTTAATAATTTTTTTTATTACTTTTGATTGTTTTTGATTATTTTCTCATAATCTTAACTAATCTTGATTATTTTTGGATTATTTGTAATCCTAATAATTTAACAATCAGGAATTGTTCAAAAGAGAATGAAGTACTTAATACCATTCTTTTTTTTTTTTTTTTTTTTTTATATATTGTAGTTAAAAACTAACAGTTTATTCTATATATATTTTTTGTTTAATAACACAAGGCAACAATTTTGAAAAAATTTTAGGGGCTTTGAAAACCACTATACAATTTTGATGTATTGTGGTCCCAGTAGTACAAATATGGTTCAATTTTGAAATTCTATGGAGAGGTTTTTTTTAAAAAATTTTTAATTAAAATTATAAATTTTTTTAGACGTTTCTCCACATAATTAATGATAACTAAAAAAAAATTAGTCCGATATTATTCAAATAAATTTAGAAAAACTGAAATTTACATAGCCTTTAATCCGTTAATATATTGCGTTTCAATCGGCTCAGTAGTTTTGGAGTTATAATAAAAAATTGAGGGAAAAAATATTTTTTTTACGTGAAAATAGCAATTTTTTTTGTTTTAAAAAAATCATAAAAAATCGAAAACGTCAAAAATCGTTCAGATTTATTGCTTTACCGCAAAGCCACATGTAATAGGAACAAAATGAGATATCGATCATAAAAATCGATTGATTTTTTTCGAATTTATTCACAATTAAGTGAATTCGCTCATTTTCACCAAATTTTAGTTTTTTGTCTGATATACATAAAATTGAGTAGTTAATGTTCTTCTTTCGATTGATTGAATTTTGAAAACATTTTCCCATGCTATGTACAAATTTTCACATCAAAAATGCATTACATAGTAACATTCGTGTATTTTTTGGCAAAACCCTACCTAGAATATACTGATTCTATTCTTCGGAAAGACATTTGTGTTGGATGAGCTTAAATGTAAATAAATAAATAAATTAAATAGTAGAAAATTTATATTTTATCATTCACATTTATTATAATAAATAAAACAAGAAAATAAATAAATAAATATGTATTATAAACTACAAACACTGAAATTTTCTTTTAGTCGATTTTCTACTATTGTTGAATAACGAAGTGTTACTCTGAATACTCCAGCAAAAATCAGCCATCATGTGTGCATCCCAGCGACCCTGGTATCGTTCCTCCATTGTCCGGATATCTTGGTGGAATCGTTCGCCCTGTTCTTCACTCAAGTCTCCTAGATTTTCAGGAAAACGATCTAAGTGACTGTGCAGGTAGTGTACTTTGATGCTCATGTTGCATCCAAGATTCTGGAAGTGAGTTAACATCTCTTCAACGTGCGCAACGTAATCATCACCCTTGTTATTGCCTAAGAAATTTTGAATAACCCATACAAACGAATCCCATGCATTCTTCTCAATTTCTGACATTGAACTGCCAAATTCAGTATCGTTCACCAATTTGCGAATTTGTGGGCCATCAAATATGCCTGCTTTCAGCTTTTCCATACTTAGATTGGGAAACTTCCTTGAAATATACTGGAAACATTCACTATCTTTGTTAAGTGCTTTAACATATTGTTTCATCAGACCAAGTTTAATGTGAAGAGGGGGTAATATGATGCGATCTCGGGGCACTAGAGCCACATTTATAACATTTGGCGTACCTGGAACTAGTGTTTCCCTAGAAGGCCATTGTTTTCTCTTCCAATGTTCTGTTTTAGCTCTGCTGTCCCATAAACATATAAAACAAGGATATTTTGTAAAACCGCTTTGTTGGCCTAAGAGGAAATTTACCATCTTAAGATCAACACAAATTACCCATCATACTTTATCTTCTTCATGACCAATGCAATTACAGAGTATTCTTCTTTTACTTTGGTTGAATGTGCGATCGGCAAGGAGTGAAATTTATTTCCATTATGCAAAAGGACACACTTCAAGCTGCGTTTTGATGAGTCGATAAATAAACGCCATTCGTTTGAATCATATTTCTGTAAGCCCATGGCAGTCATCAAACCAGAAATATCTGTGCAGTACACAAAGTCATCCTCTTCAGCAAAATAATGAAGTAAGTCTTTTTCTCGAGTACGGTAATACGAAACTTTAGTTTCTTTAGTTATGAGACCTGTTTCTTTCATCCGGGACGCAAGTAATTCAGAAGATCTTTTCGACAATCCAAGGTCTCTAATTACATCATTAAGCTGATCTTGATTCCATGGTCTCGGCGAGAAATGTTTGTGTGGGATGAACTCGTCATTTTCAGCTGTAGATGGTAGTGCTGGATCTGACATATCTGATTGGTAAGACATACTTGAGGTTGAGTGTCCTGGTGAAGATGAAAGCACATGACTACAGCTTGCACCCCGATCATATTCTATTTCTTGTGAATGTACAACTGCAAGTGTAAACCCATCAGCAGACCTCGTGGGGTAAGACCATCGCATATGTTTTCCAAAACCGCTTTTTGTACTTAAACAAAAATAACACTCGGATGCGTGGTTCGCTGTTTCTCTCCATAGCATAGGCTTCAAAATTTCCAAGTGTCGTCTGTAAAATGAAAAAAAAATTGAAATCAGGAATATGAAGAATTCAAATTTTAATTAAGAAATATTGTAATTATAAAATATTCCAAATCTATTAATTTATACTTACTTTACGTTAGAAGACTTCATAGATAAATTCAATCGACATGGAATGCATATAGTACTCGGTGTCCAATGCTAGTTCAAATTGTGCGGATAGATATTATAGCAATCTTGATATGACTTTTGCAATGAAGTTAAGAAGCACTTCCGTTTTTTCCCGGTGATATATTGGCCGCACACATAACAAAATAAATCTGGATCGTTTTTACATAAAAATGTTCTGGCTCATTTATATTAATATTTGAAAATTGTTTTTAACTTCTAAGCTGTATGACTCTAATTTTTGTGTAGGTATTAAATGATGTTTGCGTTATCGCAAACACTTCTTGAATGAAATAAAAAGGGTCAAGGAGATCTTATAAATACTGATACTATAATTTGGGATAACCCTTTGTGTGGATACAGTTTGTGTGTGCTGCAAATTTTTTATTATTCCCAAGAATCCTAAAAAACATTAAGGACTTTTATGAAAAAAAAAAAATTATCCGTTACAGGTAGCTAACGGAAAATAAGAGCACTTCAGCGTACACGCAGATTTATGAGCGTTTTATTACTATCCTACCGCAATCGTAAAAATTAAACAATCTTTTGTTTATTACTTATTTTTTTTTAATTATTAGAATCATAAAAATGTCATAGAGGTTTTTCCCAAAGGGGTTTTGCCAAAATGCGTGTCGTAAAATGCACCTGAGTTTTTATGTTCTGCATTTTCATTATATAGTAGGTACAATTTTCTACAGTGCTTGTAAATATGCGATACCTTCAATTAATTGTAAATAAAAATGTAAAGCATGCATCGATTTTTATGATCCATATCTAGTTTAATTCGCATGATATGTAGCTTTACTACAAAAAAATAAAAAGTAATATTTTTTGCAGTTTTCGATTTTTTTCCAGATTTTTGTTTTTCAAATTTTTTTTTTTTTTTTTAGCATTTTTTTTTTTTTGCTAACAATTTGTTTCATAACTTTGAAACTATTGATCGCATTAAAAAAATTTGTACACGTTCTTTAAAGATATTGTAAACCTTAATTTTTGTAAATTTAATTTGACAAAATCGGACTAGTTGTTTTTGAGTTATGACAACATAAGTATAGAAATGGCTCAAAATATTGTCAATTTTAAAAAAAAAATTTTTTAAAAAAAAATTATCCATAGAATTGAAAAATTTTACCATTTTTGTACTTAGGCAGCCATGATGCATCAAATCTATATAGTGGTTAGTCAAGCCTTTTTTTGCTGTTGACCTGTGTAATTGATGTTGTGATTAAAATGGAGGATAATACTTAATTTTGAATAAAATTATATGGACATGTAATGTTATTAATTTGCAATGTAACGCGAATACTGATAAAACAAAACTAAACGTTTAAGAAATTTAAAATAAATATGTAAAAAAAATCTCAAAACACAAAAATGGGAAAGCAATTTATTTTGAAAATATGTTAACTTAAAATTAAAATAATTTAAATTACAAAAAAAGAAGAACTATTTAAAAGTATTTGAATTTTATAAATAGTTTGTATGTGGGGGGGATATGAACTTAAAAATCAGCCAAACTAATCAAAGTTGTCTGGAAAATTACAAAAACTTAAGTATACAAAATATTAAAACAAATCAAACACATGATAAAAAAAACAAGGAATTTTCAAGTAATAAAAACGGAGTTTTTTTCTTCATTTTGTTTCAAAATCAAATATTGAGAGTAAAACATGTTGATTTGAAGCATTGTTCTAAATGCAATTTAAAGAGGTTTCCAGTGTTTTAATTTTTAAATGATTGTTTTAATTTGCAAACAAAAACAATAATTGTTGCCTTTCTCTCTCTCTCTCTCTGCGTCGATTGACCTTTCCTTCTTAATCATCGATAGTATATTCGGGTAACTTATCATATTTGCCTTGTGTAGCTTCATTATCAGTATCGACCAAAACTACGGCATGTGAGTAGCCCATAGTTACTTGAGGTATTTTCATACCATTCATTTTGGGTACTTCCTTAGGAACTGTGGAAGACTTTTGAAATTCGCCATGACCCAATTCACCGTAGGTGGGTGAAGCACCCCAAGCTATAAGGGTATCATCCGCTGAGATTATAACCGAAGTATTACCACATCCAATATGGGTTATATTCCAACCCGACAAATCTTGTACTGGTTTAGGATACATATTAGTTTCACCAGTCTTTTTATTTTGACCAATTAGATAGAGAACACCCAATTCATTGACCACCAAACTGTAGGTTGAACCACATTCTTTTTTAAATGTAATCTAATTGATTACTACTCGTAATTCAAATTTAATAGCTTTGAATGTAAGTCGTTCTTTCTTTAAATGAAGTTTTCAACTACATTTACAGTGGTCTTTACCTACATAGTATTCTAAGTGTACTATTAAAAAAATTAAAGGTCGAATTTGAGATAGGCGTGGTAGAGAAGATTAAGCATACTTTTCTAAGAATCATAACTACATTGTAAATTTTTTATTGAATTAGACTGCGCAGTTTTTTTTTTTTTTTGTAATTTTGTTAATGAAAATTAAAACTGGAGTTTTGTAAGCATCTGTGAAACTACATAACGAATTATAAAATTTGAGACCTTATTTTAAAGAATATAGTCAGGACTCAATTATATGATTCTCAACTTTCTACACTAATATTTCATACTACATTTCAAAATTATTACAATATGAAATTTTGTAATAATTCTGGAGCATGATGTTTGTTTATCTCTTACAGTTAGTACAAGAGTTAAAGTAGCATATGTTTTCAACAACTTGTTATTTTTTAAAAACGAAACGATTTTTGCTTTAATGCCAAACCAAACTTTTGCTGTCTTGTTGTTATTGTTTAATATTCTCGACACAAAATTTTTATATAGTAAAACTAATTAAATTTTATGTTTTGAAATACTTGATCCTCTTATATTTATAAAGCCAAATATTTTTCGTATTTTGTTTTGTCAGCTCATAGATTTTAGTAACCAATTTTAAAACTTTGTTTTTTTTCTCGATGCTTTTGAATTTTTGTTATGTCATTTAAGACCAAATGCATATTTTCGAGATTGATCTTCTGCATATGAGGATTATGTGTTTAATAGCCCTACGTTGTGTATCTATTTGTTGCTTCCGCTTTTGTTTGAATTTAGAACTTAAAGTTTAAGTTCTAAAACACGTAAAAATTTTAGTTAATCGTTTAGTTAATCGTAAGTATTTCATAGTTTAGAATAGATAATCTTTTAAACTTTTACCGGAACGAGTTTGTCTCGTCTTCCCTTGTTTTTCCTTTGCATGTAGTATGTTAATTTTATATACATTATGGTTATTAAGTAGATTTGCATTTAAAGTTTCATAACATATATGTTTTAGCATGTCTTGTTAAAAAGAAGTTTGAATTAGTTTTGTGTATATTGAAATTTTGTAGACGTCCCTTTTTTGTTTCATAGGAAAATTGTCGCAATAGTTTGTTAAAATTAATTATCTAGAATTTGTTATATTAAAGAATACAAAAGTTCACGTGCTTCGGGACACGCTTAATGTCCATACATATTCATATTGTTTTCTCAATTTTTTTTAAGTGGTTTGAATGATGAAAATGAAAAGTTATTAAAGTTTAAATGATATTTTAAATTGAATTTGAATTGAATACAGTTTCGAAGGTCATAATGAAAAAAGATGTAGTGCATAAACTATCATAACAGATGACACTTAATAAACCATACCACGCATCGCCGGAAGAGGATTTATTCAAAAAGTGTAAACATTCGATCAAAAAAAAAAAAAGGTAATTATATCTCAAATATAAAATCATGTACCGTTTTATATAGATCGATATTTTATCTTATCCAGGGTAATCTCAAAATTGGGGTATCCAGTATTATACAGTAATATCCCTTAAACAAATTTCTGGATTAAACTAGATATAAATTTATCTAAATAATGGGATATCCAATAATATGTTATTTAAGATCCTGATTGATCTTAAAATATACCATGTGACCTATTAAGATCTAGTTGAATCTACAAAAGATATTTAACTTTTGTTGGATTGAATAAAATATTTTGAGGTCTAATTGGATCTACTTAAATCCTATGAAATATACAATTTTGAATACCCGTCATTGCGTCACTTAACACAATTTAATTTATAGTTTTGCCAAGTTCTAATGCAAAATTTCAATTATATTTATAAGTTTATATTGGGTATACAAGTTATTAATGTCGATTTTTTTTGCTTGGAAAATGCAATTATTATACTCGTAATAACAAAATGAATTGATACTTAAATTTATTTTCATCGGGATAAACATTAATTGCATTTATAGTAATTAAATGTGCTAAAGTCCCAAAACTTATTTAACAAATTGTGAAACAATCTGATGTAGGCGTGTCCCTATCCGGATTTCATTCTTGCCTAAGGAAATCTTCAGGGGACTTTGTTATTCGAATTTCTAGAGTTATTTGTTATGTTAAATCACAAACTCAATGAGAATTTCTTGTCCTCGTCTAGGAGCGAGATTCAAAATTTAAAATATCAAAGAAAAAACAAAAACAACAACAAAATATTGTCACAATTGGCTTTGTCATCTTCTTTATTAAAATATTGTCCATCGTTAGCTACTACTTTTTCCCATCTTTCTGATAGCATATGGATTCCGCGCCAAAAGAACTGCTCCTGTTTTGAGGTAAAGAATGAATCAAGCCATTTTCTGATACCCTCTTCTGAAGTGAAGCGTATTCCAGTAAGGGCGTTCTGCATCGATCGAAACAAATGGCAGTCAGAAGGGCAAGCTCTGGGCTATGAGGCGGTTGAGCCAAAACATCATATCCACTGTTTTCCAAATAGTTTTTGACGGGTCGTGTCTGATTTGTCTGGTTGGCCGGGCTTTACATATGAGTTTTTTGCGATTGCGGTTATCGTAATGTGTCAATTTTTCATTACCAGTAACAATACGATGCAAAAATTACTTATTTTTGTAGCGTTCAAGCTGCATTTCCGAAATGAAAAATCGCCTTTTAACGTCTCTCGGCTTCAATTAAACCCAATTTCCTTGAACCCAATTTCATGGAACCCATGAATGAATCCCAATGCTTTTAAACGTAGGGAAATGGCTTAATGTGTGACTCCAAATGATAACGCAAGTTCTTCTTGCGTTTGACAACAATCTTCGTGGAGTAATGCTTCCAATTCCTCATCTTCAAACTTTTTCGGCTGAGCAGGCCTCTCCTTGTCTTCTGTCTAGAAATCACCACTTTTGAATCGCGCAAACCATCGCTCACAAGTTTTTTGAGTTGGTGCATGTTGACCGTAAGCTTCTAACCAACAATCGATAACTTTCAGCGTCTGTTTTCTTCAAATGAAAGAAGTTTATCACACTTCCACGCAAAACATCTTATTTAGGCACAAAATTCGACATTATTATAGCGATTGAAAAAAATGTGTGTTTATACTTTGGCGTCTATCAAATACTGAATTATAATGACATATGTTTACCCTCCAAAACACCACATTTGGTATTGTTGTCACAAACCAAATGTGATAGTTATGCCATATGTTGTCCAAATGGACCATATTAAATTAAATACCCAATATATTTCAGAAAAATATTTTAAACTATCTGCTGAGATTTTAAATAGAACAATTACAAATGAAACAAATTTTTAACAGAAACCTACAACATAATTTGTTGTATTTTACATGTCCAAATCAAAATTTTAGTTTAGTTTAGTGTAACTGATAATAAATGTTAATTAAACTAACTTTATAGATATTTTAAAAATTCAAAACCTGAAAAAAGGGTAAGACTAGTTCGTTCAGGTAACGTAAAAAAGTATTATACAAAATATATTTCCAGGAGCGTAACTTATACCTTTAGAAAAGTATACTTTAGTTCAAGTGTCGAATATTTTTTGGCCTGCATTTTTTAAAAGTTAAAACTACTTATAAATGGTATTTCCATCTGTGGTTAGGTACGTCGCATAAATCGTGATGTTTTGCTCTCCAAAATGATTAATAACTTTTGATTAAAGTACATTATTGTCTAAAAAAAAAACTGTATTTTATACGAGTAAATTGTTTATTTTTTTATGTAAATGATTTTATCTACCGCAAATTTATTCACTCTATTATCCAGATTTTTTGATGATTTCCTTTATTTTTTAAATATTATTTATTTTAAATTACGTCTATTTGAAGTCTTTTTTTCAAACTTTTTAAATTATAATTTAATTCGGTTGCTTGCTCACATTATAATAAAATGACTTCAACTCGCCAGCATTTTTTACATATCAATGACGCGTCCTGATGTTGTAAGCGGTCTTTGTTTCGCCAAATCGTTTTAATAATCCAATAGCATTTGGAAAATAAATGGTTTATTCCATGACACCCTTACCAAAATCCAAAATTAAAATCCAAATTTATTATATTTTGGGCATATTTATAGCATAATGTGTGAACGTGTCAAATTTTCTCGATATTTGAATCGATTAAATATTTATTCGAACACACAACTTTAATGGTTAATTGAAAAGCACAGAAATCGATAACAATTGATAAGGTTGGCAGGCAATACTGCTAAAATAGTGTTATCGATTAAAAACTTTTTCAGCTTTCTACCTTTGCTCTTCAAACACCGTTACCAAATAAATATAAAAACCGTTTTTGTTAAAATACCGTTACCTATACAATTGAAATAACTTTATCTGTAAAATATCGTTACCGTTATTTATAGATTTCTGCTTTTTCTTTATTTGCGCGTGGTTATTTATTTTTTTAAATATTTTGTTGACAATTTGTTTTTGTTTTTTAATTTTGTAAAAAATGATCGCTACCCAGCAAAACTTTGGTAATGTGTGCGATAAAGTAATGCATTACCTTGTAATGTGTTTTCCTTACCTGTATCATTATTTTGAACACTCATGGATTACCTTGTAATGATACCTCATTACATTTTACATTACTTCAAAACATAAAATAATGACTTACCGATCATCAATTACATAATGCATAAATTATAAAAGTAAAGTAATTATTAACATATATTTTTAAAAATCTATTTATAGACACATTACTTTGTGATTTTTTGTAAGCTTGAGGGTAAGGTGTATATTTTGATATCACGAACGAAAACACGAATCGAAACAACCAGGGTTTAAAATTTAGTCAATAGTTTATTTAAAAAGTGAAAAGTTTGCATATTTCAATAGCATTAAAACTTAAAATTGCCTTAGCTAAACACACACTGCAAACAGCATAACTATGTGTAGTAAATATTTTAAGTTCTATCGTTAGTTCTTGTTAAAAAATATTATATGCACACGATCTTGCTGCTAGTTGTCGTAGTGAATAGTAAAGCTATAGAAATATTAACTAAAAATAAATATTATATGTAAAAATATGCGACTAGAAATATGTGACTAGAATATGCGACTATTAGTAAAGCTACCCAGGAAAAAATTACACATTCCAAAAAGAAGGTGATGCCCACACTTGCTTACATATCTCATTGCCAAATTTAGTAACTGCAATACCAAACTCATTCCAACGATAGAATCAAAAAAGCAAGTAGTATTGTAATCAATTCTTTTAATTTAAAAACCAGAAAGCATGAACTCAATAACAAAGTAATTATTTACTTAAAAGAAAATAACAATGTTATTAACTTATATGTATAACTTTTTGTACTCAAGAAGTAATCAAATACTTTTTTTTAATAAAAGGACGTTATTGGAAGTAGTTCCTAATTTTGAAAAAAGAAGTTATACAATTTTAAAGAATTTATCTCATATATTTTTTCAAAGAAATTTTTATTTGCAGGAAAATAATACTAAAAACAGAAATTGCATGTATGTAGTTCTTAAAAATATAAAGTAAATGGTTCTTCGGTAAAAAAAATAATCAATTCTAAAGAATCAATTATTTTAGTCTCACGGCCTGTTAAAACAATCGAGTAGGTAATCTAGTAAGGAATGCGTTCTGCCCAAAATGCTTGATTACAAACCCGCTTACCTTTTTGGAAATTTTTTGCTGGGTATGTACAGAAAAATGTTCCGGAAATTCCTAACAACAGTGTGAACTTACAACTTTTGTCTTGCAACATTGTCAGAAAAAGCATAATTGCAAGACATTGTAACCAATTTTTTATTGGCAGAGGTGTTTAAATTAATACATCTGACAATGGCAGTATTGTCACAGAAATGTTAACCTCGGGATCTCTCTCGGACCTAGCCTATTATTACTCCCGTGGAGCAAAAATTTTGTCCGTTTTGGTCTATCTCGCTTAGTTTTGGAGATACTGGACATTTTAAAAATATCGCCATTTTGTAAAATGGCTTTTATCTCGAAAACTAAGCATGATATCGCAAAAGGGACAACATTTTTGCAAACCTTAACAAAACACGCTACAACCGACAACACAAATGTGTACAGTGTTGCGATTCCAATCATTCCCCGTTTCATTCCATATCGTTCATTTTTGCCATAACAGAATCTGACAACCGTGTGAACTGACAATTTTCGTTGGCAGATAAATTTATTGTTTGACAATTGTCCGGCAATGAAATTGAAAGGTTTTCTTACAATCGTCTGAACTGGCAATTTACCTTTTGCTAAACATGTTTCATTGTCAGTACATTGCCAGAACATTGCCAGATCTGACAACCGTCTGTACATAGCTTAATAGTCGCATATTTCTAGTCGCATATTTTTACATATAATATTTGTTTATAGTTAATATTTCTATAGCTTTACTATTAACGACGACAACTAGCAGCAAGATCGTGTGCATATAATATTTTTTAACACGAACTAACGATAGAACTTAAAATATTTACTACACATAGGCATGCTACTTGTAGTGTGTGTTAAGCTAAGGCAATTTTAAGTTTTGATGCTATTAAAAATGCGACAAATGAAATCTATTTAGTATTAATACATAGAAAACGGTTTAATATTCGCCAATTCGAATCTACTAATAGTAGTTTTTTAATGTCTGAAAACAACTCATTTACATTTTAAGCATTAAAATGTTATATGTATCGATTGCACAGAGAGAGCTCTCGCCTAACTAATTGCTAAATACCAGAGACCCCGGGTTCGAATCACTGCATGTTTACGTTAATTATTTAATAAAAATAAAGTTATTAATTTAATAGTGAATTTTTATTGTTGATCTATATAAATTGTATGTGAGTTGTTGGTTAGTTCGGTTCAAGATCATGAAAAATTTTTCATATTAACAGAAAAATTATAATTTTATTTGTGATAATTTACTTTAATTAACAGAAAAAAACAATTAGAAAAAAGTTATTTGACACCTGCATGAATGGAGTTAACTTTCTAGCCCGCAAACGGCCTTCATCAACATTCTTCGTGCCTTAAAGTGTTAAATTGTAAACATCATCTATTTAACTCAACTAGTTAGGTTAAAAATGTGCCGTAACTTAGTTTTTGAGTATGACGAAATTTACTGCGAACTTATTTTCTATAAAGCTATGTTTAGTTGTTAATTATTACCACAGTTGCCAGTTCAACTAATTAAGTTGAAATTTGACTGGCAGTTATTTTCAAATGTCATCATATTCTATCCTTTACATTGTAAGTGAAGGAATAATTTAATTAAAAAAAAATATCTGTAAAAAAAATTTTTATGCATTTTTTTTATGAAAATCCATTTATAGACACATTATTTTTTTATAGCATGTAACCATATAAGTAACAAGTTACTTTACCCCCTACAAGGTAATGAGTCCACCCTTTAATTTTAGGCTCATCGTCTGTAAAATTCATCAGTGCAGTAATATGTAATGTAATGCGTGAAGCCCTATGGCGATACATTACTTTACCTATGATTTGGTAATGTGTGGTTTTACTGGGTATGCTACTATTTTAAACGGAATTCATTTGATAATGATATTTCCACCTTTTCAATCATTTTTAAGAAATCTATATACTTGATTTGAGTTAAATTTTCTATGGAGGCGAATCATTTTCGAATTTCTTAAAATTTAGTTCAAATTTCTTAATATGGTAAACAATTTTTAAAATTCTATTGCCAAATTTTACTGCCTGCAAAGAACATCTAAGATCATTAGCAATTATAAATTGTTATAATAATATTGAACATACGTATTGAATTATCTTATTTAAAGTACAGGCAAACTACTGAATTCCATTGATGTGTAGGAAAATATCTACGGCCACGCGTATATTTGTATTATCACTTTAACACTGTGCTAGTGCTGTAAACGGTAAAAGTCCGACAAATTGCCAGTGCCGTATCCAACAACCGCGCCAGCACTGGCCCGATGATATAAACATAAAATAAGATTTTAACATAGAACAAGGGTCATATACCATTAAAAGCAATTTTGTATATGTATTTGATCTTTGTATTGGTACATACACACGGAAAACAGTTTTGTAGTTGCAACCGAATTTTTCAGGTTGCACCTACTATCAACCGACATTTATTTACAAATTTCGAATTTTTATTATAACAATTGAATATTTTATGTTTATGGACTATAATATTGTATAAATAAATTCACATGCGTACAACAAAATTTGTTTTATTAATAAAAAAAAAAAAAAAATTACATGCCTCGAACTGGGCTCGAACCGGTGATCTTTCTTTTGTCAGACAAGTACTTTGCCTCCTAAATCCAATTTGAATATGTTTCTTTAAATGTAATAATAATAATATTTGTCTAAAAATAGATTTGTATGTACAATATAAATCCGGTTGCTAATCTCAATATTTTATTAGAGTTACTAAAACTATAAAAAAATCAATATATTATTTCAAAATTATTTTATTAAAACAAATTTATATTATATTAAAATTGTTTTGTTAATTACAAATTCAGATCCGCGAACTAAGCTCGAACCGGCGACTCTCTGCTTGTCAGGCAAATACCTTACATTTAGCCTAAACCCAATTTGAAATTGTATTTTCCAATTTCAACCTTGAGTGATTTTGTTACAAATTTAAATATGTATATCTAATAATAGCTTTGTATGTACAACAGAAATTCGGTTGCTGATCTCAATATAAGAGTTACCAAAACTATAAAAAAAAAATAAATAATATATTATTTTAAAATTATTTTATTAAAAAAAAAATTTTATGCCTCGAAGTAAACTCGAAACGCTGACCGTCAGGCAATTGCTTTACCTCTAGCCTAAGCCTAAGCCTAATCCCAATTTCAATTTGTATTTTCAAATTTCCACATTGAATATTTTTTTGCTTTCTTTAATGTCTTAAAATAGATTTGCATGTTCAACATAAATTAGGTTGCTAATCTTTGTATTTTATTATTTTAAAATTGGTAACGAAGACTTATATTTTAGATAGAGTGATTGTTTTTTTGCAGGCAAAACTAATATTCGATTATGTGTGCGCCCCAATAGGCTAGTTGGTAGCGTGCTGACTTATCAGTACGGGGGTCGTGGGTTCGATTCATACCAGAGGCACTGGTCTGTTTTCGCTACAAACGCGCCGAAGGCCTTTGTAGCTGTGCTCGGTTGGAGTAATAGTATATAATTTGTAATTATATGATTATTAATTATTAAAATAAAAAAAAAAAAATAAAAACATATTCGATTAACTGCAAAAATGTTATTCAAGACATAAAAATCTCCGAAAAGGGTTGGTTGTTGGTATGAAAGATAATAAGATAATATTTTTTTCAATATTGGTAAGGAAAACTAATAGTTTGAATGATATATATGACTGTGTTTTCGTTTATTTTATATATTTTCTGTTTACAATATAGTTTAATTATTCTGATGATGACTTGTAAGTTCTTACAATTAGAATGATTGAATAATGATTAAATCGTGTTGGTTACAATGAAATTCCAACCAATTTATTCTCTGTGTGTACTAAATAATATTTTTCTTTATTTAGAATTCTCTGTTTCTTTAATATGATAGTTATGGTAGAAAGTTTAACATATTAAATTATCTTTGTTCACATAAAAATCAGACTCACGTCTAAGTAATTTTGTCTCTACATGTTAAATATGTATGAAGAAAGTTTAATATATTATATATTAAAGAACATAGAAAAAAATACGAACTTATTTATATCACAAAAGCAACATGCTTAATTACTTTCAACCTTGAAACTTCTCTTACAACGAAAACTGATATGAGAATAATTATGAAAATGTGTATTTGGTTTATCATTCCACCCAGAAACCATAAAAAAATGGGGTATACGACTTCTGAAATAAATTATATTATGGTTACTCTAAAGATGGGTTGTCTGTAGTTTGTATTCTACGACCCAAACTTAAGTTTACGTCTCCCTTTGTTTTGGTGTGTTTGTTTCAAGTACTTACTGTGATATTGGAGCATGTAATTATGAACATTTAAGGGGAAACAATTTATTTGGTGTAATTTTTAGGGGGTTAAGATCTGATTAAAAGAAAACATTTTTCCTTAATAAAATTTAAATTTTCGATTTGATTATTATTTTTGTCAAATTTTTGGCATAACTTTAACTTTTTTTTACATTGTTGGTCAAATTTAAGTCCCTTTATTTACTGCGCTGTTAAAATAAAATTTCAGATTTTGACTATGAAAACAGTAGAATTTTAACACATTTAATGTATTTAACATTATTATTTAAAGAATTTGAAAATTTTTTTTCTATCAGATTTGAAGAAAAATTATTCTAGAATGATTTTTTTGGGTAGCAGAGTGAAATTAGGGGTTTTTTTTTTATTTATTCTTGGCAACACTGATAATGATCCTCCCAGCAAAATGTTGCAAACTTTTTTTGAGTGTGCCCTATGTTTAGTGAACTAAGTTAAAGTGTCATAACAGAGCGAAAAACCTAACAGAAAATCTTCGTCAAATTGAGGATAAAATTTTATCATCTATATTTTTATAATAAAACATACACAACACTTAGTACACCTTATGAAACCCTTTATTGTATTTTTGTTAAAAACCCTTATCCAATGAACTTAAAGTTTTTACTTTCTTATTATTTGCACTATATGTACTTATGCTACATAATTATTAAAAATCAATTGAGTATGAAAAGTAGTTAATGAATAATCAATCGCTTTTATTTGAACTGCTTCTTACAATATTTATCTAACAAGGGAAGCCCTACTAACGCTTACACGCCGATTTGAATGGAACTCGGATATGTTGTAGGGAATCAAAATTTAAGATATTCGGGTTTTCTAGGTGCCCTATCAAAGGTTTAAGGTTCAATAGTGGCATCAAATTTTTTTTGTAGTAATTTTTTGTACTTTTTCTAACCCTCAATGCTTTATTTTGAGCTTAATTAAAATGAAAATTTCACTAGTGTGTTAAGAAAAACCAAGCGTTTTTCAATAAAATACATTTTTTTAAAAAAAATGTTTAGAATTGAGCCTTTTATTAACCATGCAATTCGAAAAAATTGGAAGATGCGAAATTAATTAATAACTAAAAAATGCGTTTTTTATGATATCGAAAATACGATACAAATAATTTTAGATAGTTTAAATTAAAGAAATCAGCATTTTGAGGCAAATGTAAACTATCAGATGATATATATTTTTGTGACCCTACACCATTGCATTTTTGTGCAACCGGTAATTCAAAATTCTGAAATTTTTAGTTTTTTTGGTTATAAAGAAAAAAAATGATTTTAAAATTAGTGGTACCATAAGAACACATTTTCATACAAATCGACGCTGTTGAGCATTTAGCGGTAAAGGAACCGTAGGTATGGTAGTAGGGGAAGCAGCAAAAAAAAGTAAAAGATTAAAAAAAAAAAAACGCTTTGAAGAATTTGCATTGAAAATATAAAAGTTAATTCTCCAAGTTCCTCTAAATTTTTTTAATTAATATTTATTTGCAATATTTTAGTGTTTCTTGTACTTTATTTGTTAGCAATTTATTTTCGGATTCTTAATAGAACTCATTTTATTAATTTAAAAAACAAATTTACCTTTATTGTTTCTATGGAGCGGAATCCCGGTGTCCCGGAAATTTAAAAAATTTCCCGTTTCCAGGGAACCGAAAAAGTGCAAGAAAATGAAAACCCGACATTTAGCGAATTACTATTACGTATACACTCAGGGAACTTCTGCTTTAAAAATGTGTAGTTGTTTGGGTTGTAATATACAGTTTCTTTATTTTTAATGTAAATGTCAGTCATTTGTAAAACAAATGCAATTTTTTTTCATTTAAAAAAACAAACAACATCAAATGACGGTTTTATTGATTTTACATTCATTTTTACATTCGTTTTTTGTTATTTAAAAAAATAAAAAAAAAAATTGTGTGTGTTAATTTTTACTAACATATGTCGTTTCATTTTTACTACAATTGTGGTTAATTTTTTGAACACTAAAAAAAACAAATGACAATGTTAGTTGAATATACTGAAGTGTAAAGAGTCCTTTCTTTAAGTGAAATTTATTTGTTTTTAACTACATTTGCAGTGGTAATTCTAAGTGTATTAGGTACATAGCGACATATAAAAAAAAACAAAAAAAATGCGTAAAAACACTCTATTTTCACAAAAACTTTGTATGTGAACATGTCCCAAAACAGAGATATTCGAAATCATTTTTACATAGCAGCAATGTAAAAATAAATGTGAGTTGGCATAAAAAAAATTTGTCTCTTAATTTTGATTTTTAATAACATTCCTAATTTCAATCACAAACGTCGGTAACCCATGAACGGACTCGTGATGTTACATAGTTTTAATTTCCTTGTAAAATATCTTCCTTTACAATATGATTTATATTTCTGGATCCAAAGTTGTGATAAGGAAAAAAGGAAAAAGAAAAAGGAAAAGGAACAGGAAA